>OU015495.1:70733879-70743003 GCA_907164885.2 Dolomedes plantarius
GTAGTTTTATTTAAAAGAATGTAACTGTGATCACTGTAACCACTGTCTGGATTATTGTTTTTTTTAAAGGTATATAGTACTCAATAAATATTTCACATTAATTCCATTTTTAGTTATTAACTTTCATTTAATGTGATTCGCATATAAATTGGAAATGGAGTTTCGTATACGAAAATTAGCTTTAATTTTAATGTTTTAGGAGAATTATAATAAAACTAAGATCAATTCTATATATCGAAATTTCTATATATCGAATTTTTTTCCGGCATTTTGCTACTTCGATATATGGAGGTTCGACTGTATATATATATATATATATATATGTATATCGCCCTAATAGCCGTTCTTACAAATCGGGTATGAAATATCCCGTTCTAAAGAGGGAAAAATGACCCCGTAAGCTAAAAGTTAAACAGATGTAGACTGGGATACGCATTTTCTTTCCTTATACCCATCCTTATATTTATCGGAATAAACATGCGGTTTATCAATATACGCATTACGATAGTGCAGTCAGGGTAATTATAATTTCCAAAATGATAATTATGAAAAGTTTATAACAGAGGAGCTTTATTTGTGTAGACTGTTTAGTAAATAGTGAATTTGAACGTTGAATTTGAACAGGATATTTTCAAAGTCGTCACATTCGGCGTGAATGAACTTACCCAAGAGTTTCTCATAGACTCCATTATGTGAGACAAGCCCTTCTCTACAGGGTTCCCCAGAATTGTCTCTTGCCTCTTTGTGACAAAAGTACAGTCTTCAAATTTGAGTTCTTATAGCTTGATCTTCTGGGAAAGAAGTAAAAAAAAGTTACTAGGGACCAGATCGAGTTTTAAGAATGATGATCTGTTTGCTGTGATAAATTTTTGGCCCATGTGAGGTCTCGCATTTTCATGGTGACATCGCAATCCACTTAATAGATGTCCACTTAATAGATAATCAGTCCACTGATAAAGCTAATGATTTTCCTGAATTTTTAAAACCCACAGGTAGTGCTTTCCTGTAAACTGCTGAAATGTTCTCGCTCCCCAGTCGCTGCCCCTTTGGGGCTGGGGTGGGGGCGGCCGAGTGCCTGTTTGGGTGCGTGCGTGGCGTGGTGGTTGCCTGCTGCAGTCTCCCCCCACCGGTGGGGGTTCAAACCGATAGGATCCTGGCAACCAGTGTCGGTTCCCATCCGGTGCATTGAAAGTGCTGAAATGTGGTTAGTTCTCACCAAGTAGTATGATTATTATTTTTGACAATCAGGTTCTGTCATCGTTAGAAGCTTACAGCCACCTGAAAAGCTGCAAAATCCATCGGTAGCATGTATTTAAACGTTGCTAAAACTTTTTAACGTAGGATTACGTTCTTCAATAACGCTCCTCCGGGAAGAAAAAAAAATGTCCTGCGTCGTGAGTTATAATTTTGGCAGTACGCCAAACCCAGTAGCAATAAACAGTTAAACAGAAAAGTACCAAAATGTGTCAAAAAAAAGAAGAAAAAAATAGGTAAGCAACGATGAGCAATCCTATGTTAATAACCCGAGGTAATTTTGTTAGAAGAGACTACCTGAATTTTTTTTTCTTTAAATGGGAACTAAATGTTTTGTATTGTACTACCTCTGTCGTTTCTTCTTTGTTATTCATTTGAAGCAAAAAATGCTAGAGATGCTTACTTCAAATTCCAGAGTGTATGCATACGTGCTTGTTTTTGTTATATTCATATGAACTGTAATATGTCTATAGTAGTTTTAAATTTGATTATTCCCAGACTAGAAAGGCATAAAGAGTTCGCAAACAATAGATACCTTATTTTTTATTTATGGTGTTATTTTTTAGGTATATTACCATAAACATGTCATATATTTTCAAGAAAAAAAATTATTCCAATAGTAAAAATTACTCGGGTAAAAGACAGAAAATTCACAGCCAGTAACGTCATTTTGTTTCTGAACGAGGCAGGCACTTGTGTTTTTGAGATTGAGAGCATGAAGGTCTTTCTTTTTTTCCTCCAGGAGGGTTAGTTAGACCGGGACCTGCAGCTTAAAGTCGATTCCGAAGGGATACAAACATCCATACCAACAGAGGGATTCGAACCCACAGACTCTTATACCGAATATCAGCGTCCTAGCCCTTCGGCCATCGACCGGCCTCGTCTTTCTGATTTTCGTCCATTCTACAACGCGAATTAGTAACGTTCTTTATTATGGAAGCTCTGTATAGTCGCAATTTGAACACGAGCCCGCTCGGTGGATGCTCGTCACGCTAACCGCAATACGGAGTGGGTAGCTGTGTCATATTATTTAAATTTATAGAACTTTTTAATTAGAGTTGTCGGGAATAAAATAGTTATACTAATATAACTACCCTTTAACTAAATTTAACTCTATTCAATCGAAATTTTTTTAACGCCTGTTCAAAAAGTACTGTCTTAAATATTTGTCGGCATTTATTTGAATCTAATAATGTGCTTAAAGCATCCTAGTGGATGTCATAAACTGTTGAAGTGGGGATTTACTTAATCTTCTTTAAAAGATGTCTGCTTCAGATACCATTCAGCTCCCTTTAGATAAGGAAGAAATCTCCTTATACAGGTTTTCAGAGTGTATTCCAGAAGTTCTTTCACAAAGGAGTTAAAATATTTGCAGTGCACTCGAAATTTATCATCTTGCGACAGAAGGAAGTGATTTGGTCTTCTTTCTCTTTTTCGTCCGTTCGATGAGTTTCTGCCAGATTACGCAATAATGGACTGCCATTTTGCAATCCTACCCCTGTCTCGTCTTCCACCTCACTCTCTGAGATGCACCGGTAATCAGGTTTAACAAACGGGAGCAAATCAACACCGCGCGCCGTGGGGTATGTATGTATGCATCCCTAAACCATTTCATCCACGCTCTTCAAAAGATACTTTCACCAGGCCTCCCCGAGCAAACACTTCACACCCCCTTTCCAAAAAATTGCTACAAAACGACTTTTTGCATCACTGCATTCTTTCGAGATGCTTGGAATTATGATAGTAAAAAATGATCATGTAATAAAAGCTCGAGGGGTAAAAAGAAATCCATCAATGACGCATTTTGAGGGGATGGTAAGCTCGAACGTCTCACGTCCTTCAGAACGTTTTTTTTTTATTATTTTTATTTTTTGTCTCTTCTATTTCTCTTTCATTTATGATCATTTTTAGCCAGAAACAACCTTGATACGGGCCTCTGCCCAAACAAAAGAACAGGTTAAGACTCTGCCTCAGAGTTAGACACTAAGAAGCTCTTTAAGTCGGTCAATAAACTATGGGCGAGGCAGCATTTTGCTGCAACACGTAGGATAAGAATGTTTTCGTCCCGGGGAAAACAGACATGACGATAAGAAGAAATTTAAGATCTAGTTCCGTTAGTTTCCTGGCTACGCCAAATATTTTGATTTCTCTCAAATACAACTCTAGAATTTCCTCTGGAATGGAAATTTTTTTATTAGGCTTCTGTACTTCCTACATGAGTCAGGGACTCATTCTTTGCTGATTGTTCTACAAAAATTGGTTGAAGGTATTATATGAAAGTTTTCTTTTTCAGGTCCTTTTTCTGGCATCGTTGGCCTTATATATTTTTTAAAGCTTATTTTAAAATACAATATGAAAATATTTGATATAACATTGTATTATGGACTGCACAGTGAATATATTTACATGCGAATAGCTGCCCGGAAAATAGACATGATGACAAGACGAAATTTAATATCTAGTTCCGTTAGTTTCCTGGCTACGCTAAATGTTTTGATTTCTCTCAAATACAAATCTAGAATTTCCTGTGGAATGGAAATTTTTTTTATCAGGCTTCTATACTTCCTACATGTGTCAGGGACTCATTCTTTGCTGATTGTTCTACAAAAATTGGTTAAAGGTATTATATGAAAGTTGTTGTTTTTTCAGGTCCTTTTTCTGGCATAGTTGGCCTTATATTTTTTTTAAAAAGATTATTTTAAAATACAATATGTAAATATTTGATATAACGTTGTATTATGGACTGCACAGTGAATATATTTACATCCGAATAGCTGCACGCAGGTATTCACAAGTGCTTGTGGAGGAAGTATAAGACAAAAGATTCATAAATCCACAACAACTTCTTGGTTGGTGACTTTAACAAGCTGGCAGAGTCAATTGAGACAATCGTATAAAATTTTCTGAACGTCTTACGAAGGTTAGTCACCCGGTGACTGAAAACTAGTCACTACCTCAAAAAATGTATTTATGATTTAAGGTGTTTTTATTTTCAACTTATGATTATATATAATTATATAAAATATTACGTTACTCTCGTTGATAATAAATTACGTTAGAATCTGTTTCACATGCTATATACCCCATCCACAAATTTAAGATCAGGGAATGAAGGCGAACGATAATTTTTAGGCTAAATAAATGATCCCATTTTTTTTTAAATTCGAGAAATCTATGTGATACATGCATGATCAAACGATTATTCGCGTCTCGCTGGAGCAATCGACATAACAATGCAATTGCTTCCTCTTTGTTTTGTGTGAAAACTATATCAGGTCAATACATATAGACGCATGTATTTACGTGTTGAAATCCATTTAAATGAATAGATTATATAAAATTTAAATTAGAGGAACCTCAGCATTAATAGTGTTGTTGCAATATATTTTTTTCATTTCTTTATAATGTCCGTAATGAGCAGATTTTTCAGCGTTTTCAAGCTGCAAAGCGAAATTTTTTTAAAATTTAGTTTTTGTGTGTCTATAAATAAATTCGGCGTATGTCTGAGAAAAAAAATTTTGGTAGTGACAACAAACTTACTACACTGTGTTACATTTGTGTATAATCAAATTCTTTTTAGTTCGAATAAATAATTCATCTTTACATTCCCAAAGAAACTAAAATTGTCCTAGCAGAACAAAAAAACTTCTGATGGAAAAGTATTATAAATTTGATTCACCTTTAGCTTACGGGGCCATTTTTCTAACTCCCTCTATAGAACGGGAAATTTTATACCCCCCTTTGTAAGAACGGCCATTTAAGGGGATATATATATATACATATATATATTATATATATTATATATATATATATATATATATATATATATATATATATATATATATATATATATATATATATATATATACGTTCATTCTTGGGCCCGTATTCTTGGGATACATGCTATCCCACCCCGTAAGGAAAAGGTTAAAAAGTTTTTATACATATGTTCACTCTGTGATATAGTTTTCCCCGAGACTTATTGAAAACCTTTAAAGTTCTACGATAATCCATGTTTTCATTCACTGTGTTTAGTAAACACTAAAAAAATAGCATGCTATATTTTTCCCAAAATTGCAAATTATAAAATGTTAATATTTTTTATATAAAATTGTGTCTTGGAGACAACTATAACTATATGCTTCCTGGTTACCGACAGAAATCATTCACAAGTTATTTGCCGTCATTATTGTGGTGGTGCTCTTTATTAATTAGCTAATTAATTACAAATCAAGGCTAGTAAGTTTTAGTTTTATCTCTATAATTAGTTGGTAGTTGCTTACTCATCATCAACATGAATATTCTTTAAAATAAAATAATAAAAAATAAAAATTAACTTTGGTTTACTTCAAACTTAAGTCTTAATCTAAGTATTTAACTTGCTCGGAAACCCTGGGCTGTGATAACTTTAAACCCATAAGTCTGGATTTGGTATTAACTTGTTTTAAACTTTTCTTCTTCCTTTTTTTTGTTTGTTCTTTTTATCATTAAATGTGTAAAATAATTAAATATATTAAATTATGGTAGATAGCAGCTAATTTTATTAACTATCTAGCTATTGTTAATTTCCTGTATCTCTTAACATCTTAGCATTTGTGTTCTATCAAACTCTGTTAAACTTTAATTTCGGGTCAGCCTGAATTTTAATTAAATTTCTCGCAATTTTGTAATTTTAATTCGTTAATGATTAAGAAGTTCATTTGTGTGTCATAAGCGCCTTGTACTAATAAGCTTTTGGGGTGCTGTGTTTTTTTTTTCTCTCGCTGCGGTATCCTTCGTCACGGGTATGATGTTCAAAATCCATGTTTTCTTTAAGTGAATAAGTGTATTTTATCTATTATTTAATTCACTATTTTGTTTTAAATTTGTATAACGGCCTATTGTAATATTAGAATATCCTATGTTTTTACTTTGTAATCATTAACGTGGTAAAATCCAGCAGTAATTTGCCGTTTTAATGTATTGTCGGCAATTTCTGGTAAATTTCTCACCGACTCAGCTTCTATCACGAATCTCCCCAATTTTGGCTACTTTTTAAGCAATTCTGTTCGTTTTTGCGATCTATTTTTAGCCCAGCTCCCTGACCCGGCCGGGGTCAGCGAAGAAGGGGGTGTTCGCTGGACACCTGTTCCTGGGTCATCCTGTATCACTGCGCGGGCGTGGGTATTTATCCCGCCATTTTGGAAGGAACTTTTACGGAAAGGCGCTGTTGTTGAGGGTACGCGGAGTTTTTTTGGAGTGAAACTTCCCACCCTTATAGGGGGGTGCGCGGGTTTTAGACGGGGAGAGGAGTGACCGAGGGCCGTTGGAGGAAAATTTGATCTGTTAAGAAGGGGTTTTGGTCCCCGGCGTCCAGGCCTACTAAAACATGACTGCGTTATGCAGTTTCCATCGTCATAAGCAACCGACATCTAGATTTTGTGTCACCGGGAGACTGAGATAGCCAGCCTTCAGAACGCGACGCTCAGCATCCGTCATCTAGATTGTGTCACCGGGAATCTGTGATCACCAGCCTTCAGAACGAGACGCTCTGCAACCGACATCTAGATTTTGTGTCACCGGGAGACTGAGATAGCCAGCCTTCAGAACGCGACGCTCAGCATCCGTCATCTAGATTGTGTCACCGGGAATCTGTGATCGCCAGCCTTCAGAACGAGACGCTCAGCAACCGTCATCTAGAATTGTGTCACCGGGAGTCTGTGATAGCCAGCCTTCAGAACGCGACGCTCAGCAACCGACATCTATATTTGTGTCATCGAGTCGGTGAGATCTTTGCCAAATTTTTATCATTTTGGATCCATTCTAATCAATGAGATGAAACTTGATGTTTTAACTATTTAAATTTAAGCTAATCTAGAAGTGTTATAATATTTATGTAGGTCACAATGCTAACTCACGATTTTTTGGTTAGCCGTTGAGGCTTAAATTTAAAAGTTACCTATATATAATGTTTGGGGGATAGTAAAAATTTTGTTATCATTTTGTTTAAAATAACTTCTCATACCCCTAATAATGAATAAATGTGTTATTTTTTTACCTGTCATTTGTGTCTGTCAATTATTTGTTTCTCCCTCACACGTATCAGAACATGACTGAACTTGGGTTGTCCTTTGGACCACAACGCAATCTTCTTTAATCACTAAGGTTTTTTTTTATGTGCTCACTATATAACTTAATAACTTGAGTAATTATTACCTTAAACTAAATAGGGGGTAATTAGGTTACTACAAATGGTGCCTTGCGGTAACAGTCATGTTTATGTGTGAGAAATGAAGCAAATATTGGCAACTTATATATACATGTTTTTGTTTATTTTTACTTCTCATGGTAATTGGTTTTATGTGTGCTAGGGGTGACCAAATTTTGTTTTAATCATGTCTTTCCCCGGGTCTCAAGACAAAGAATCCCAGGCTGTGTCAGGTCCTTCACCTGTCCCCAATCTGCAATTTTTTTCTACCGTACCCACATTGGTTGGAAGTAACGCGGTAGATTTTTTTTCAATATTTTGGCCAGGTGGCCTCGTTAGCTAATTGGTCAGAGAACCAAAAGGTCGCTATTGTGTTACTCAAATTAGCGGGGCCTGCTAAAACCTTTTATGAGTCGTCCCTCAAGGAACTTAACATAACTACTTTAGAGGAGTTAAAGAGCCACTTCGTTAAGCAATTCACGCAGAGCAGGTCTTTGGCTGAGGCCATGACTGCTATAAATTATTGCATTCAAATCCCAAATGAAACTGTAGCAGATTTCGCTATCCGGCTGCAAGGCGTGGTGTCGAGTGCCCTGACCGGAGTCATCACTTCTGGTCAGGTTACTCAGGATTTTAAAAAGTCGCTTCTTTTGTCTCAATTTGTAACAGGCCTTAGGCCCCAAATAAAACACCAAATCATAATTACCAACCCACAAACCTTAGAAGAAGCCACCTTGTTAGCTTCTAGAGTAGAACAAGCGTTAAATGTTACTGCCCCCCATGTCAATGCAATGGTTGGACCTGGTACTTTCAATCCTTTTATGGAAGCCCAGTCAGCCAATTCAGCTTCCGTGGAAAGGCAGAATCTAGGGGACCTAACTAAACTCATTAAGGACACGACAGAGACTTTCACCAAGTCTTTAATGTCGTTAACAGAAAAATTAGAAGTTTTGACTGTCAGGGTTGACAGTATGTCAAATGTTAGAGCCCCGGTTAACGACAGGAGAGCCTCCCAAAGAAATATTACTTGTTTTTATTGCCACAGACTTGGCCACTCCTCCCGCGAGTGTTTTAAGAAGAAGCGTGACATGCAAAATATTCCCCATGTAAATTCGAACTCTCAGGACAGTAATGGCGCAGGTAATCAGGGGTCTTTAAACCCTTAGAGGGTGGAGACAGTGTTTGTGATCCACTAGTTTCCTCACAGCCCATGCCGGATCCTGTGTTTGTACCTCAATATATGTTTAACTTGCCCATCATTCCTGTGTTTGTTGAGGGCAGGCAGCTTCGTGGTTTAGTTGATTCTGGAGCTTCGATAAGTGTAATCTCTAAAAATTTTGTAAATTATTCTGTTTGTCATGTTAAACCTTCTCCTCATGTTGTATTGAAGGCCATTACTGGCGTTGATATTAGGGTCACAGAAGTTGTGACATGTCACCTAAACATAGCAAATCATGAATTCACTTCTAACTTTTTAATTTCGGAATTCCCACTGTCTCAAAACTTTGATTTAATTTTAGGATTGGACTTCCTTCAACTGTTTAACTTTAAAATACACTGTGGTGATTCTGTGTTGTCTAATCCAGATATCTCCATATCTTGGAATCCAAATTTGTTGCCTCTAAACTCTAATAATAATCTAAATTCAAATAATACTGATGTAAACAGTAACTTAAATACTTC
>OU015495.1:70743103-71163103 GCA_907164885.2 Dolomedes plantarius
GTGTAAAATAATTAAATATTTAATTATGTAGATAGCAGCTAATTTTATTAACTATCTAGCTATTGTTAATTTCCTGTATCTCTTAACATCTTAGCATTTGTGTTCTATCAAACTCTGTTAAACTTTAATTTCGGGTCAGCCTGAATTTTAATTAATTTCTCGCAATTTTGTAATTTTAATTCGTTAATGATTAAGAAGTTCATTTGTGTGTCATAAGCGCCTTGTACTAATAAGCTTTTGGGGTGCTGTGTTTTTTTTTTCTCTCGCTGCGGTATCCTTCGTCACGGGTATGATGTTCAAAATCCATGTTTCTTTAAGTGAATAAGTGTATTTTATCTATTATTTAATTCACTATTTTGTTTTAAATTTGTATAACGGCCTATTGTAATATTAGAATATCCTATGTTTTTACTTTGTAATCATTAACGTGGTAAAATCCAGCAGTAATTTGCCGTTTTAATGTATTGTCGGCAATTTCTGGTAAATTTCTCACCGACTCAGCTTCTATCACGAATCTCCCCAATTTTGGCTACTTTTTAAGCAATTCTGTTCGTTTTTGCGATCTATTTTTAGCCCAGCTCCCTGACCCGGCCGGGGTCAGCGAAGAAGGGGGTGTTCGCTGGACACCTGTTCCTGGGTCATCCTGTATCACTGCGCGGGCGTGGGTATTTATCCCGCCATTTTGGAAGGAACTTTTTACGGAAAGGCGCTGTTGTTGAGGGTACGCGGAGTTTTTTTGGAGTGAAACTTCCCACCCTTATAGGGGGGTGCGCGGGTTTTAGACGGGGAGAGGAGTGACCGAGGGCCGTTGGAGGAAAATTTGATCTGTTAAGAAGGGGTTTTGGTCCCCGGCGTCCAGGCCTACTAAAACATGACTGCGTTATGCAGTTTCCATCGTCATAAGCAACCGACATCTAGATTTTGTGTCACCGGGAGACTGAGATAGCCAGCCTTCAGAACGCGACGCTCAGCATCCGTCATCTAGATTGTGTCACCGGGAATCTGTGATCACCAGCCTTCAGAACGAGACGCTCTGCAACCGACATCTAGATTTTGTGTCACCGGGAGACTGAGATAGCCAGCCTTCAGAACGCGACGCTCAGCATCCGTCATCTAGATTGTGTCACCGGGAATCTGTGATCGCCAGCCTTCAGAACGAGACGCTCAGCAACCGTCATCTAGAATTGTGTCACCGGGAGTCTGTGATAGCCAGCCTTCAGAACGCGACGCTCAGCAACCGACATCTATATTTGTGTCATCGAGTCGGTGAGATCTTTGCCAAATTTTTATCATTTTGGATCCATTCTAATCAATGAGATGAAACTTGATGTTTTAACTATTTAAATTTAAGCTAATCTAGAAGTGTTATAATATTTATGTAGGTCACAATGCTAACTCACGATTTTTTGGTTAGCCGTTGAGGCTTAAATTTAAAAGTTACCTATATATAATGTTTGGGGGATAGTAAAAATTTTGTTATCATTTTGTTTAAAATAACTTCTCATACCCCTAATAATGAATAAATGTGTTATTTTTTTACCTGTCATTTGTGTCTGTCAATTATTTGTTTCTCCCTCACACGTATCAGAACATGACTGAACTTGGGTTGTCCTTTGGACCACAACGCAATCTTCTTTAATCACTAAGGTTTTTTTTTATGTGCTCACTATATAACTTAATAACTTGAGTAATTATTACCTTAAACTAAATAGGGGGTAATTAGGTTACTACATTATATGATCAGCTCACTTGCCAAATCGATTAACTGCATAAAACAAAAAGTAGAGATAAGTAATAAAATAATAGACATTGTTTTTTTAAATTTCTTTCAAAGTATAAATTCAAATAAACATTGTAGAAGGCATTATTGCAGATGTACAGAAGGTCGTTCGTATTTTATGGAAACGATTTTGATAGTTACGTTTTATGTATAAATGCCGCATTTTGTGAGGCGATTTGCTTCTATGTGATAGCCACAGTTCTTGACAATAGGTCTAGCTCGAATTTTCCATGAAAGTAAATTTTTCCTTTGTACTGTCATGTCAATTTTGCCCAATTCCTCTTGGACCGTTTTCCAAAATCCGTTCAGTGTTCTTGGATGCCGTTTTCCTAAGGCTCATTTAGATAAACCAAAAGCGCAAAAGTCCATTGGAGACGCGTCAGGTGATTTTATAGGTATTTCATTAAATGGGATACACTTTATTCCTGTTTGTGATTCTTTCTTTGCTAAATAAGCGGCAGTAAATTAGACGTGTGACTAGAGACTTTGTCCATATGAAGCTCAAATTTATCAATGCCTTAACCATAAAAGGTTGGAATATCTTCTTCAAAAATTGGTTGTAAAATATTCTGCTGATAGTAGAGTGAAATAATTTTGGCTTTACTTGAGCCTTTTTTGATTTTTAACTTGCCGTTGTAATAAAATCCTGCAACTATCATAAATGCCTTAGGTAACTTTTCTATACACTGGTGAAGCCATTTCGTACGGTCATTCCCGTCAGTTGTACAATAGAAAATTGATCTTTTTTATTACAGTCACTTAAATACACCCATGCCCCATCGAGTGTTACCACAAATTTCCATTTTTTCAGCAGCTAGGGGTTTTTCATATAATTTTCTACAATTTGCTTTTCTTTCAGCAATATGCTTTGGCAAAAGCAGATGAACTTTAGGTTTGAACAACTTTTGTATCTTCAAATCTTTATGAATGATTTTACTTACAGTGGCAGAAGACATTCCTAGTTTCGGTGCAATGAATCTTTGAGTCGGCAGAATTTCTTAGGATCAGAGACTTCACTTTCTTGTTATTTACCTGCGATCGAGCACTCTTAGGATGAGGCTTCGCGGTCATTTTTTTTATTTTGCTTTCAGTTAGAGGCTTTTTTCCTTTCAAATTTAATATATTATAAATACCTTTTTTTGAAATGCCCTATCTGCGATTTTTACACTGCTTTATAATTTGTTGATATGAATATTTCTCCTCGGAAAGCGCAGTTACGTAACCTTCGAGTCATCTATCAATTTTAGGAGCCATTTTCAAAATAAATCATTTATTTTACATTCCAATCAAAACAAAACAGTAGAGGGCGATTATTCTGGAATTGCCAAAATTTTGCCTCAAAATGCAAACGACAAAAATAAATTACAAAATTGTTTCCATAAAGGGCGAACGACCTTCTGTAGATTTTATGTAACGACATATTAATGTATAAGATAGAATACCTCTAGAGTAATAGTTATTGTTTTTGCAATTTTTGAGTTACTAACGGAGTTAATCGATTTGGCAAGTGAAAAAAAGTTATAACATCAAATTCTATCTTCAAATTATTATTTTATTAGAGAAAAAAGTATTTCAGATAGTCTCTTCTAACGAAACAACGCTGGTAAACGTAGGATTACTTATCGTACCATACCTCTTTTGTATGTATATATGTACGTATATATATATATATATATATATATATATATATATATATATATATATATATATATATATATATATATATATATGTATATATACATATATATGTATGTATATATGTCAAAATTTTGAGTCATTGTGGTATTTTTCTGTTTAACTGCTTACTACTTGCCCAAGCGATAAAGACTGGGTTTGGCGCGCTGCCAAAATTATAACTCGCGACGCAGGACATCTGAAATTTTGCTTTCCAGAGGACCGTTATGTGGGAACGTGATCCTGTGTTAAAAATTGAAATAATTTATGAATAATTCACAAGAACTTAATTCTGGGGCAGTTAGATTGTAACTGACTCATTTATTTTACTTTTTTTTGTGATGAAACAAAACTAAACAATTTATCGTTATCATCAAGTATTTGCTTCTGCGTTTGAGTTGTATTATTACAACGATTTACACTAAACTATGGAGTTAATCGGATTGGCTTCTGAAATAAATTATTTATTATTTAGTGGCCAAAAAATTTTTTGTCCATTTAGTGGCGTCAATTCTTTATTCTTAGGGAAATTTATTATGAATATAAAAATGTTAGGAGTAAATCAAGTGCTTTGACACTAAAATTTCAAAAAAATTCAAAAAGTAGAGTTAAAAGGGAAGTGGTCACTTTTATGTACCTTTAAAAGTATCATTTTTACACCTATGTTCGATTGTATGTACTACTCAGGATTTTTGCTTGATTTACATGAAATTTTTTGAGTTACTGCCTATAATACTATTTATTATATATGCAATATTTCAAGCTGATTAAAAAAATTATTTTATGTATAAAAAGTGTATAATTTTTTTTAAAAATCGAACATTTTGCAGTCACCTACTGTGCGCATTCTGTTAAAATAAATTATTAAGGTGCAATAATAATTGTTTACTATATGTGATTATACTTCAGGCAATAATTTACACCAACATTATTATAAAATACATTAAAAAAATTTAGTACGTGCTTTTTTAAATTAGAAATTTCAAAAATGACTGAGTAAAAGCTTATAAAAAAATTCTTTAAAAAATTAAAATATATTAAGGTTAAAAAATGTTGGTGTATTTTGTTGCCTGGAGTATTGTAATCATATACAGTAAACAATTATTACTGTACCTTAATAATTTATTTTGACAGAATGCTCACAGTAGTTGACTGCAAAATGTTCGATTTAAGAAAAATTATTCACTTTTTATGCATAAAAAATAATTTTATTTTTTTAAATTACCTTGAAATATTACATATATAATAAACAGGCAGTTACTCAAAAAATTTCATTTAAATCAAGCAAAAATCATGAGTAGTACATACAATCGAACATAGGTGTAAATATGATACTTTTAAAGGTACGTAAAAGTGACCACTCCCCTTAATCGATTTGTCTTGTGAATGTCTCAAATAAAGAAAATTTTCAGACATTAACCTGCATTATTTCTAAATGTATCGGAAGACTTGTATAATTCTTCCTAAATTAACTGAAACATATTCGATTTTTTTTTCAGGAAATATTTTGAAGAAAATTTAAAATGATGAATACCAAAGTATTTTATTCTCTTCAATCACTTCTGGCAAAGGGAAAGAAAAGTTTTGCTGGAAATAACAGAGAGAATTTTCTGCATCAATAAAAAGAATGGCAAACTTTTCCCACAAAATCCATTAAATCCAAACCAAGAAACAAAAAGAGCTCGACTGAAAAGAGCAATAAAGATTGAACATCCCTCAGAACGAAGAGAATTTTGAAATGAAAAAAAAATCAAGAAAAGTTGTTTTAAAGAAATTTACCACGAAGGAAATAATAAAGATGAAAAAAATCACAGTAAATGACGAAAGTTTCTCTTTAATGAACCTAATTAACATTCAGCTTGCATGCTCCAAATTAATTCTTTCGGATATTTTATCGCAAAAAAATATAATTCAAATCTTATGGTCTGAAATGAGTGATTGTTAGAGGTTTCTGTAGCTATTCATACACAATAAGTAATTTAAGTTTCCTTTACGTTGTGTTAAAGCCATAGAATAACTGCTAAGACATAACAAAAGTACGTAAAATTTATGTTCATTAATATGAAATCAAGGTGATAATAATGCCATAAAATGACTTACTCTATGAAAAATTCATGTTACAACAAAACCATTAAATTATAACTATGAAAACCTCATGTGATTAAGCTTCAGGAAATGAATGATTCAATTAGTTCAAAAGTATGCGAGGTCTATTAATTTATTTTTATGTAGGTGACGCCTGAAAGATCGAACGAAGATTCATAAAGTTCTACACAGAGAGGGATTTTATAATCTTTTCACGAGAAAAATTTTGTAGGACCTACGGATAATTAACTTTTACAAGATATGCAAAAAAAAGGAAAGTATTTGAAAAAAGTTGGTGAGGAATAAAATGGTTCCTCAGATTTTCGACATAGTTCAGCTTATGAACTCTTCAGTTGAGGAGAATAATGGTTCGTTACCAAGCGAACGACCAAATATTTGAATGGAAAAAAGTCAGTTTGGAATCTGAAAATTGAGAGTTCTTTGTACCTCTAGTATAGTTCAGTTAGTAGATATAAGATTCCAAGGTCCAAATACCGGGTTCATGTCGCGGTCCTAGAGAACAGTTGTAATAAACTCTATGAGGACAGACACATCAAATTAAGTACTACATGAAAGTATTTGAACAAAGTTTGTGAGGAATAAAATGGTTCCTCAGATTTTCGACATACTTCAGCTTATGAACTCTTCAGTTGAGGAGAATAACGATTCGTTACCAAGGGTATGACCAAATATTTAAATGGAAAAAATCAGTTTGCAGTCTGAAAATTGAGAGTTCCAAGCACCTCTGATATAGTTCAGTTAATAGATATAAGATTTTAAGGTCCAAAGACCGGGTTCATGTCCCGGTCCTACAGAACGGTTGTAATAAACTTTGTTGAGGTCAGAAACATTAAATTTAGAACTTTTAGGTACAAGAAATCTTTGAAAATGTTCAGCAATTATTGTCGCGCACATTAAATCATAATAAAAGAGAATTGTATAGTTGAAAAACGCTAAAACTAAGATATTCAGTAATTTTAAAGCTTTGTTTTAATTTTAATATTATCATCATCAAACGCATCAGAAGATCGAAAAAGCAAGGAGTTGTTCTTAGGTTATGTTTCTTAATATGTCTTTTAAATATATAAATAAAAACCAGACACGTTTATATACGTAATCTGTTTGAGCACCGAGAACACAATATATTCAAATTGAATATGTTGTAACGTCACCAGATTCCCCAGCTCTCTTTCGAACCACCATTTAGAAGGTGGTAGCTTGTGACCCCCTTGGACATACCTCCTTTCAAACCTGTAGACTCCACAGGGAGTTCAAATGTGAGAGATTCGAACTGGCCCTCGAGAGAGACAGAGAGAGGTTGTGCGAACACCACGTTGTTCGATGTTTTCGTTTCCGGCGGGCGACTCTGGTATGAGCAGAATCAAGGTGCCCAAGTGATAACTGGAGGCAATTGAATGGAGAGTTACATCTCTCGGGTTAAGACTGGAAATTGTTCTTGGAAGTATATGCATAACCACTTTGTTCGATGTTTTCGTCTCAGGGGGGAGACTCTGGTATGAGCAAATCAAAGGCCCCAAATGATAACTGGAGGCAATTCAATGGACAGTTAAATCTCTCGGGTTAAGACCGGAAAGTGTTCTTGGAAGTATATGCATAAAAGTATAAATAAGTTTGTAATTATCTGTTTATAGTAAAGGATATAGATTTTAAATGTTTCTCTTGTGTTTAATTTCTGGAGAACGTTGCTGTCTGTTACATATGCTAATCTGGAGGCATCGGTGAGATACGAATTCGCGATCTCCTGTTTTCCAAAGAGGAGATCGTGAGTTCGCAAAACCTCTTTTTTGTATTAACTCGAGAGATTCAACTCTCGAATGGATTATCCCCAATTATCACCCGGACAGCTTGATCTGCCCACACCTGAGTCGCCGTCCAAAAACGTATACACCGAACAGCGTCGTGTTCGCACAACCTCTCTCTCCGAGGGTCAGTTCGAATCTTTCACTCCCACACTTGACCTCCCCGTGGGGTCTAGGACATGGAACGCCCGTATGTCCATGGTGGATCCCAAACCACCCCATCTAAGTAGTGGATCCAAAGAGAACTGGAGAATCTGGTGACGTTACAATGGTGAACACTTTGCTGTTTTTTTTATTTTTTACGCTCCAGCAAGTTTTGTTTCTAATCTTCTTTGAAATATTTGACAACATTAACGTAGGAGGTCCAAGGATTTTGGCGAACTCAGCGTTGATACACAAAACCGCGAACGTGGGAAGTGAAAAATAAATTTGCGATTTTATTGCATGAAACAGGAAACGGATGAAATGTACTCACATGATGGCAAAAAAAAATTACTTTTCGTTTATATACTTTGAAGCTGGGCCTCTTCAAAATTTTGCACGATCCGGGATAAATGTAATATGCTGGAGCGTACAAAGCAGGTTATGCTGGATTTGTAAATATAAATGTAAGTAAGAATTATCCGAAACAACGCATGCTATTACCTAATTACATGTATGTAGTTACCAGCTATTGAAACATTAAATCATGAACCTATATTCCCTCCCATACACTTGAGCAAATTGTTTCTCGTTTTATTTTTGAAACATTTTTAACGTAAGATTACGATTCTCCATAACGGTAGCAAAATTTCAGACGCTAAAACCGTCCGTCGTCGTGAGTTATAATTTTGGCAGCAGGCCAAACCCAGTCTGTATCGCTTGGGGATCCAGTAAACAATTGAACAGAAAAGTACTAAAATGCGACAAAATTTATATATATATATATATATATATATATATATATATATATATATATATATATATACATACGTACATATATATAGATACATATATACATAACACATACATACATATATGCTTACAAAAGAGGTAAGCAACGATAAGTAATCCTACGTTAATAACTCACGGTAGTTTCGTTAGAAGAGACTACCTGAAAATTTTTTATAAACGCTCGTAGAGACTCTTTTAAATTACACACATGTATAAACAAGCTTAATCTATATTTAGGTAAAATATATCAATTTCGATTACATAATACTAGTCAATTAATATAAATTATTTGCATTAGTTTTTAAGGGGACAAGGGATGTTCATCCTCTTTTTTTGTTTCATTATTTTACTCTATGTACTGCATAAGTATAATAAATATTCTTTTTTACTGCATTGGAGTCACTTAGAATTCCAAAATAAGTATTTAATGGTAGTTTAAGACTTGATTTTCAAGAAATGCTAGAATTTTTCAAAATGCTTCAAGCGCATTCATGTTTTTCTGATTTCTTCCAAATTTCACGGAATTATTTATTAAAGTGTTTTCCATAAAACTGTGCATAGTCCTTTGAAACGACAAATATTTTTCAAATTTATAAACTATGAAATAAAGTAAAAACGTGCAAAAACGTAAAAAATAACAGGCAGAATTTTAAAAAATATTTAAGACCTTAGATTCGTACAAAGAAAATTCAGTGCACATTTATGTTTATATATATATGATACACTTTCAGGGCCGCCCAGAGAGGGGGGCAACTGGGGCACTTTGCCCCAGGCCCCTAACTGCCGGAAGGGACACCAAAAAATTTAAAAAATTAATTTATTAGATTTCATCCAAAAGAAAATTCTGAAACTTGTATCGTACTTCAAAATTCAAAATAATCTCCTGAAAAAAGGGGCCCCAAAAATATTAAAAAAATATTTGATTAATTAGATTTCTCTTACTCCAAAATAGTCTTCTGAAAAATACGCGAATTAGTTTTAATGAAAAATATAACTGCTTTGTCCTAACTGCTATAAAATTACATTCTCTCTAATAAATTGAAGACAGTACTAACTACTAAAATAGATAGCAAAAAAGCTTTTTGGATGGAAGATGTCGTATTTATTGGAGAATATAGCAAGAGAGCAGTGCAATGAAATATAATAAATATGTTAATCTTTCATGTAATAAAAATTTAAGTATGAGTAACTTAATTTGAACGTGTGTTTCCGTCTCTTTCAATTTTTTATATTTCTTGGGGCCCCCAACAGAAGTTTGTCCCAGGCCCCGTAAAGTCTCTGGGCGGCCCTGTACACTTTTATTTAAAAAATAAAGTTTTTTAAATGATACGGAATGCGCATGGGACATTTTGAAAAATGTTAGAATTTTTGAAATTTTGTTTTGAAAAACAGGCATTATTCTGCCAACAAAATTCTTATTTTGAATTCTAATGGTGTTGAATGTAGTGGAAAAGAATATTAATCACTCTCATGCTATATATAGAGTTAAAAATTGACAGTAAAAATTTCGAGGAGAAAGGTCCCTTGTGCCCTTAGGCCGTCTGCACACGGGGCAACTCAAAAGAAACTGATAACTGACTCAAATCACAAACCAGTCCGTGATGAGTCGCAACCTATGTAATTGAATAGAGCCACGCACACGACGCAACTGGTCACAAACCCGTCCGACGGGTTTGTAACCAGTTGCGTCGTGTGCGTGGCTCTATTCAATTACATAGGTTGCGACTCATCACGGACTGGTTTGTGATTTGAGTCAGTTATCAGTTTCTTTTGAGTTGCCCCGTGTGCAGACGGCCTTAAGCAATGAGATCAAGATCGCGTACATTTCTAACCAAATCAGTTTTGAGAGGAATGTTGATTGTCATTAAATCGATGGAACCCCTTCATTATTTCAAAATCACGTGACTTTATTTCCATTTCAGTCGGTGCAGGAAAAATATTCATTGAATCGTAGCGTCACTGTGGCATAAAGAAAGATGTTAAAGTTTCTCTTTCCGCAGTTCGAGGCCTTGATCTGAATTTGATATTTTCTCTTGTGAATATATGATGGGATAAATGTCTGTCTTTTGTGTGTTTACATTTTACTGCCGCAGCTGTTCTTACCTTGGCTTATGAACCTTTTTTGAATAAGACATATACTCTTATTAATATGCTTAACATAAGTGTCTATGTTTATTGTCTTTATTATTTCTGACGCTGCTCTCTTTGCTGTTTGGGAACCTAATGTAAATAAAACCCCTTTTTATTAATAAATATGTAAGAGATAAATGTCTATGTGTATTTCAGAGAGTCACTTGCTGATGCTGCTGATTATATATATATATATATATATATATATGTGTGTGTGTGTGTGTGTGTGTGTGAGTGTGTAATATCCCCATTACATCACGTCCTTAAATTATCACCTGAAAGGAAAAACTAGCTCATATTTACATGACTGGATCTAGTCAGTGTCTGAAAGGAATAAAAATTAGATTTAAGTGCAATCGGGTCAAACTTCTTAGTGCATCGTTTATTAAAGCGAAAATACATCCGTTCATTCCAGAAGAATGGCTCGGAAAAAATATCACCTTTCAACTTTAAACGCGAGAGGGCGAGAGGTACATGTGACTATTATTTGTAGGGTCAGCAGATTTTGGGGCTCATGAAGCTAACCTACTCCTGAATTCGGACATATACACGTGTAGAAATGCAAAGGCATACAATTCATGGGATGTTCTGTGGCTAAGGGTTTTAAAGCGATAAATTAATATAACTGGGGATTGGATTTAGGAAAGGGAGTTGAAATGCTAGAATGGACGGCATAATATTTAAGATTTCACACACACACACACAAATATACAGGTGGTTATCAAAATAATGGAAACACCTATCAATATTAGTGGTGTTTATGAATTTGCTTCGTATTTCTTAAAAGACAAGTGTGGCCACAGGTATTTTTTTTATAAAATATATTGCATGTATTATTCTACTATCAGGTAGCAGTAATGATGCTAAGGGCATCGTGCTTTTGGGGGGAACGTCGTAAAATGTCAAATTTTGCAGACCTTGCGGAAAGGGCAAATTGTTGGAGCGGGTTTAAATTGGAGTATCTGTTTCTGCAATCCCCGGCAAATGGGTGTTTTTCGAGCTATGATATCGACAGTCATGATAGCATACAGAGTGCACGGAAAAACATCCTTTGCCAAACAGAATAGTGGACAAAAGGGAGAGCCGAGTGAAAGAGACGGACGAGGTATTGAAGCGGATTGTGACATGAAGAAAGAAAACAATTGCAACCAAAATGATCTAGGAGCTCAATCTGCATCTTTATGTTCTGGTATCAACCATTAGAGGTAGAAGGGAACTTCACAAACAAAGCATTTACGGTAGAGTAGCTATTCCCAAGCCACTTGTAATAGATGCCGATACAAAATATCGTCCACAATGGTGCCACGAGTGCAAATCCTGGTCGAGTAATATGTAGAAAAACGGCATTTGGTCCGACAAATCATTTTTCACATTGTTCCTAGCAACAGAACGTGAGTATGTCTGGAGAACACCTACACAAATGTAAGATTCTGGCTGTCTCATCTCAACTGTCAATCATGGAGGTAGATCTATCAGGGTTTGGGATAGCATCTTATGGTTTTCTTCAGGCCCTATTGTAACCCTAAAAGGGAGATTGAATGGGAAGGACTATGCGAAAATTTTAGCTCACTAGTCCATCCTATGGTGCAAACTTTTTTTCTTGCAGGAGAAGGCGTTCTCCAGGATGATAATCCCCCTATACATACAGCTAAATCTATCAAGTATTGTTTTGAAGATCACGATAAAGAAGTCAAATACATCTTATCTTGCCATGTACAATTCCCCCGACTATATATCATCCAACCACAGTGATCCGTATAAGCGGATAGAGCCAGGTATTGATATCCACCACAGCATCTCTACAGGAACTTCCATGCTTTTCCCCTGAAGAACGGTATAATACATTCTTAACCACTATTCAGGACTTGTATAATCCAATTCCAAGGTGAATCAGGAGGTATTATATGACAAAGGTGATCCTGCGCCGTATTAATAAAGGTTTTCATGATGTTTCTTAGTGTTTCCATTATTTTGATCACCACCTGTATATATATGTATATATATATATATATATATATATATATATATATATATATATATATATATATATATATATATATATATATATATATATATATATATATGTATGTATATATGTGTGTGCGTGTATGTGTGTTTTTGTGAATTATATGAGACACTCATCTGAAATTATGTGACATTATGTGACAGTATGAATTATGTGAAGCTGACTTTGTTTTTCATGATTACGAGATAGATAAATTGTCTATGAGCCTTGTTTGTACGGGCCATTCACATCAGAATGTCCTACATTACTTTTCTAACTATGCAATCCTGGCAAAACTTGCGCAACAATTTTGAGCCCTGTTAAACAAGATGTGCAGAATGATGTTTAATGCTCTATTATGGGGATTTATTTCCCTCACATCAGTAAATACGGTCTTTAAAAGATTTTTCTGTAACAAAAGTAATTATTAAGCTGTCAATAAAATTTTTAACAAAATGGAATCCGTGTTATGATGAAAAGAAATTTCTCCAACACAATATCGAGCTGTTTCTAAAGATTAATCGCAAGCGCCATCTTTTGATGCCGATCTGACCATTCGTCTTACACGGAAATCCTCAATTTTGAAAGTGACATAACCATTACATGATGTTCTTTTCTTTTCGAACGCCCTCTGATGGATCTAAGTCCTAAAAAATATAGTTCGAAAGCATGAGAGACTAAAAGTTGAGGATAAGTTTAAAAGAATTTAAGAGAAAAATAATTTTTTTCGAAAGATCTTAAGAAATCTAAAGATCAATGACTATTTCTTTTCTTTCGACAATGAGTATGTGGTTCACGCTAAAAAAAATTATCGATGGCATGTTCAAAGTTATTGTGTTCATGGTCGACAACAGCATTTCGGCATCAACAGGAATTGAAATGATAACAAGCAACGTCCTCCAGAAAGTAGAATCTTTCTGTTAAGATTTTTTCTTGGTCATTTAACCTACTTCAGTCTAATATCTGAAAGATTCCGATTTTGGGGACAATTCAAAATAGCCAGCTAAGTCATACTTGAATTTCTTATGATATATATATGTATGTGAGTGTGTGTATATATATATATATATATATATATATATATATATATACAGGGTGGTCTTAAAAATCTTTGCCAATATATGGACCTCTAGCGGCTGTTCCGTTCAACCGATCAAGATGAGATTTCATATATAATTATTCAGAGGTATGAGCTCAGGATTCTGTGAACGGCAAAGTGCTTCTGTGAACGGTAAAGATCTTTGGAATGGTCCATGTATCACAAAAAACAAACGCGTTATGCACGCATCAAAAACAGCTCTGTGAACGGCCAACAAAAACACGATGAAGGCACCCAAGTGAAAAATGTGTAATCCAAATAAAAGTTTTCTTTTGTCCGATCTGTGTTGTCATCAGTGATTGGTGTCTTGCCTCTGTCATATGCAAGTTTCCTACGTGCGCCTCGATCGTGTTTTTGTAGGCCGTTCGCAGAGCTGTTTTACGTTCATGCATAACGCGTCCGTTTTTTGTGATACACATACCGTTCCAACGCTCTTTAGGGTTTTCGCATGCGCTGAGCATTTTGCGACAGGAAAAAGTGAGCGCTGCCATTCGCAAATTTCGGGTTTCTCAGCCTATAACCGTAACCATGAGGGCCACTTTTTTGCCGTTTTCCGAGCTGATACCTCTGAATAACTACACTGCTTGACAATTGCTAAGGAACAACTGGTTTTTTCAAACTAGCGTTCCCGACAGCAGACTAATCACAGTAAAATGAAATGTAGAGGGCGTAATAGGGCAGGACCGGTTATCTGTATAAAAGGCAGTGCACGAAAACTCATATTCTTCTCTCATTCACTTATTCTTTCGAAAGTTCATGCAGTTAGGTGTTTGACGAAAATAGTGCCGTAGGTTGTTGGAAGTTATTTCTGTGAAAATCAGTGTGGTGTGGCTATAATTAAGTGCAAAATGTTTGCAAGACAACATTTGAATGCGTACGATGGTGGACGAGCAGTTGGACAGCTCGAAGCAGGAGTGTCACTACTGTGGCCAGAGTAATGGGAGTGGCAAAAAGTGTCATATCACGATTTAAAAAGGCCGCTGAAGGTGTAAATGCTATGCGAAAGCATACCGGTGGACGTGGAAGAAACACCACACCTCAAGAGGATCGATATGTATCCCTAGTGGCGAAAAGGAACAGCCATCTTACTCCTAGTCAGATAGCTGCAGACCTTGCAACTGTTACGTTGTTTGTGTTGGGGGGTTATTTAAAACTTAATATTAATTATTAATTAATGAATTGAAGGTAGGAATAAATTTTACTAACTAAGGTAGGTTTCAGTTAAATTTAAATACAATATTTGCCCATTAGCCATAGTGGTTAGTACATTTTAAAGATGTGCGTTGTGTGTAGCAATAACCCATAAACATATAATAATTAAAATTTACCCTAGGTTCGATGCACTGTTGCATCACTGTGGTGATTAATGAGCCAAAGAGTAAAGGAGAAATTAAATCTAATAAATTTATTTATCTAACCTTGGAAAACACCTAGAAATAAAATTACTTCACCTAAAAGAAAAAGCTTCAAATCTGCTGAAATTAAAAAAAAACCTAAAGCTGAAAATCAGACAATTAACTAAAAAGGCAAGACCCGACATGACACCACTTTACAAACTAATTATAACAATTTATTAACAATTTCACTAACATTATAACCATCAATCTGGTAATCAATTCTAATCAACATCTTTCCGACATACCAATATTCAATTATCAATAATACAATTGCTGTAAACATAAATTTATATCTTCTCAACTCAATCAAATAAATACACTGAAAATTCCAATAACTCACAAATGAAGTGGCTGGCGAATAAAAAAACTTAATTACTCCATTTGTAATTTCTAGCATTAAAAAAATATAATATGATATAATAAAAAAATGAGTCTTTAGTGACCCTGCTGCAGCTTCAAAATAGAGAGAAATTTGGGATAGTATTTAAAGAAAGGAAAGGAAAGGAAAAAGGAAATTCACCCGTGGCCATCGTCTCTCTCTGGGATCTTTGCATCGTCCCGAGGCCAGAGCCTCAGCCCCAACCCTCGGTCTTCACGTCCACGCTCTCAGTCCAGGATCCCCGAATAATCTTTTTTCGAACTCCTGCGCTCCCGAGTCACCACTCCATTATGTTGTAGTTGTCCGCAGCCTGTATGATTGCAAATAGTCCGCTAGCGCGCCAACGATTTGGGACATCAGGTTCGAGTGAAAGGTTGCAGGCCACCATTTTCTATCTTCTGGAACTGTAGTCTAATTTTATTTCCTCTCCTTAACTCGTACCAACGCCATATTACATTTTCTCCGAGCTACCGCCATCCACAGGACGCTGTACCCCTCCGCCCGTTCTGGTATTCCAGTCCTCTCTCCTCTCTGGCAAGGGGGGGGGGGGCTTGGTTGTGCATCACGAAGAAAATGGCGAAGACCAGGCATATCAAATTCCCAAGGACAGCAAAAGATAGCGACCGAAGCCTGTCGCTAGGCACAGAGTCAGTTTTTCGGAAAGAAATAAAACAATAAGTATTTCTAAAACTTATACCATTTAAATTAATAACCGCTAGCCAAAAACCGTACCAGCCACTCACAAGGTTTATAAATAAGGCTTATTAATTTATCAATATATTTCACAATAAGGTGTAACATGTGATGATCTATTTCAACTTAAATCTTCTCAATGTCAAAACATTTAGAGAAATTTGCGCACACTTCTCCAAATGCGATGACATTAATCAAATCAATTAATATTTGATCACCACAAGTTTAACCCTCACATATATTTAGCAGAGGCTTAATAAATTGATTAAAACAAAGCACAACCGTTACTAAAATTTACTTACTTACTTACTTACTTTACTAATTTAATTATCTCAATACCCGATATTAATATAAACGTTAATTATTTCTAAAACTATTCATTATCATCACAACCCAACCGCTACCGGTTCAAATGTATCAGCCAGAACCATTTATAGGCGATTAAATCAGGTGGGTTTGTATGCACAGAAGCCTGTTCAATGCATCCCACTTCAACCACGCCATCGTCGAGAAAGATTACGTTGGTGTAAGGAACATATTGGTTGGGGTCAGCAAGAGTGGTTCAGAGTGATGTTCTCTGACGAATCCCGTTTCACTGTGACAAGTGATTCTGGCCACCAGTTAGTGTGGAGAGAGAGGAGAACACGTTATGCACCACAGAATGTTCAGGAACGTCATCGGTATGGCCAAGGCGTGATGGTGTGGGCAGACATTATGCACAATGGTAAACCACCGCCTCACATCTTTGATAGAAGTAGCGTTACATCGCAGCGGTATTGCAGAGAGATTATTCTGGATCATGTTTGTCTTTTTAGGGGTGCGGTAGGTCCAGATGTTCTGTTTATGGAAGACAATGCGGGCCCACACAGGACCGTTGACGTATCGGACACACTAGAAAGTGAAAATATTGAACGTATGACATGGCCTGCTTACTCTCCTGACCTAAATCTTATAGAGCATGCCTGGGATACTCTTGGCAGACATCTTTCTCAAAAACTTGCCCTCCCCGAACCATGCAAAATCGCCTTGAGATAGGAGAGGGACAATATCCCCCAAGGACTCCTCAATACTGTAGTAGACAGCATGAAAAACAGATCCAAAATGTGAACTTGTGTCCAAGGAGGTCCCACACCTTACTAAGGTACTCATAACTGTTTCACTCTGGCAGGAAGACCCATTTTTCGTGGCTGTTTGGAAATGCTCCAAAGAACATCTTTTTTGTTTTTTGTTTTCTTCTTTTTCCATGTGGCGTAATCTGTACCATTTTGCAAAATAAATAATGCACAGTATCTCTACTTAATATGTACGAAGTTTCATTTCTTCAATCAATGTATATTATGAAATATTCCGAAAAATGTGACTGTTCCTTAGCAATTGTCAAGCAGTGTATATCTGAAATCTCATCTCGATCGGTCCAACAGAACGGTCGCTAGATATCCATATATCGTCAAAGTTTTTTTATGACCACCCTGTACATATATATATATATATATATATATACATACACACACACACACACACATATATATATATATATATATATATATATATATATATATATATATGTGTGTGTGTGTGTATATATATATATGTATGTATGTATATATATTATGTATGAAAGTGATACGATTTTTTACGGTTTATGTGAATTTTCAGAGGCCTGAGGAGTCTTTGGAAATCCCGTTCTACAGAAATATAAAAGACAGTTAAAGTTTAAATCTAAAAATTCCATAACCTGGTGATTAACTAAGGAGGAACCAGAAATTAATAAATGTAGAAATTTTGTGGTTAAAAAGTGCAAGAAATAAGGAATAAGGAATAGAGATCGTGGAAATCACAATAAATTAAGCTGAACATATAAACAAATTCAATGAAATAGAGATGTACGTCCCATTTTATATATGGCGTTAATAATAATTACATGCAATGGAAAGGAGGGGCAGAGAGATCTACACATGATCTGGGTAAATAAAAAAAAATATATGAGTCGGTTATTAGGAAAGCTTCTTTCTTTGTCTGAAGGAAAGTTCCGATGCACAGCAGTGCAAAACTAGAATGATATGTCCAGGCTCCTGCTATTGTCATCGAATGTGGCAGTTGCCCAGAATCCATATCTCCTCCTCCGAGCGATAATAATTTCTTGGCAGGGTTTTATGACCCACAGACGGAATGTGCCCAAATATCTTGCAACATGAGAAGGATAGGCAAAAGAGTAGAAAAGTAAAGGAAAGAGTCCTATCTCCTCAGAATGACCATTGCCTCTTGGATTGGTTTTATGAATGAATTAAACACTTCTAAGGGTTTCCTTTTTTGGGGTTAACCTTTTCCTTACGGGGTGGGACAGTATGTATCCCAAGAATATATATATATATATATATATATAAACCCTTAATGGCCATTCTTACAAAGGGGGTATGAAATTTCCCGTCCTAAAAAGGTAATCGGAAAATGGGCCCAGTAAGCTAAAGGTTAATGACGCATTATCTACTCATAACCAGTCTTCAATAAATAGCATATGTTCATTGACCAGTTGATAATTATCAACATTGTTTTGTTCATCGTAAAATCAATCTCACAGAAACAACCTGTTTAAAATCTGCCAGACGATCTACAGGAGTTTCTGATTACTTCTCGAAGCAGAAAAAAAAAAACTTTAAGCTTTTAATGATATTTTTCAACAAAAATAATTAGTGGCTTGTTTTCCCTTTTTAAATAGAAACTTAAACCAAAACATGTTCGACCAACTTCAAATAGTAATGAGACGGTTGTAAAACTGTATCAGCTATAGAGTCAATTTATTCATCTCTTTTTAAAACAACTTAATTTTTCTCTCTGCGAGATACTTTTAAATACGCTATTGTAACAAACTTATATTGAAAAACAAAATGTATTACCGTAAAATCTTGAGTATAATACGCACATTTTTTCCATATTTTCGTCCGCAAAAATCAGGGTGCGTATTATACTCGTACAAAAAAAAAACGTAGTTTTAAACATTGAATAAACGACAAAAAATAGATGAGCTGTATTCTAGTGAAAGTGATCAAGACTGATAATATAACAGTATTATTTGTTTTCAATTAAAAAAATAAGTTTTTTCAACCAAATTTGACGTTTTCGTTCATTTTTATTACAAATTTTATTTATGTTAATAAGTATTTGTGCAATTTTTAAATAAAATATTGAAAAGTTATTGGTGAGTATTATAATCGAATTTTAATTTTTTCCGAATATTTCGCGCAAAATTAAGCATGCGTATTATACACATGTGCGTATTATAGTCAAGATTTTACAGTACAACATATACATTTTGAAAAGAAATAATGTTTGAATCAATGTGCACAGTTATATGCGTATGTATGTGTGTCACTTCACTTTTTCTTTACTTTTAAGTACACAGTCCATTTAGAAACTATCCCTGTATATCATTAAATTGATGGTTATCTTGATAAATTCTTTTCTAAGAGCATATCATAAAACTGCAACTAAAACACCCAATGTACACAGTCGCTACAGCTTTTTCGCCTGAATTATGATCCTTATTCACAGAATTAACGTATCGAAAGGATGGTTATTTTTATAAAGCGATGCGGTAGGAGAAAATTAATAGCATCTATCCGTTATCATTTAATATAAAGTTTCATAAGGCCTATTCATCTCCGCATTATCGTATTCAAGGACGTGCAGCCGCATAAAGCCTCTAAAAGGAATTATTCATGGTCAGGGATGTCTAAATGCATAAATTTATTCATAACTTCCAGTTTACGTAAATTGTTTCGCATATCCACTGCGAAACTTATTATCTTTCCATTGCAGCATTAATATTTTAGGATACAATGTTCAGGACACAAGGATTTGAAAAAGTGTCATTAAATCGATAAAAGGAAACAGGTACACACTACTTCTTAATATCTTAAATAAAAATAGAGAGTGTCAATTAGGTTCAAACCAATTAATGTAGTTCTTCATCATACCAAAGAGCATTAGGTGTTATTGTCTCAGTGGACTATTCACATATTGCATTTGTGAAATCATCAGGAACAAATTGCATTGGTATGATAAATGCGATTCACAAATTGCATTCATTACATTGTTGCAGTTTTTATTGTGGATCATAAGAAGCTGTGCGTTCCTGTTATGTATTGGTTATATATCATCCCCAAGTTTCATGTCAGCAATTAAATTGAATACGGTAAATATAATTGTTGACAGTAAATGTAATTTTGTATAGCTTGTGATGATGGATATCAAGCATCTTAGTCTTTAGCTTATGGGGCTCATTTTTCGGATTCCCTCTCCAAAACAGGAAATTCCATACCCCCTTTGTAAGAACGGCTACTAAGGGGTTATATATATATATATATATATATATATATATATATATATATATATATATATATATATATATATATATATATATATATACCGGGTGTGTCATAAATTCGTGCAAATTTCAAAAATTCGTAATAAAAGAAATAATACTCGAAAAATTTTTCTGTTTGCGCAAATAGGATCAGAGGGACATATGATTTTTTTCCATGTAAAAAAAAAAAAAAAAACTCCGAAAGTAACCGAAAAAGGGCGCTTTTGCGTGACCACGTTAAGTCTGCATTGCAGAAAAGACATGCGTTACCTGTTGTCACCTTCATGCAGGATAGTGCCCCGCCCCACATTTCACGTGATATCAAGACGTTCCTGTCGGAATCTTTCACTGAAGACCGAGTTCTATAAGTCGCGGTTGTAAGGTTTAGTGGCCCTGACGATCACCAGACTTGACCCCGGCAAATTTTTAGTTGGGGGGGGGGGGGGATACTTAAAGTCTCGTGTGTACCGGGACTCCCCAATCACTTTCGTGGAACTGAAAAATGTCATTCGACAGACAGTCGCTGCCATCGATGCTACCATCCGCTGTAATGGGCTTATTGACACGCCTCACTTGCCTATTACCTTGTGCTGGTAGTGATGTTGAACATCTGTTACTTTAAAATAAATGCACAGTCTCATGTTATTGTGATCTGTTTGATTTTTTGTTTGATTTTGCCTGATTTGCATAAAACGTCTCAGTATGACGTGTGAGCGCCCTCTTTCGGTTACTTTTAGAAACTTTTTTTTTTTTTTACATGGAAAAAAATCCAATGTCCCCCTGATCTTATTGGCGCAAAAAGAAAATTTTTCCGAGCATTGCTTCTTTTATTATGAATTTTTGAACTTTGCACGAATTTATGACGCACCCGGTATATATATATATATATATATATATATATATATATATATATATATATACCCCGTAAGGAAAAGGTTAAGCAATTACTCGTCCTAAAAGATAATTGGAGAACTTAAGATATTATTTATACTTTGAGGAAAAATCAGTTACTCACGGTTCAAATTTTCACAAATTTTCGCATCAAAATTATCTTCTGTCCTGGGCAATAAGTACAACAGATGCTTTTGAACGATATTAATGTCTCTCAAGAAGGTATGTTTCTAATACTTTGAAATGAACATGCAGAGCGTCAGTTATGTAAAGTTTTTTCATACATTTTAGTCTTAATTTGGCAGTTTTTAATAAATGATATAAAATCTATGGCCGAGATTTAATAGTTAAAAGTATGCTTTTTTAAAATTTTGCATTAAACAGTAGTTTTTTTCATAACTTATTCATTGTAAATAATTCAACACAAAATAAGAAAATAAATTACATAGAGAAGGCATAGACAGCCGAACGAAATTAACAGAAAAACTGCACTAGCGTTGAATAATTTTAAACTTTTCAATAAAAGATAGCGCAGTTTCAACAAATCCTCATACTGAAAAAACAGACAATTATAACTAGTAAAATGTAAATAATTCAACATAGAAAGATATTAAATAACAGGAAGAATGCGTCAATTATGTAAAGCTTTTTCATACATTTTAGTCTTAATTTATCAGTTTTTAATAAATGATATAAAATCTATGGCCAAGATTTGATAGTTAAAAGTATGCTTTTTTTAAATTTTACATTAAACAGTACTTTTTTTCTTATTTCACAGCAAAATTATCGATAAAATAAGTTAATATAAGTAGAATTTAGAAAAATGCACAAAAGCAAGTGGCACACAACCGAAAAATTGGGTAAAATAACAATGCAATAACAATAGGAAAAAAATTGTTACATTTTTAGCTGCAGATAAATAATTTAAACTAGGTAAAATTACCCTTTTTCAGTTAAATAGTAGTATTAAATTAAAATATTTGATGTTTGGCATTACGCTATTATTGGATATGATTTTCTCAAAACTCCTGTAAATATTATCATTTTAAAATGTAAAAATGAAGAGAAGGCACTACGCATTCAAACTTGATCTATTGGGAAAATTTAGCAATTAATCTTTCTGTTCGGAAGTGTATATCTGAACTCTTTCTTTAATATCAATGTTTTCCATTCGGCGTTTCTTGAATGTGGTTTTTTTTCCTGTTTATTTTCTGCTGCACTGAGTTACAGAGCTATTCAGTTTCTACCCACGAGAGAAACACTATGCATCTGAAACTGACACATAATCATTCACAATTTTTTTTTAGGATTTATCTGTCATATTTACCGTATGAAGCTCTATCCTAGTAGAACCATAGTTGTGTATAAATAACAAAGATGCCCAAATATAACGTTTATTCTCCAAAACTGTCATTAAATTGCTATTCATTAATCTTATGAACATAATGCATTTTCTTTTCAAAGAATATTTTTATCTTTTAATATTGGCTCTTGGGTGCCATTGTCAAAGAATTATGACACCCTAATCCTCCATTTTATTTCAAAAGTTATGAGGTTCAAATTTTGTATTTTAGACCTTCTATTCACTGGACAGCGCACTGAAACATCACACTCGGTTAGCTTGCCCATTTCCAAAATTTATTTATGGCATAAAAAGGGTAATTACTCGTTGCCTTACATTTCCTGAAGCATCAGACTGGAAAACTATAATACGGGTGTCTTTTTAAAATGACTGTGGAACTAATTTCTTTAGATTTTGTAACCCCAGTCATAAGATAAGTTTACAAGTTCTATTCACGGAGAGTTTTATGCAAAGAATTCCTGATTATCCAAGGAAACTAATGCAGGGATCGGCATTTAAATCCTGAAAACACAGGTAATACAAAAACGGTCTTGAATACCGTAAGAAAAGAACTGTCGGAGGCTTTTAATGAACTGAATGCATTGTTTTATATAGGAGTATCGTTAAAGTATGGTGGAGTAACTTGATTAGAGTAACTCGATATATCTATAAATTTAAATAATAATAAAATTTATGGAGATATTCAGAGGGTTTTTTATCCGGGCAGTCTCATATTTCTTTATTTAAGAACCATGTGTTGACATTCTTTCAAACAAAGTATATTTTATTTCTAATCTTCATTCTCTCTTCATGCATGTGTAATCTAACCCTTGATATTCCGTTCATTGTCTAGTCTATTATATTGAAAACAATTTTGATATTCTTTTCTAAATGTGATGTTCTACATAAGTTTACATTCTAACATTTGAGTATTTATTTCTGATAATCTATGAAATATCAATTTTCAAAGCTTTGTTTAATTTATCTCCATTATTTGTATCCTATATTTTCAAGGAAAAAATACTTCATTACGGGCTAAAACATTCTTGTCTCTGAAAATAGGATACCGCATTTTATATTGCTGAACTATCGATTTGTAGCATACGTGTAAGTTGTTCGAAAAGATAAGAATGTATTTAAAGAACGGAGAGAAAAAATTTTACTTCATTAATAGAACGTTAATTAATCAGTTATCACTTTAATTTTAAATTATCTATACTTGACGTGTAAATATTTTTCGTAGGTACAAGAGTAATTTATTCGAAAAGATGATTACGTATTTAAAGAATAAAGACGGCGGCACTGAGCTCGAATTTAAACTACGCAAATTTAGTTTATAGGGAAAGGAAACTTTTCTGGTTCTATAATGACTATTAACAGGACTTCCATTTATATATGCATGAAAATGTGCAAATTTGACTCGAAGTTTTTTAAATTATTACCGTTTTTTAAAAATTACCGTATTTTTCGGACCATAAGACATGCAATCGATTTTTTTACATAAAAAAATCGACTTAATTTGGTGCTTCCTATGGTACGAAGGTAACACTAAATTAAAAGGAATATTTTATTATATATTATATATATTTATTATATATATTATATATTTTTATAAATATTATTTCTATAGTGCCCGGTATAAAGGGCTGAAGTCAAAAGAAGTGATTTTTAGGTATTTGTTAGTATTGATAAAAAAAACTTTTGACTTCTATAAAGGCTTCTAGTGTGTTTAAAACGCTCCTAAATTCATTTGGTGGACGAAATTTGTAAAATGAATCCTGTTGCAAGGTGCAGAAAAGTTCAGGCTATCTGAGAATACCATTTTTATTGGATTTCATCATTTATGTAGCCGTAAATAGTGTACAAAATAGTATACAAAATAGTACAAAATGGTATACAAAAGTGGGCTTGTGGCGGCCCAGTGGTACAGCGCGCTGGTTTTCGGTGCTGAGGGTGCTCGGATCGAATCCTGGCGTCGCGCCACGAAAAATGTCTCCGTTCGTGTCATCCCTTCATAGGATGGTAATGATGTCCGCCTATATGGTTCCCCCACAATAAAATGGGCAGTAAAAGTGTACAAAAGTACATTTCTTTGTACAAAAGACATAAGTCGAAATTATATTTCTGCGATTGGTATAAAAGCCAATTACTTGGTATATTTAAATCAGTATTTTTGACTTAAGCCCTTTATACCGGGCATCATAGATTTATTATATTTCTTGTATATATTTTTGATTATATTTTTTTATCTTTATTAAGAAATTGAAAATATCTTCATATATCTAACAAAATGCAAAATATATTTTTCTAAAAATCCTCCTATCAATCTGAGGTGTGTCTCATTGTCCTGTGCGTCATATTGTCCAAAAAATATGGTACTTCATTAATAAAATGTTAGTTAATCCGTTATCACCTTAATTTTAAAGTATCTACACTTGACTTGTAGAGAGTTTTCGAAGTACAAGAATAATTTTTTCGAAAAGATGATTACGTATTAAAAGAATATAGACAATTAACTTCAGTATTAAGTGGGCCGGCTTGAGCTTAAATCTAAATCTCTACCTGTGAATATTATATATAACACGATTTTCTGTAACGTGTGGGTTTTATATGACGAACATTTCTGTAATTGAAGAGTTCAGATTAAGAATCATATTTTCGTTTAATTACAACTCTACTTCTGATGCTCGATTTAGTATGGTAATGGAGATACGTTTTAATTAAGCTGATAAATATTTGAAAACCTAATTTATAGCTCAAACTGCATATTTTTTTAGGGGGGAGGGAACGAATGTGTAGTATCCAAATCTTAATTGCCTAGGACTTATTTGACATCGTAACGGGAAGCTTATGTTTCCGTTTGACGGAAAATTTAACCTCAATTTCCTTTTCAGTTTATTAAAGTGGGTGAAGCGTAATAAGCCGCATTGTATCTTACAGTAAGGGCTTTCAAGAAACACATATACCAAATGGTAATTTAACAAAAACCTCCATACTGCTTGTGAGATATTGCAATATATTTTTTTGTCTTTTATCCTGTTTTCTTAAGTCACCGTTCTTTGGCAAGTTTTTTCCTAAAAACCTCACACAAACTTCTGTTGAAGATAAGATTAAAATAGAAAATTGTGTATAATTAGGAGTACGTAAATTTCGCATAAAAAATATCAAAATTTCGCAAAAAAACTACAATTTATAAAATTTCGCATTTATTCGCAAATATATATATATATATATATATATATATATATATATATATATATATATATATATATATATATATATATATATATATATATATATATATATATATATATATATATATATATATATATATATACACACAAATTCAAAAATTTCGCATTTATTATAAAAATTGCAATTTTACTTACTTAGTTGGGTAAGTATCAAAATTCTTAGATAAAAGCTAACATTGTAGTAGCCTCCCCATTCTCTTCCTTAAGTCCTTAGCAATAAGTAATAAGCAAATTTCGAGAGTGAAATCTCTGAGTTAAAGACCGTGGATGGTCTTAGATAAGCAATTATGTTAATAAATTATTACTATTATTACCTAATTTCGCTTTAAAAACCGTTTATCATCGAGTTTTCGCCGAAAAGTAGCAAAAAAATAATTTTTGCATTTATTCGCTCATATCGGCAAATTTTGCAATTATTCGAATCTATTCCGTAAATACAAAAACTGCGTATCCCTAGGAATAATTAATGACACAAGCAGCAAATCTTGCAGCTGAAAATCAGAATGATAGGTAAATTAACCAAATTAATCGTGCTGAAGCTATGGAGACGTTATACTTTGGGAAAAAAACTCCTTGCCGACAGGTGGACCGAAGCAATGTCAAAGCTTATTGAGTTCGAAGCTTCAGTTAAGAGGATTTGCCTTCCGTTTTGGTAAGTAAGTTAGTCTGGTAATTGCTTACTTGAATTTAGAATTTCTTTAGCGGTCTGATTTCCTGATAGGTGTGTAATGTAGCTGCAAGCGGGAACTGATGACTAAAGTTTTTAGTTCTAATACCTTTATAAGTTATATTTCTGAGAAGTGTAGTGATCAAACGTTCTGTTTGGTACTCTGAGTTGATGGTTTTAATACATTACGTTCTTGCTAATGAAACATTTGAAATTCCGAGTAATAAGTTGGATAAATAAACAATTCTGTAGACTTTTGTAGCTAAAATATATTTGAACTTTACTCAACGATTTCAAAATACGACTGTAACAGAAAAACCATATTTCAGGTAGTCTCTTCTACTGAAACTACCGCAGGTTATTAACGTAGGATTACTTATCGTTGCTTGCATCATTTTTTTTTTCATTTTTTTTTTACGCATTTTGGTACTTTTCTGTTTAACTGTTTGCTGCTACTGGGTTTGGGGCTCTGTCAAAATTACAACTCGCGACGCCGAACAATTCTTTTCTCTCTCCGCAGGACCGTTGTTGAGGAAAGTAATCCTAAGTTAAAAAATTATGTGCTAGTTGCGCAAACAGTTTGCCACCGATTTCAGTTGTTACTTAGATCGTAGATCAAACACCTTGTTGGATACTTTGCGAATAGTGACTCCACGTGTGTTGAAGAAATGTAGCACGTTCCGCAATGAACTGGAAGTTCATTCAGTTATGTTGTTGTTGTTGTTGCTTATGACCCCTGGCCGGAATGTATTCTAGACCAGGTTCATATAAGCTTGCGGGATAAGGGGTGCAGATCCGGTTCATAATTGCACTATGAGAGTCGGAGTTCGACTTAGCCAGGTGCTACCTCAATTTTGACCGAGCCCCCCCCCCAGGGGTGACATCTAGGGGGATCGTAACTCCCCGCCCCCCACACTGACCTCAAAGAAGGACTTTCTGGTCTACGGATTTAATGTGCCCATATTCGGCCTAGACACGATGGTATTTAATGGAGCTTTTCGGGATTCAATCCGAGCACTCTCAGTACCGAAAGCCAACACGCTACCACTAGGCTACCTCAGGCCCTAGTACAGTTATATTTACTCTGAAGCACTAATAAACACTGTCAATGTAATGCAATTTTTTTCCTGTTTCTTAAATACAATTGCACACATCCACGTGAAACCTAACGTTAATTTGAATCCCTGGTAGACCTTTAATTCCTTAAATTCAAGCAGGTGGCGCATGCAGAAAAAAAATATGCGGCTGACAGCAGGTTATGAGGAAAATAGCAGATTATATAGGAGGCTTCACTTCCGCGTAATATATACGGCTCTTATAAATACTAGTTGAATACACGTGCTTCGCTACGGAGTACATTCAAATCAAATACAACGGTCAATGTATGCAATTAATTTGTATGTTTAATATCTATAAAAGATACTAATTTGAATTAAATTCTTAAAAAACTCCCATCTCAATTAGTCTAGTGGTTAAATTTTATCTTTTACCGTATTTCAATATTTTTTGTCAATTTATTTCGTTGTTATGCACGTGACGCAAAATTAATTTAAAGTATCACAAAAAGAAAAGAAATCTCGTAAACAGCATTTAATAAATTAAATTCTAAAAATTCATCTTTAAAAATTCACCAAAAACCAGAAAAGGGAGGTAAAGATTCGAAAAAGATTTCATTTCAAAGGAATTTTTATGATTTTTCTCGTGATATAAATTTTATAAGCCTCAAATTATTATTTTAAATGCAAACTTTAAAGAATGTTACTAAAACAGCTTAAAAATTCAATTATAAAAAATCCAAGAATATTTTTTCCAAAATCTTTCTTAGTGCACCCCTATACTATAAGAAGAATCGCCATACAAAATTTCAGCCCTTTAGTTGGAGCAGTTTGGTCTGTACGTTATCTGTCAGTCAGTCAGTCAGTTACTGAACTGTTTTATATATATAGATGACATAATTTTAATTTTACTCATCCCTGATAGTTTAAATTATTTTACATGTAATTAAAACCCTTTTATGTTCAATTTTTCATCAATAAAGTAAAGATTATAATTTCGTAAACACCAGTTCTTAAAGCAGAAACTTTGTGCCTAAGAATGACAGGTATTACAGATCGATGCTGATAATACATAACACATCGCAAGTTTGCAAGCAAGAATTACTAATGAATATAAGCCTGGAATTCCATTCCTCTATCGCTCCTCCCACAGGCCGTTTTCTTTCTTTATTTACCTAGATGCGATCAATAAAAATTCCCAGCCGTATTATTCAATACTAATAACCAACCTGTCAAGCTGTAAACAATCATCAATGTGTGATTCGGTATTTTATCTTTTCAAACCCGAATTTCTGAATTGACCTCTAACGGGCCTCTTTTTCAATCCGTCAAAAACACACACAAAAAAAAAAAAAAAAAATGAGCGGTCGCAAACGCAGAAGAAAGTTATAGAACGTGACAAAAATACCGTATGAAATCTCTATTAAGATCCATCATGTAGCCTCCACACGGGAAATCGAATAACGATACTGATGAATCGTGGATTTGAGAGAAAAAGATACATCATCATTTTGTTTACGGGTTGGAGGGAGGGAAAGCCATTATTTGGGGCCGAACAAGGTCCTAGTCATGTACGATTTCAATGCCAGTGGCTCGGTTATAAATATCCTTTCGATGCTAATTAGCGATTCATAAATCTTCGTAATGAATTCGCGATTGAGTAATGGTGGCTAGTAATGATGTAAAAGAATGTCGGTTATTCGGGCAAGTAACGACATATTTTCAATTTTCACGCCATGAGTTTTTTCTGGTATTCGCAAAAGACACATTTTTTAATACTGAATCACAGAATAAGATTTGATGTATTGCAGTATTGTTGCAAATATACAGGGTGGTCATAAATGAACTTTGCCGATATATGGACCTCTAGCGGCAGTTCCGTTCATCCTATCGAGATGAGATTTCAGATATAGTTATTCAGAGGTATGAGCTCGGGATTCTGAGAACGGCAACACAGTGACGCTCACGGTTACGGTTATAGGTATAGAAACTCGAAATTTTCAAATGGCAACGCCCACTTTTTCCCGTCGCAAAATGCTCAGCGCATGCGAAAACCCTAAAAAGCGTTGGAACGCTACGTGTATCACAAAAAATGGACGCGTTATGCACGCACAAAAAAAACAGCTCTGCGAATGGCTAGCTAAAACACGATCAGAGAGCTTTTTATTGGTTTTCTACGCAGAATATCTGGCGAACGGAGTTCTGTGATTAGTTTCTAGCCTCTGTCATATGCAAATTTCCTCCGTAGGCCCCGATCGTGTCTTTGTTGGCTGTTCGCACAGCCGTTTTTTGTGCGAGCATAACGCGTCCGTTTTTTGTGATACACGTACCGTTCCAACGATCTTTAGGGTTTTCCCATGCACTCAGCATTTTGCGATGGGAAAAAGTGGGCGTTGCCATTCGAAAATTTGGGGTTTCTATACCGTAACCGTGAGCGTCACTGTATTGCCGTTCTCAGAATCCCGAGTTCATACCTCTGAATAACTATATCTGAAATCTCATCTCGATAGGTTGAACGGAGCGGCCGCTAGAGGTCCATATATCGGCAAAGTTTTTTTTTATGACCACCCTGTACATGCAGAGTAGAATTTTGTTCGGATTAAAATGCTATTTCTTCCAAAGTAGGTACTTTAAAAATTACAAAATTTCCATTGTGTCTCTTTGCAAATTTTATTTACTGCACAGCTTGGTTTTTCTGAACACTAAGTCGCTAGTAAAATCGCACATTAAATTACTCAATAAAGTAAAAGACGGAAAATCACCTTGTAGCGATCATGCGCGAGACCGAGGAATTGATCTGCGTTCTCGAATCTGGCATTTTATCCCTAGATTTGAAGAATTTTCATTTTTAAATTCTATTTCTCGCATGTCTTTTTTTCTTTTCTCTCTAATGACACAGTATGGTGGTTTTTGATTTTTTTTTTTCCCTCGTATGTATTTTTAAAGTTCAAAGGGTTTTTTTTCTTTGCATGAATTTTTTCCATATGTTGGCTAACGCTACACAATCCATAGAAAACGATTTACATAATCGTTCTTTCTCTCCATTAGGTGCTGCTGTTACGATTTTCTGACAAAATAGTCATGGAACCAGGGTCTCTTAACTTCGAGACTGGTATACTACCAACTGAAGCATCCGGGCGATGTGAAAGACTCGTTTTTGAACCCCATATTTCAGTATTACTAATGCATAAAAAAGGAATACAGAATTAATGAAAATACAGCCTTACTTCAAAGGAATATGTCCCCATCTAGGAAACATGCAGATACTTGCACTAGTGGCCTGAAATTTATAAAAATTACGATAAAGTTTTTTAACGTAGGATTACGTTCCTCCATAACGGTCCAGCGGAAAGGAAAATTTCAGACGCTAAAACTGTCCGTCCATCCGTCCTCGCGAGTTATAATTTTGGCAGCACGCCAAACCCAGTCTATCGTAAGGACAAGTTAAACAAAAAAGTACCAATATTCGCCAAAATTTTGACATACATATATACATACAAAAGAGGTAAGCAACGATAAGTAATCCTACGTTGGCTGGTTGCAAGACTATACATAAATAAAAACAATAACAAACTAGCAAAAGAGAACTAAAACGTCCATGAACCCAACAATTTTCTGACCATCCAATATCTCTCCTACACTGGAGCTGGAGGTAAAGCGGGACAACTCAGTATATGGGTAAAGATCATAACTACCCGTCGAATACAGAGCTTGTAAAAGGGTTCTGAGGCAATATTAACATGGCAGAGATGTTTCAATAGGCAATTATGGCCCGTCACTAGGCTAAACAAGGCGACCGCTTTCTGCCTCGACCACTCTAGGACTCCAGCAATTTTGTCCCACCAAATCTCCTTGACAACACTTGTCAGGGGGTTCCTAAAAGACTCCCTTACAAGCAACTTTAGAGAGTTATAAGAGCCCTCATTATTGAATGTTTGAAGGATAGAGGAGCCCTTCTTAGCCAGGGTGTCGACCAGGTCGTCGCAACGGATGCCGCAGTGGCCTGGTATCCACTGCAGAGCTATCTCCCTACTGTTATTGTGGAGTTTGTCCAATAGTAATCGACATCTATATGAAGGCCTTATTTGAATAGTAGTCTAACTCTATTCTAGTTCACTTTGAGATACAGAGCCTTAATGAATACTGAGAAACGACTTCTGAAGTCTGATTTGTAGTACCCTCTGTTGGCATCATAAATAAGCTGGAGGTGTACCAGTTTAAAAATAAAATAGAAATGACTTGTATGAACATGAAAGTGAGGCTAACTCCATTTTTGAAAAAAGTGGACTTGGACCACTATTCAAATAAGTCCTTCATATACATCAGATGACTTGGGTATGATAAAGTCAAATACAATAAAAATGATATATTACCGATATCATTCTGCACACATAATATCTGTTTGTGTAGTTGAGGCAAACGATTGATACTTCTTATATAAAAAGAAAAAAGTTCCAACATTTTGGTGTTTTTTTAATCCTCTCACAGACTAAAATGTAATTTGTTGTCATTTGTGCCTTTCGTAATAAAAAATTCAAACAAAAGAATGTAATACAGAGAAAATACAAGTCTTTCGAACTTTATGGAAATGATTTTGTAATTTATTTTTGTCGTTTGCATTTTGAGATAAAAATTTGGCAACTTCAGAATAATCATCTGCTACTGTTTTGTTTGATTGGAATGTAAAATAAAAGATTTATTTTGAAAATGGCTCCTAAAATTGATAGATGGCTCGAAGGTTACGTAACTGCGATTTCCGAGGAGAAATATTCGTATCATCAAATTATAAATCGGTGTAAAAATCGTGGTTATAGCATTTCAAAAGAAGGTATTTATAATATATTAAATTTGAAAGGAAAAAACGTCTAACTGAAAGAACAATGAAAACATGACCGCGAAACCTCATCCTAAGACTGTTCGATCGCAGGTAAATAACAAAAAAGTGAAGTCTCTAATCCTAAGAAAATCCGCCAACTCAAAGATTCATTGCACCGAAACTAGGAATGTCTTCTGGCACTGTAAGTAAAATCATTCATAAAGATTTGAAGTTACAAAAGATGTTTAAACCTAAAGTTCATCTGCTTTTGCCAAAGCATATTGCTGAAAGAAAAACAAATTGTAGAAAATTATATGAAAAACACCTAGCTGCTGATAAAAGGAAATTTGTGGTAACATTCGATGAGGCATGGGTGTATTTAAGTGATTGTAATAAAAATGATCAATTTTCTATTGCTCAACTTACGGAAATTACCTTACGAAATGAAATGGCTTCGTCAGTGTACAGAAAAGTTCCCAAAGGAATTCATGATAGTTGCATAATTTTGTTACAGCGGCAAATTAAAAATCAAAAAGTCTCAAGTAAAGCCAAAATCAATTCACTCTAGTATCAGCAGAATATTTTAGAACCATTTTTTGAAGAAGAAATTTAAACCTTATATGGAAAAGACATTGATAAAGTTGAGCTTCATATGGACAAAGCCTTTAGGTTATAGGAAAACGGCCTTAGGAAAAAAGTCTTAGGAAAACGGAATCCAAGAACATTGAACGGACTTTGGAAAATGGTCCAAGAAGAATGGGGTAAAATTGACATGACATACTAAGAAAAATGTTACTTTCATGGAAAATTCGAGCGAGATCTATTGTCAAGAACCATGGCTATCAGATAGAAGCAAATCGCCGCAAAAAATACGGCATTTATACATAAAACTTAACTATCAAAATCGTTTCCATAGAATGAGAACGACCTTCTGTAAATGTCTTTTATTTTTTGCATCTTTTCATATATACTACTTACTTTGGAGTATCTTTTTATTATCTTTATGTTATCTTAATATTCATACAGATTTATCATTTCTCTCTGAATTAAAAACTGTTGTTGTAACATTTTCTCATTACATGGGTCATTACACGTGAGAAATAGGGCGCACAGAACACGATATTTTCGGCCATCTATATCCTATTATATTACTTACGATGGCAATATTCTATGAATATAGAACCAATGAAACAAGTAACTGAGTAGAAAAAAACCATAAGGCGTTCTCTATAAATAACAGTAAATTAGGCTCTGTTTGAATTTCTAAAACAAAGTTTAGTTTTCATCCCCAGGAGCAATCAGAAAATGCCAAGGCAGGAAAAATGGCCTTATGGTTTTTCTATTTCTGACTCTATGAAAGTAACTGATGTTTCATACGTACAAATTTATTCTTCAGTCTAGCGAACTTAATTTATATTTAAAACTGTCACATAATTCAAATAGTTCGTAGCGCGTCATTTCACCGGATTCTCCAAGTAGTAATTCCCCTTCATACATTCATACGACATTTCATAACCTCTATATTTAAACCTAGTTTTTATCTTTAATTTTGGAAATATACGCATTTTAGGATTATTGTGAAAGAGAAATGGATATCATTTCAACTTTTACTGAACCAATTTGTAAAATTATTTTAATACATTTTCACGATTCCTTTATTTTCTTTTGAGAACGTATCACGAATACTAAGAGCTGATAGTAATTCCTAGCTAAGAGTAATTTCATCTAAGAGTAATTCCTTTTATTAACAGTCAAAAATTAAACACTCCATTAAATTTTATGTACCCTTTATCACCTTCTTAAAACTCACTTGAGACAAAAAAAAAAAAAAGCATTGCTTTCATATGGAAATTTAATCAAAACATTCGTTTCCCGAAAGAATTCCTGGATAGTTTTCGGAAGCTGACATTGAAACACTGTGAAAACGGGAAAGGGTTTGAAAGAACTTACTGCATTGTTACGAAACTGCAAATGGGCACTAAATATACGAAAGAATTGGAACGCATAAAATATTTTAACGCATTTTTGCTTCTCAACTAATTATTTGGATTCATAAGGCATAATAAACTTCATTTATCAAGCAGCTGAAAAGGAAAATTCAAATGTAATGCACAAAGTGGAAATCGATTACACATTTCTTTCATGTATTGTCGTCACTAAAATTGATTTATTGAGCTCCTGTTTATAATCTTTTTTCAGAAATTTTTCGGTAAACTTTTCCTTGAAAGTATTTAGTTCCATTTAAAGTTTGTAATTCCATTTAAAGGGTTGTAATAGAATAGGAAAAAGGGCTAAACAGATTTCGCATTTAAATTTATATTTCACAATTAAAACTCTCCCTTTAATGACAAAACTAATATGCCTTAAGTCAAACATAAAAATGTATACTATTTTCAATTGATACAGAGTAGGAAAAAAATTCAGTTAAGGTGAGTCGGAGCAGGTACGTTCTGCCTACATATATTCTAAAGTCTTTAACTTGTAATGCTGCCATCTGTTGGTATGTATAGAAAATGGGCTTCAGGTAGCCTAGTGGTAGCGCGTCGGCTTTCTGTGCTGAGGGTGCTCGGATCGAATCCCGACAAAGATTTGCTAAGTTGTGAGTATATAGATGCCCCGAAGTTCTGGACTTCCTCTTTACGATTGTTACTTATTTATTTTAAATAGAAAAGTTTAATTTATCTGCATAATTTCTAGTCTTTTTTAAGTAATTTCATTGCTAGTGATTCAAATATGAACCACCACGAATATAGCATTTACTGTCACTAGATGGCAGCACTATCGATTTTTGAAAAATATTTAATTTTTTTTTTTTTGGGGGGGGAGGGGGGTTGGAGTGCTACGGTCAATTTTTTGCTACACGAGGGCTAATTAGACCGGGACCTACAGTTTAAAGCTGATTCCGAACGGCTGCATACATCCATGCCAACAGTGGGATTCAAAGCCACAGGCAGCACTATTGAAGTTGTTTTTCTAAGTTAATGACAGTTTAATTTTGGTTCGTGAAGCCTCGGTTTTGATTCGTGAAACCTTGGTTTTGGTTTGTCTATTTGCCCTTTCTTATTTCTAGAGATTGACTGTGAGAGAAATCTTTACTTTCCTTTGACTTCGTACTGCGTCAGGATGAATAGAAAAAATCTTACTGTTTCTGAGGCACTTGAAATTTTTGATTTATATACTTTTACATACTTTTTATGCTTTTTTCTTACTTTCATTATGCACTTTCATTTATATACGTTCTACTTTATTTATTTATTTATTTTTTTTGAACAGATAATTATTTTGATAAATATTGTGTATTAATACTATAAATAAATGAATGTATATATATGTACATATATTTTTAACTGATTGCAATGGACATATATTTTTATATCTTTGCTCTATATTATCATTAATTTCATAGGGTTATAATGGCTTAGCCAGTCAGAACAGACGTTTTAATATGCAGTGCTCTAGGTGCGCAGTGGTTCAAAAATGGACCGCCTCCCCCTGCCTAAAATAAAGCTGCAATTTTTTTTTTTTTTTTAACAGAATATGTTCCTAATGGTAATATTTCTTTAAATATAAAGTTTTGTCTTCCCCAAAAAAAATATTTTGATATAGAGTGCCCCTGATAGGGTTACTTCGAAGGTCGTATTGTAGCTCTCAAAACTTATGCAAATTGATTCTTTAGGGAGTGTAGGGCTGCTTTGTGAGTGAAAGACGGGGAAAACAACATGTGGAGGACGATTTTTTTTGTATCGTCAACAATCTCAATGCTGCAAAGTCATGAGTCTTGAGTAAGATGAATATGTTTGCTGACACTTGCTGTTTCCAATCATAGTGTTTGTACTAAGAAAAGAAAACTAATGCGAAATAAAGTTGCTTAAAACTAAATCCGTTTAAAACATCTGATGTATATATCCCCCCGAGATTGCTCACAACAAAAATTTCACGAGAGGGGCGTGTAGATGCACATCAAAACAACAGTGGTAACTCAAGTACAACGCCTTGAATTGTCATATTTTTCTTTTATTGTAGCACAGCTAACGTAGAATTCCGATATCAAATTTCTTTATACACTTCTATATATTTTGATTGTTTCAATATAACATTGATACCCGATTTAGAATCAAAGACCCCACCATCCTAACGCGAATAATTTAGCCCTCAAACTGCATAAAAATATTTGTTCAGTACCGTATTTTAATCTTTCAATAAGGAGTGCTTACCGATTTGTAAATGAGATTTCTCTATTTGATAGAAATCATGTTACACCAACATCTGTTACATCATTTTAAATTTGCTGCTCAAAAACATAAAAGAGAAAACTGAAATAAAATGGTTTGGTCTTCCTTAAATTAGAAAAAATGGAATTACCTTGGGTCTGTGATGTCGATTTCAATCTAAGTAAAAAATAAATAATGTTTTCATGCAAATTGAATTTTCAAGTTTCCTTTTCCATATTAAATAAAAGTAAAAGCCTTCAGATCAGAATTTTTAACAAATATATAAACTTGTTACGACATCTATGTTAACACCCCATTGCATAAACCAAAATGTGTTTTAATATTTTTTTTTAAATCTGTTACTTTATGCGTAATATCTGACGCTTCTATTTTCCTCCTCACATATGCTTAAGAGAGATTTGAACATTGTTCTAAATCATTAAATCTCCGTTCTTTACATATTTACACATCAATACTATCTCGTGTAAATATTGCTGTAAAATATATCTTTTGTTACACCTCCTACATCCTTACACCATGACAACAGAGAGTCCTTACCAAATTGTAAAAGAGATCTCTCTATTTAAAAGAAATCATGTTATACCAACATTTGTTTTAGAAACATTGTATTTTAAATTTGCATTTCGTTGTTTTTGCACAAAACAACTATTACAGATCTTCTAAATAAATCTGCTCATTTATGCCTAGTTTTTGTTACCTTAATTTTTTTCTTTTCAGTTTTGTTGAAGAGAGATTTTAGCGCTAAAGGAATTAATTTCAACACTGCATTAAATTTCTTTTATATATATATATATATATATATATATATATATATATATATATATAACAGTTCCGTAACTGACTGACTCACAACGCACAGACCAAACCGCTGGACCTAAAGGGCTGAAATTTTGCATGGCGATTCTTCTTATAGTTTAGGGGTGCACTAAGAAAGATTTTTGAAAAATTCTTCTTAGATTTTTTAAAATTAAATTTTTAAGCTGTTTTAGTAACTTTTTTTAAGTTTGCATTTAAAATAATAATTTGAGGGTTAAGAAATTTATATCACGAGAAAGATCATAAAAATTTCTTTAAAATGAAATCTTTTTCGAATCTTTACCTCCATTTTCTGATTTTTGGTGAATTTTTAAACATTAATTTTTAGAATTTAATTTATTAAATGCTGATCACGTGATTTCTTTTTCTGGTACTTTAAATAAATTTATCGTCACGTGCATAACAACTAAATAGACAAAAAAATATTTTTTTTTCTTGCTAATGCGGCAGACGATTGGACATTATCCAAAAAATATTAAAATACAATAAAAGATATTATGTTCCTCAAACTTTACTATGTTAACTGTACTATATTCTTTAGTATGTCCTATTACATTTAATTTGAATATTTTCTTCTACATTACTTTGTCCATAAAAATATCCCTTACAATTTTTTTATAAATATATTTTTTTGTCTTTTTTACATCAATTGTATACATTGATCGTCGTATTCATTATAAATATATATATACAGTCGAACCTCCATATATCGAAGTAGCAAAATGCCGGAAGAAAATTCGATATATAGAAATTTCGATATATAGAATTGATCTTAGTTTTATCATAATTCTCCTAAAACATTAAAATTAAAGCTAATTTTCGTATACGAAACACCATTTCCAATTTATATGCGAATCCCATTGAATGAAAGTTAATAACTAAAAAATGAATTTATATGAAAGATTTATTAAGTACTATATACCTTTAAAAAACAATAATCCAGACAGTGGTTACAGTGATTACAGTTATATTCTTTAAAAAAAAACTACGAAAATCTTGCTGAACAGCCAGTTTTGCGGAAAGTTCATCAAAGAAATGCTCGCATTTATACCGTCCTTTACAAACTTCCTCAGGGACATTTTCCCCGAATTGAAGTCCACGGAGTGTTGTTTCAAACGCCGAAAATTGGGAGATTTTATTCTAAAGTGGAATAAAATCTCCCAATAAGTCGTGAAAAAAAATTCGATATATAGAGATTTTTTCGATATATAGAAACAGTTTTTCTATGTAATGAACATGGAGATTTGCTAAGAGTTCGATATATAGAAAATTTCGATATAGGGAAGTTCGATATAAAGAGGTTCGACTGCATATATATATATATTTATTTATTTTGGCATTAATTGCATACATTGACCGATGTATTTAATTGGAATGTACTCCGTAGCGAAGTGCGGGTTTTCAGCTAGTATATATATATATATATATATATATATATATATATATATATATTCATTCACTTTTTTGCTATAAACATAGCTATGAAAAATATGTTCACTTTGCTCATTCAAATTTAAAATGTTGGAATTTGGGAAATCCCTTTACTTCTCTCTTTGTTTTACTTCGTGTTATTGGATTTTTTTCTTGACTTACTAGTGTTTTAACGAACTTTAATATCATGACTCGGTCCTATTCTTGTTTTTCATTTTATCACAACATTTTTTACGTCTCCGGGCTTTTTTCATGCAATATTCGCTGTAATTGTCTTACATGTCAGTACATGTTTAATTTACTTTACATAAGGCCTAAAAATATAAAGTTGACTAAAAATATTCCTTCCTTTTGTATATTGATTTAAAGTATAGCTCGTCCATCGAATAAAGAGCAGTTTTTCACATTGCCAGAAGCACCCACTCACAGGAGCGAAAAATTCCCTGGTAAGAATTTTAATTCAGTTAGGCTCTCTGTGGTCACGTAGCTGTCTCCCCTTCCTTTTAAACATAGGATCGACCATTTTTGCAACAAATTGGATATCTAACCTAATCGACAATCGGCAGCAGGACTTCACCATTGTAATATTGACTAGCCGAAAAATCACTTATTTTTTTAAAAGATTCCTAAATGTCATAAATGTGAAAATAGCATTTAAAAATTTATATATGAGATGTTTATTGGATACATTCTGCTGGACAATGGAGAGTGGACTGCTTTGATACTAACAGCATAGTGAGAATGATGATAATATTACTTTAGAGATAAATCTATGAAGTTTTATATTTATGTTCACCATCGGTATTTCTGAATGTACGCTGTTTTGATCTAAAAGGTATAAATAAGTCAAAATACTTTTTTGTTGATAACCCCACACTTCACCATCACGTAATAAAAAATGCTTCATAATATGCCTCTTTGACCGCTTCTAAACCGTTCATCACAACACAGGGTGTCCGATCTAAAGGTATCCAAAAGTCATGACTTATTTATACGGAACTACCCATTAGAATTTTAAAAAATATATTTAAATATAAAAAACAACTCACCAAGTTTTAATATCAATCACATATTTCTATCATAGTATCATAGATTCCGATGTGTGCATCTTTTGTAGCACGACTAACGTCTAAATGGTAATCCAGTTCTCTCCAAGTGTTTCGTAACATATCAGACGTTATTAGACTTTTTTGCTTGGGGATTCATTAAATCCATTGAGTATAAACAAAAAATTGAAACTATGTAGGAGTTGAAGAAGCGTATCAAGCTATTTGTGTAATTACTCCTGATATGCTACGAAACACTTGGAGAGAACTGTATTACAATTTAGGCATTTGTTGTGTTACAAAAGGTGTACACACCGAAATCTATGATACAGTCGAACCGCGTTATAGCGAACCCGGCATATAACGAACTCATGGATATTACGAACGAAAATTTTGGTCACGTTGTTTTCCTATTGTATGTAATTTAATTAGTATTGTGTCAGTTTAATGTAATCGATTTTAGTCGATTAAATTCATTAATTATCATTTTTAATAGATTTTATCCTTTTTTAATACATCATTATTGAATACACATTGCAACTAATGAGTTATACATTTTGTGAACTCTAGCAATTTTCTTAACGGTTCGGATATAGCGAACCACCGGATGAAGCGAACAAAACGTTTGGTCCCTTGAAGTTCGTTATAACGGGGTTCGACTGTACTATGATCGAAGTCTGCGATTGATATTGAAACTTGGTGAGAAGTTATTTCTATTTATATAATTTTTTAAAATTCTAATTGGTAGTCCGTAAAAAAAAAAGTCATGACTTTTGGATACCTTTAGCCCGGACACCCTGTTCAGTCGAACTCCATTATAACGAACTTCAAGGGACAAAGATTTTGTTCGCATTATCCGGTGGTTCGCTATATCCGAACCGTTATGAAAATTGCTAGAGTTCCCAAAATGTATAACTCATTATTTGCAATGTGTATTCAATAATGATGTATTAAAAAAGGATAAAATCTATTAAAAATGATAATTAATGAATTAAATCGACTAAAATTGAATACATTAAACTGATATAATACTAATTAAATTACGTACAATAGGAAAACGACGGGACCAAAATTTTCGTTCGTTATATCCATGAGTTCGTTATATACCGAGTTCGCTATAACGGGGTTCGACTGTATTAAAAAAACTTTATTTTCTCATTAATATTTTTCCAACTCTGCCTCTCACTGATATTTTTCCAACTCTGAGAAACCCAAAAATCTCTTTTCCGGGAAATAAAACTGAGAAATAATGAATTTTTCTTAATGTGTTTATTTTATCAATGCTTTTTTTTCTTACGATTTAAAGTTTACACAGACATGTGTGTTTATCTCCCATGAAGAGATATATACGTTTTACTTCAAATTCTTTGTCTTGTCTTCTTGACGGGAAGAAAGTTTCGAAACGGCTTGAGAAAACAGGGTATTAAAGAAGTAAAAAAACAGGGGTTGATTAAAAGCAAAATGACAGATACTTATCTCCTGAAAAGATGAAAAGAAAACGGTGGAAAAAGAAACAGAAAGTGAAAGAACCCTCCTCTTCTCACGTTCGGAAAAACCCACGCCTCTCCATTGTATCTTCGGTCAGCGGCTAGCAGCAATTACAAATAACATGTGAAGGGGTCCGAGACGCAACCATCCCCCCTCTTTTCAAACGTACTTGACCCTAATACGGAATTCAGCCTTGCCTTTAAGCGCACAATTTTAATTTCGCTAAAGCTGCTACGCCCTGAAATCTGACCTTCGCGAGATGCTCCAACATTCTGTTACGTATTCGCCCGGGGGAGGTTTGTGAATTTTCAGAGGGTATATAAGCAGAGAGCATCCCTTGTTAGAGCATCACAACTTCAGAAGCTCTTCTGTTTCAGCTCTTTTAAGAGAAAGCTAAAGAATCCCTCATCATGTACAAGTTGGTAAGTGGTCAATCTTTTGTTATATTCAACACAATTCTAAAATTCAGTTATTGAATTCATTAATATTTTTTTAGTCTTTCGTGACTAGATAATACTGTCTGATGTTAAACATCTCTGTTAGAAACTTCTGTTTAAGTAACAATTATTTAAACCAAATATCGACAATTCTTTGAATGACTTCTTTCTTGTAAAAAATAACTGATATGACGTACATTTCCATACAGAGTTTATTTCTTCTTATGTAATATGTTATAATATAAATTACAAAGTAACCTATGTTTGTTTCTCGTAATAATCTTGTTGTAAATGAAAAAGTTCGTAAACACGATATATATACATGACACAAAAACATAATTTGTTTTTTCATATTTGTCATAACGAGCTATTAAGATTTCATTTATAGGGAAAATGTACCAATAGATTAAAGGAAATATTCACTGCTGAACTCTAGGCAATAACATTTATTAATATTACTTAGTAATATTCAAAATATAAAAAAAGAATTCCCCGACTTTTAACATTTTTATCTAAGGAATGTAAAAATAGTAGATTGCAATCCCTTTGTAAACCCTTAAAAGTCAGTCAAAGCACTTGAATAATTTGTTGTTTCATATTTGTAATAACGAGCTATTAAGATTTCATTTATAGGAAAAATATACCAATATAATATAGGAAATATTCACTGTTGAACTCCAGGCAATAACATTTATTAATATTACTTATTAATATTCAAAATATATAAAAAAAAATTAATCCGACTTTTAACATTTTTATCTAAGAAATGTAAAAAAGGTATATTACAATCCTTTCATTCCCCTTGTAAACCCTTAAAAGTCAGTCAAAGTACTTGGAAAGGGTCCAAAGCTGGTAGATAAATTATTGTTTGCTATGAGCCTATGCAACCTCTATATAAATTTAATGGATTAAAGTGCACCACAAAGTTTAAAATTTAGTGAAATGAAAGTTTTTTTTTCAAACATCCCAGATTCTTTCATGTGTAAAACTTCAGGAAGGGGAGTTATTCTTTGTCTGAGGTCAATTTCTCAAGAATGTCTTCATTCCGAAATGTTTTATCATAAGAATTATCACGAATAAGAATTATCACGATATCTCAAGTTTTTGATTTTTATTATCATCCTACGAATGAAGAGTAATTACGCTGAGATTGAAACATCGATAGAGGTAGAATACTTTTTGTCCGTCCTAAAAATCATGATTTCAAATTGATGTAATTTTTTCTAGAAATTCATTGGAAAATCTGGAAAAAATTGTTTTGTTCAAAAATTACAGAAACTTTCGGAAATGTATTTCGAATTTTTCGATCAATGCTTAACTTTTTTCAGAATTTTCCATAATTTTTTTTAACATAAACTTTAACATACTTTTAACAAATCACTGTTTTAATTGAATTTATTTATAAAAATACCGTTTACTGGGAGGAAAGATGTCTAAATTGACTAATAAACAGTTCGACTGAAAAAGAAGTACCACTAACAAAATTATATATATATATATATATATATATATATATATATATATATATATATATATATATATATATATATATATATATATATATAAATTATATCGTGAAAGTATATGTTCATAAATTTATCAATAGAAAACAGTTGAAATCAAAAGTGTTAAAATCGTATACTATAGTAATACTTGCTCATGGCATTCTCTAAATTTTTAATGTCTTTATAGATTTTACATTGAGGTTAAAATTTTAAAAATTCTCAACTACCTGCCTTAATTTACAGTTTATTTCTCACTTTTAAAGTCCTTGAGGTCAGTCCTTAAGGTCACCATACAGTCTTAGTAAAACTGTATGGTGATACCATAAAGAAAACTGCTATATAATTAAACCTCAACCCTGACTGATTTTTTTAAGGAAAAGTTTTATTACTTGTGTCCTTATCGAAATTTGGTTGAACTGTATAAGTGTGTGTGTGTATGTATAAATATATATATATATATACAGACGAACCCCGTTATAGCAAACCCGATATATAACGAACTCACGGATATAACGAGCGAAAATTTTCCTACTGTGCGCAATTTAATTAGTATTGTGTCACTTAAATGTAATCGATTTTAGTCGATTTAATTCATTAATTATCATTTTTAATAGATTTTATCATTTTTTAATACATCATTATTGAATACACATTGCAAATAATGACTTATACATTTTGTGAACTCTAGCATTTTTCTTAACGGTTCGGATACAGCGAACCACAAGATAAAACGAAAGAAACTTTGGTCCGTTGAAGTTCGCTATAACGGGGTTCGACTATATATATATATATATATATATATATATATATATATATATATATATATATATATATATATAATAAAAAGGAAGAGAAACCCTCTTGCTGTTATCAGTTCGCATGCGAACCGTCGTACAATCCAACACCACTTTTCCTTTGAATTCATTTGGATTCATGGAGATAAAAATTTACATATAGATGATGTAAAAACCTATTATTCTGCTATTTGAGAGGAAAAGTAAATTTCTTTTTGTATTTCCCACTTTCTTGTATTATCAATATCATAAAATTGAATCCCCCCTCCCCAAAAAAAGTAAAGAATATTGAATTGATACCGTATATACACTTGATGTTTTCTTCATTTACGTCTTCATTACGAATAACAACAGTTAATCTTTATACACTTTTTAGCTTGCGTAGAACTCATGTGCTACTGTCTTGAGGGGTTGAATGAAAGTCATGAAAGATATTTTGATATTTATTGATTGTAATCTTTACATCGTCATTCGTTGAGTCTTCTACATCCAAAAGTAGCTGTAGTTCTCTGCTCACAGTCTAACATATCTTATTTCAGGTCATCCTCGCTGCAGCTCTTGCCATCTGCTCCGCTACCGTGGTGCTTCCCTCAGCCCTCCACTATGTAGCAGCCCCCCACTCAGCTGCTAAGGTCACCAAGGTAGAATGGGAACACAAGCCCGTGACCTACGTGGCTGCTGTTGCACCCGTCGCTCCCGTCGTGACCTACGCTCATGCTAAGACCGTTGTCCACCATGCCGCCCCTGTCTTCCACCACGCCGCTCCAGTCGTCCACACCACCTCACTCCTGCATCACGCCCCCGTTGTCGCTGCTCCCGTCGTACATGCCGCACCCTTCCTCCATGCCCCAGTTGTCCACCACTCCACCACCTTCTTGGCCAACAAGAAGGCCTAAGTGAGACTGCCGATGGACCAGCTTCTGAGGATTGATGGAGACGATTCGGACTGTGTACAAGGGCTGACGACTTAATTTATGTTTCAAAATTTTTACTCCCGACTTCTGGCTCGGATGAATGTCCTCATGAATAAAATTTAACCCCGGTGAAAATAATGACTTGCCTCTTTCATTTTTTTTTTATAATTGCCTTGTTTATTTTTTTACATTCTGGGATTTAATTGTCATTTATGATGCTTTTGATATTTGAAAGTCTTTGACCTAAAATTTAAAAAAAAAGAAATTTCTACAGTTTCTAATATATGAAATATCATTAGCTGCAATCATATACCTACATAAATATAAACATATATGAATAAACGCAAGGGAATAAAAAAAGAAAGTTCTTTAACTGTTAACAAAGTATATCGACACATACACGTATGTTTACATATATATATATATATATATATATATATATATATATATATATATATATATATATATATATATATATATATATATATATATATATATATATATATATATATATATATATATATATATATACAGAACAGAGGCTGTTCGCACATTTTTTAGACGATTTTGGTAAGCGGTAATAAAAAATCGTTTGCTGCAAAAGAAATAATTGCAATTGTACTATGTTTTTAAAAGTCAAAATTATCGTCTGCGGCTTGAAAGTTTTGATTTTATTCAAAATGGCGTTTTTAACAAAGCAGTGGTTCGAAGGCTACATTTATGCTCTTTCCGAAGAGAAATATGCATACTCCGTTATCCAAAAACGATGTGAGAGTCATGGTTTTGTGATATCTAAAGCGTCGATAGGTAATATCGTCAACAAGAAAGGAAAAAAACGTCAAATTGGAGCCTCAAGTGGGACAAAAATTCCAAACAAGTATCCAAGGAAAAAACGGACATCTTCGAATATTGCAAAGGTACGTTGTTTAATGTTAAAAGAAAATCCCCCTAGTCAAAGGACAGTTGCAAAATCATTAAAATGCTCGGTGTCCACTGTAAACAAAATGATAAACGTTGATTTAAATCTTAAGAAAGCGAAAAAACGTAATGTGCATCATCTTCTTCCAAATCATATCGCTGAACGCAGGACACGCTGCAGAATTCTATATGAGAAACACTTATACAAAGAAAAATGGAAAACAATTATCACAATAGATGAATCATGGGTGTATTTAAATGATTGCAACAACAAAAAGAGCCATTTATTATCATAAAAGGGGAGAAAAAAATTTAAGTACATGGTTCAAAGAATCGAAAGAAAGTTTTTCTAAGGGATTCATGATTGTTGCTGGTTTTTCTTATAATGGCAAGTTAAAAATAAAGAGAGTGGAAAAAAATGTCAAGATTAACTCCAAATACTATCAGGAACATATTTTATCGCCAATTTTTCTGAATGAAATACCATCGCTTTACCCACAGTACCATCAATCTGTGAGACTCCATCAGGACAAAGCTAGCAGTCACACATCAAAATCCACTGTAAATTTCCTAAAAGAAATGGAACAAAAAACTGGTATCAAGGCCATACCCTTCACTGATATCCATACTAAATCTCCCGATGTATCACCTATGGATTTTTGTGCTTTCGGACTTTTAAAATCTGCATTATCCAAACGTCGTCCCAAAACCCTTACAGGACTCTGGAAAGCTGTTCAGGAGGAATGGGATAGAATACCTCTTCTGACACTTCAAAAGGCATTATTATCCTGGAAATTGCGGTGTCGAAAGATAGTTCAGAATAAGGGATGTCAAATAGAACATTTAAAACACAAGAATTTTATGTAATTTAGTTTTGTGAATACAATATACATCGTCTAAAAAATGTGTGAACAGCCTCTGTATATATATACAGGACCCGACTTTCTTCCAATGGGGCCCTGGGCAAAGGAAACTTTGGGGGCCTCTTCCAAGGGCAGATCCATAGAGGGATAAGTGCTCCCAGGACCAGATTTCCACATCAACATGTAGGACGCTCACACTCTATAAATTGGGTCCGGAAATTCAAACAAATTTCGACCAACAAGTCAAAAATTTGGAAAAAAAATAATAATAAGTGTTAATTAATTTATTTACTTAATGTTAATAAATAAATTCATGATGTTAATAATGTTAATAAATAAATTCATGAAATTTTCTTTTGAAATACAAAATAGATCACAGTCTGGCCCCCCCTCCCCTCAAAAAAAAAAATAAATAAACCAGAAACGCTTACACTTATGAATGTAAGTATGCTTTCGCTGTAGTGGGTGAACTGTGCCCACCCAGGTTTTTTTTCTGTATCCGCCGCTGCCCCCCTTTACTGTATTAACCAAAAACCGAAGTCGATGTCAAGCCTATAGCCAGAAATTTTTTTCCCGAAAATCATGGTAGAGGATGCAAAGTGTAGACTGGAAGAGAAGCTTTTTTAAATATAAAGACAAAAAGCAAAAGTAAAATTTCATTACACACAAATGATAAAGAAAATATTGGAAAGATCCAAATATTGGACTTTTTCCTCTTTTCACATCACATCACACCTTTTGTTTGTGGAAAGCAATACCTATAATCCAATACCCTCGATACGGAGTTGATTTTGCAACTGAATTTGAAAAAAACATCTATGAACAAACTTTGGGAGTGATGATAACAGTCAATTGATCAGTATTTGAATCATTTTCAGCATTCATGTTGCTAAGAAAATTATCTAATATTGTTAAAATTAATGGAAATATCTTTTGCAAAAGTAGTCAAATAAAATCAAAACTTTTATAATTAGATAAGTCAAAATCTTTGACTGTTTCCATCATTATACTTTCAACCATATTCATGTGGATATAAATTTTTGATAAAACTATACTTACCAAAACAAAAAAAAAAGATTTTTCAAAGGGAGGAAATTTTCCCTCTTGCCAGCTTAGCCCCACCTACAGCCCCATTTGCCCATGCGGAAATATGGGCCTCTCTCTCTCTCTCCCTATATATATATATATATATATATATATATATATATACAGTCATTATCAAAATAATGGAAACACCAACCATTATTGGTGGTGTTTATGAATGTCCTTCGTATTCCTTAAAAAACAAGTCTGGCCACCGGTATTTTTTTATATAATATAGTATATGTATTAGTCTACTGTCAGGTAGCAATAATGAAGCCAAGGGTATCGTGCTTTTGGGGGAAACAGCGTAAAATGTCAAACCTTGCAGACCTTGTGAAAAGGGCACATTGTTGGAGCGCGTTTAAATTGGAGTATCTGTTACTGCAACCTCCAGGCTTATGGGTGTTTTTCGAGCTATGGTATCGAAAGTCATGATAGCATACAGAGTGCACGAAAATACATCCTTTCCGTACGCTCTTTCGCAAGTGCTTGGATCGTACGGTATTGCACGCGAGAAAACTTGCAGTACGCTCCAAAGCAGCTTTCTCTTCCTCTCCGACACCTTCACACGTGCACTCAATCACGCTAGAAAGAGTGTACGTGTAAAGGGCGCTCATAGTGGATGAAAGGGAGAGCTGAAGGAAAGAGACGGACGAGGTATTGAAGCGGATTGGGACACGAAGAAAGACAACAACTGCAACCAAAATGACCGAAGAGCTCAATCGGCATCTGCATGTTCTGGTATCAATCATAAGAGGTAGAAGGGAACTTCGCAAACAAAGAATTTACGGAAGAGTAGTTATTCCCAAGCCTCTTGTAATAGATTCCAATGCAAAATATCGTTCACAATGGTGCCACGAGCGCAAATCCTGGTCGAGCAAAATGTCGAAAAACGGCATTTGGTCCGACGAATCATTGTTCACATTGTTCCTCGCAATAGGACGTGCGTATGTCTGGAGAACAGCAACACATGCGTAAGATTCTGGCTGTCTCATCTCAACTGTCAGTCATAGAGGTAGATCTATCAGGGTTTGGAATGACATCTCATAGTTTTCTTCAGGCCCTATTGTAACCCTGAAAGGGAGGTTGAATGAGAAGGACTATGTCGAAATTTTAGCTCACTAGTCCATCCTATGGTGCAAACATTGTTTCTTGCAGGAGATGGCGTTCTCCGGTATGATAATCCCCCTATACATACAGCTAAATCTATCAAGTATTGGTTTGAAGAGCGTGAAAAATGAGTCAAATATCTTATCTTGCCCTGTACAGTCCCCCCGACTATAAATCATCCAACCCCTGTGATCCGTATAAGCGGATAGATAGAGGTATCGATATCCACCACAGCATCTCTACAGGAACTGTCATGATTTTTCCCGGAAGAATGGTATAATATATTCTTAACCACTATTTATGACTTGTATAATCCAATTCCAAGGTGAATGAGGTGGTATTACATGACAAAGGTGATGTTGCCCCGTATTAATAAAAGTTTTCATGATGTTTCTCAGTGTTTCCATTATTTTGATAACCACCTGTATATATATATATATATATATAGGGCTTTTTCGTAAAAAAAAAGGTTTTGGAACTCACCATATTATTGCGCCTAAAATTACTAATAAAGACAAATGTAAACGTTTACATTTATTATAATTAAAAATTTACTTATTAACCTTGACATTTCACATGACAGCAATTTATGATGAATTAATGTAAAAATTACAAAATTAATGTATGAATTACAAAAATAGGTGGTCATATTTTCATTACCCAGATAATACTCGGTAGAGGATATCAGTATCAAAGAATGACTGTCTTAGATTCCGTCCTACCATAATTTAATAAAAAAAATCATGAAATGGCATGAATGGGATGAATCAATGATATTACGTCACTGAAATTATTCAGAAAATCAGTCAACTTTCATTCGTTAAACGGATGAATCACAGACGTTCAGAGTCAAAGATATAGAACTTAACACTCACAATAGGAAACTGAGAATTTGAATGTGTGAAAGAATTGCTGTCAATCAATGGTATAAAGGAATCCCCCACCAAATTTCTCGAAACATAACTAATTCTTGAATTTTTTTTTCCCTCAACGGGACAGGCATGTTATCTTTCCACAATCGTCCGCTAGACTGTGATACTGTTGGTTTCATGTAATGAACACATTGTATAGGTGAACCAGCCTCGCTCCCTCTGCTACCTCAGTTTAGACCAAGGACCCCAAGGGGCGACATTTGGGCGGTTCATACCCTCTTCCCACCCTTACAAAAAACACGGGATTTTCCTACTTACATTCATTCTTGAAGCGTGTGCCACAATAAGTAAAGTGTAACTGAAACTGTTAAACGTTATTTACAATCTGAATAAAGATTAAAATATTCACCTGTAAATGAATAAAACTTAAACTCAGTGTAGGGTTTTAAAATGTTCATGGGAATAAAAATTACCCATAATAAAAGAAAAGAATTTAAAAAAAAATTCCTTTCCGACAGATAATCCCTATATTCCTAAATATCACGAATTAAGTGATTGTTAATTTTTGTGAACAAATTCGACATAAGAATTGTTTGAAAAAAGTTTAAAAGAAGTAATTTCAAGGTAAAAATTAATTCATTTCTTGTTATCTTGATATAATGGTATATATTACTATGTTATAAAGGACACTTATTGAAGTGTAAAAGATTTTAAAAAAAGATTTGAACATACAGTTGGCAAAAAAACTACATGTTTTCAATCTTTAAAGAAGATATGATGCAAATAAAAAAAATTTTATAAATTAAAAAGATCCGTGAAAAATATATTGAAAAGATGTGTTGCATATCACAAAACTGCCCTAGAAAATAAATATGAGAGAAGAATGTATGAAGAACACACTTTTGCAAATATCTACACGAAAACAAATTAAATTTAATAAAATAAATATAATTCATAAATGTAACGCAATATTAGCACATGCAAAAACAGGTTCTAATAATGGAATAATATTTCATTTGGAGCAAGTTTTTAAGCTGGATATCGGAGCTTCTACAATTCTTAATTCTATATAAATATTAGTCCTATGATTATTAATTATAATTTACAGTCACACAACAATTATGATTTCCTCTAATAGTTCTTTTGATAGATTCATAAAGTATGGAGAATATTTTTTAACTTCAAAACTCAAAAAGGATGCAATTTCTCGATTTTATTCGTTAAATGAAGAAACCAAAATATTATACTCTAAATCACAGTTTAATTTATACGATGAAAGGAAAGTTATATTACCAAGTTATATTACATTTACCATGGAAAAGTGATCAAAATCCTTTAAAATCCAAATCGTATATCTGTAATAAATATCTGATTTCGTAAAAAAAATAAAATTTAAAACATTGCACGCTGTTTGAGCTTGCAATGTTCTCATGGGGAAACAAAATGTATGTTGCATCTTTTGATATAGAGAGGATTACAGGGAGCTGTAATCTTTAATAGTACTCAGAATCAATCACGCAAGAAAACCGGTGAGTAAAGGAATTTAAAAAGTTTATCAATAACAAAAGCTAATTAACGAAGGTTAAGTAATAAAATTATTGCGGGTATAAATTTGGAAGCTATTATCCGCTTCATATAAAATTAAGCTTATTTGTACTTAAATTAAATTGGGTTTAAGCCTTATAAAATCTTTCTTGTGCAGAGTGTCAATTTCAGTTTTCCTTAAATGTAGTTAAGGGGTATTAAGGTAAATTTCCAGCATTTAAACATAGCACTTGTAGTATTGCATACCACATACAACATACTTATAATAGGATATAATTTTTTTAGCAAAGACATATATTTATATTTCTAGTATTATAATATCCGAGGGCACGGTTGCCAGGTCGGCAAAGGCGTCGAACAAGTGATTTGCAAGTTGCTGGTTCGATACCTGACGCTGACAAAACCGCCGACGTGTTCACTGATGGCGGCTGGTGTACGGAAAAATCTGTCTTAGCTACAATGTCCTCCAAGTTCCCAAACATTACCTCTGGAGCTGTGGGATCAAGTGTTCCGGTCTCGTCACTTCGCTCGGTTCAAAATTACGGGACCGGTATGCTTCAAACGGGTACAGTGTGGACCCACCCCCTATGGTGCACCCGGAGCAACGCATGCGGCGAAGTGGTCGCTCGCTTCTGGCTTTTCCAGAAGAGCCTACGCTCAGCTCCCAGCCATTGGGGAGGAAAATATGTATTATGATATCCCACAATAAAATAAGTACTAAACTCAATTTACAAAGCAAAAAGATCCACAACACACCTTATGCTATTTTTAATACTATTTTTAATATATTGCCTATATACTGTTTTTAATTAAAGCTTCTATCCGTTATTTTAAAAAGGGCGGAAACATTAAATTTCGCTGCTTCTGTATTTCAACCTGTAATAGAAGACAATTTCGTTATCGCGTGACGATTGAAAAACTTTTTTGATGGCAAGGTTGATTGATTCTGTTGACTTTCTGTTTTAATCCGTCACTCTATTCGTCCATTAATTGAACGACGGAGAACTAGAAAACTGGTAATGAGAAAATTTGGCTCGCTTTGGAATAATGGAGAATTTTAGAAGTAATACTGGTAATGTCCTACTTGGTAAACATGGAATTATAAAGAGCATGGCTTTTTGAATAGGATTTTGCTTTCTTTAGCTATCATTTATCGTTTTCTTTCCGATCTACGGCTTGTAAGGGCTCAGACGTGTAGTTAACGACTGAAATTATTACTAAGAGTTAATAACAAAATGATTCTGTTTATTCTACTTTTTGGTATATTCATAGGCTGTATTGAACTGAGAGTGTCAGACGAAACCGATTTTCGACTGCACGTAAACTTTCTATGGAACTTAATAATTATAGGTTGGCGTGACAGTTTTACACAGTCTAGACATTTAGTTAGGTTTAATTTATTTTCAACGTGATCTATAACACGTCATGCTTCTCTACTGTAGGTCTATCGATTCTGGTGTAGTTAATACCCACAGCAAAGGCGAAACTGGGACATTAAATAAATATAACCTCTTACATTTTATAAACATGATAGAGAGGTTATTAAAACCTCAAATCTGAAATTTGTAATCGTAAATATGGGTTTGATACATTTGAACTTTTCTCCCCACAATGCCCCCCCCCAAAAAAAAACAACTTAGAAATGCTCAAAATCGTTTAAAGCTGCTGTGTACTAAACCTATTGGATTCGCTCGCCTCAGTGTCAACCTATGGAGAAAATTTTTCTACTATTCACAGCTACATAAATGCTAATTCAATGAAAATGGTATTTTCAGATAGCCTGTATTTTAATTTTGGAAGGGAGTATAATGCTTAAAACAGTTTTAACTTCTCCGAAAAAAACTTTCCTGGAAAATGGGCAATTACGGCACAGTTACTTTTTTAACACAACCAGATTTTGACCCTCTTAGCCAACACTATATCTGACGTATTGAAAACATTCTGTGGTGAGTGTTAAGGCTGCTGTGTACTAACCCTATTGGATTCGCTCACGTCAGTGTTAAATTAAAGAGAAAATTTGTCTACTATATACTGCTACATAAATGCTGATAATCCAATAAAAATGGTATTTTCAGATAGCCTGTGTTTTAATTTTAGAAATGAGTATGATGCTTAGAACAGATTTGCCCTCTCCGAAAAAGACTTCCCTGTATAATACGCAATTTAACTACAGGTACTTTTTTAACACAACCAGATTTTGACCCTCTTATCCAACCAACACTATAACTGAGGTATTGAAAACACTGTGTGGTGAGTGTTAAGACTGCTGTGTACTTACTCTATTGGATTCGCTCACCTAAAGTTGACCTATGGAGAAAAGTTGTCTATTATTTACAGCTACATAAATGGCTGATAATCCAATAAAAATGGTATTTTCAGGTAGCCTGAACTTTTCTGCACCTTGCAACAGGATTCATTTTATAAATTTCGTCCACCAAAGGAATTTTTGAGCTTTTAAAACACACTATACGAGGTTTTTTTTCCCCTAAATAATTTAAATTTTAAAATATTATTTAAATTTTTTTAAACGAAAAATGTCCCAAGGTGTAAAATTTCTGTTTCTATTACGGACTACAATTTAAAAAAAAATCTTCAAAACCAAGTCGGCAATCCGTAAATAAATTTTCTCCATAGGTTAACATTGAGGTGAGCGAATACAACAGTGTTAGTACACAGCACCCTTAATAAACAGCGTTGACTTTGGGTTTAAATCCGCCATTCTTTTCATACATTTACATTAGATAGAGAATTTTAAAACTGTGACCAGTGGTACAATTTGTTATGCACGAGAAAAACAAAATTCTGTAGAAATTCGTTTTCTGTAGAAATTTGTCCTTGATTGCTCGATAAGCATGCAAGATTTGCAGCACTCTGCATGCTGAAGCATTAGGGGTTTTTAACATTACATCATCTGCGTTAGAAGCAGGGCTCGATTTAGAAAACTCTGGACTATAGGCACAACTCGGGAATGGGGGCCCCCTAACACTAATGTGGGCGTAAAATTTCCAAAATTGACACACAAAAAAAAATAATCATGAATCATTGTGAAAGTACCATTTTACCAAGAATTGGTTATTTGAAGACTAGAATCCTAGAACATTATCAAATGAGGCGGTGAAAGGCAAAGTGGTGTAAGTCGAGTAAGTCAAGTGGTGTAAGTCAAAAGCGTTTTACTGCAAAAACTACAAAAAATTCCACTATAAATTGAATAATTTATAATTGATAATAATTATTTCAATATTGCAAATAATAATTATTTGCAATTTCACTATAAATTGAACATGTAGATTATATTCTTGCCCTCAAATAAAAAAAGTTGAAAATGTGTCTTACACCACTTTGCCTTTCACCGCGTCAAATAACAAAAGCAATACAACATATTAATTTCACCATTATAACGCCAATTCAATGCAACCAGAAAAACTTATTGATCCCTTATATACACTATAACATACATATGATGAACCAATCAATTAAATTTAAAAGGATATATAAAAAAATTTCTATTAAAAAAGGTAAAATAAAAAAATTTGAATTGAGAATTTTTTCTTTTAAAATAAAAATTTTGGGGAGGCCCCAACATTCGGGGGGCCTTAGGCCCGGGCCTACTGGTCCTAATGGAAAATCAGGGCCTGGTTAGAAGTACTCGCATCGAAATCCTTTTAACCAGTCACAGACCTCCAAACGATTAGCCTCGAAGCTGTTAAGGTCTGAGATTGGTTGAAAATATTTCGATGCGAGTAACGATGAAACTGACGGACGCAATATGAACAAGGGCATAATGTTCGATTTAGTTTCAGAATACAATGGCAAAAGTTCATGCTGCTTTATTAGGGGTTTCAGGAATTATGTCGTTGCGAATGACTCGAAAGAGAGATATGGTAATACGAGATACCATCCATACTGTTATTAAAAAATAATAAAATCTGAATTATAAGAACAATTCTGCGTCACTTCATAAAGTTTTGGTACAGTTTATATGACTGTCGTCGCAAACAAGAAACTAATTAGCCTGCAAAACTTACTACAAGGACTGTTTTACTATAGCTTTAACCCCCTTCCCCCTCTTGGAAGTCATTACACTTTTAAAATGCTGAAGACAGTCCATATCCCCCTCCCCACAATTTTTTATTCTTAGGATTAAAAAAGTTTTACCCCATCTCAAAACAAAAGCTGAACATACAAGTTCATTAATGCCCTTCCCCTCTCCCCCATTTGATAGAATTAAAAAGTTTTAACACCATCAAAGCAATTTTAAATTCTTATGTATAACTGCCTAAATATTCCGGAGAGAAATTTCGGTTATCTATCACTTCTATTGCTCATTTCCTTTTCTTTATGGGTATAATTTAGTTTATGAAATATCTTAAATTATATTGGCGACATTAAATTGGTTGTAAAGGGTTCAAACAGATGGCAGCACTAAGCAATAGATGGATTAGTTGATCTTAAAAATAATCAATCAAAAAATATCACCACAGAAAGACCAGTCAGAACCTTTGTAAAACGTTCATACACAGTAGATATATATTCTTATCTACAAACCGATACAAGGCAAAATAACAAATTAATAAAGTCACTTATAGAAAAGGAAAAAATGACAAAATCAATATTCAAACTAGATTCTGAACATATCTACTTGAAACCGCTAACTTTTTACGGAATGGTTTGTCAATTCTATTTTTTTTTAATCTCTACACCTCGAATCTATGTTTATTATACAGAACATTATACTTGTTGATACAGCCAGTCTACTTCTTCTATTCAAACGTTTATTGTTCATCAGAGAGAATATCTTTTCGGCATGCATGTTAGTGGGCCTGAAATGTGAAAATACTATCCAGGGTCTGAATCAGAGGGAGAGTTGAAGGGTATGAGCCCCCCCCCCCCCCTAGGACAATTCAAAATGTGAAATATGGTAATCAATTAAATTAAAAGTTTATTTATTGTTAAAAGATTTATTTATGGTAATACAGGAAGAATGTCGCTTAAATAACATTCTAACTCGTCTTTAAAGTGTATAAAATATTCTTCGTAAAACTTTCTCTCAATTGCATTACAACAATTAATTTAATTGAAGATTGATAATTCTTTATTTTATTCTAAAATTGACTTTTTAAGTGAAACTGAACTCTGAACCCACGTCATTAAATAGAAATTTGCGGCAGAAAACAAAAGCAAGATTCCTGCCAGTTTTTTGTTTTTTTAATCTTATTTTATCTGTTTATCATTGACGAAGTTGGCAAGCGACACTTCATCAAACATCAATGAAATGCGAAAAGAAAAAGGAAACTTGAAGAAAAACTAATAGCCTACTATAAAATCTTATCCATCATGTTTCATTAATAAATTTTCAAGCTGAAATTCAATAAGCTCACAAATTTATTTTAGAGATTTAAGTTTTCTCCGATTACGACCTCCATCACATCAATCACACCACCTTCAGACATCTTGTTATTCTGAAGAACCTTCGAAGCGAACCCCTTTCAAAGCAAACATATTATGTTACACATTTGAAGTTGTTAATTATGCTAAGTTAAAAAAAAAAGACAGATAACGAAATTTTGATTGATATTTCTTAAACATAAAATGGTCGGAAACAGCATACAAACGGTGTTAACTTTTTATTTGGAAATATGTTCATTAATGCTTTTTAGGGGATTTGACTTATTCTTTTATTATTTTCATGTTAATAAACACAGTACATTCATTATTTTGTATATTTAATATTTGAACATTATGATCATTCTAATTACTGCTTATAGCCCCAATCAATTTTCTTGTTGTAGTTTGACTTCCCTTATGAAGTAAATATTTTTCACACACACACACCCCTTAAATTAAAGCCCCTTTAGGGATCGTCAGCTGGTTTCGTGCTCTATAAACTCCATAACTGGGCTTAGATTTGGTTTTAGTATTATTATAATCCTTAAAATATTTGAGTAGTTACATTTTTTTCTCATTTATTTTCATGTTCATATCTTTGTGTGTGTGTCACATGTCGAAGATTCATCATGTTGTATTTAACTCGTATTTTGAGAATAGACTGACGTAAAAAATTCCCAACAATAGCGTTATTTCTCCCAGTACATACTCACAATAACTTTTTTAACTTTTTATTTACATATATTTGAATTTTTTACATCATTTATCCACACATACAGTGAAAGGATTCAAAAGAGATGGAATGAAAAAGGAACGCATTCCCACAACTAGGTATCTATTTTCATAGCAATAACAGATTGTGGGCCCTAAATGCCTTAAATACAACAACATTTTGAGGACTCCCTTGAACACCGCTTATGAACCGGAATTGAGAGATCTTTTGCATTTAAGCTCAACCAGGTTTTGAAGGCCCTCTTTTCTCTTTTTTTTTTTTTACACTTTGTTGGTTACATAAAATAAGATTTATCAGAATCTTTTTGGTAACAATTGAGTTTCTTTTTCGGTTCATTCTGTAAATAGATGTTATCAATATTTATCTTACAGCAACCAATGAACATTTTTTTAAATAGTTAATTTTGTAAATGAGGAAATGGAATAGCGCTTTGGCTTTAAACCTTGAAATAACCAACTTGAAAGATTTTATAGTGAATGAAAAGTACGCGTTAAATATGGTTCATACATAAATTACAGTCACAACAAAAAATTATAGTTCAGATACTGAATAGTTTAGAGCAGTAGCTTTTTTTCCCAACATCATTTTCTATTAAGATTATAGACAAATTGTTTGAATTCATGTTAATTACTCGTAATTTGAGTAACTAGTGTTCAACATGCTTAAGTGTTGAAAACGTGCTTTTACTCTTAGCTCTGCTGAAGGGCAAAATAATAATAATAAAAAATAACAATAATAATAATAATAACAATCGTTTTTTTACATTTCGTGGATCGCAATTCATGATCAAGAATTAATTCATTAATTTAAAAATTAATGAATTAATTCTTAACCATGAATTGCGATCCACGAAGTGTAAAAAAACGATTGTTATTATTATTATTATTATTTTTAAAATTAATGAATTAATTCTTAATTCTTAATTCTTAATGAATTAATTCAAGAATTGATTATTCAAGAATATATAATATAAATGAAGAATATAAATGAATTATATAATTCAAGAATGAATTAATTTAATTCATTTCAACTCATCAAATGAATCGCGAAAATATAGTATTTGACAGATAGGTGTAAATGAGGGCCTATATTCCCGGTTGCACAAAAGAAGCTCTTAGTGCTCTTATGCAGTAAAACCGCCTCTGATCCAATGAAAAAAAAATGAGAATCTTCAGTTCTTGAAATCGCTTTCGTTATAGTCGATAATATGGAATTTTATAAATGTAAAATTCCTTATGCTTTTAATGCAAAAAAAAAAAAATTATGATTTTTTTTATTATTTCTGTGGCATTATGGTAGATGTTGATATGTCCGAAAATTTCAATTTTATGTTTTAAGTTTAAAATTGGTTCTTTAATGTGGCAAAAATTGATAGTGGAATTATTAAATAATACTAAGTTATTCGTATTGGCAAATGCTGTTATGTATAAAAGAGGTAATACTTGGTCCCTAATTGAATATTTTAGTCCCTAATTGAAAATTTTCATTGAGGATCAGCCATGTGATTCAGGCTAAATATGAGTATTAACTAAAGAATATTTGGATTGGAAAACTTAATTGAGCGATTTTATATTTCACAACAAAAGTTACTTTTTTTAATTTGCCGAAAACATGAAAATATGACTTATCAACATCTGCAATAATGCCACAGATTTATTTTGTTTGATAGAAAAAAAAATATTGTTAGCATTTCCACCAGTTTAGGAATTTGATAACGTTATTATTCGTTTCTTAAAATAAAGTATTTTTAAACAGCCATTTAAATGTAAAGCCATTTTAAATGCGTTTTAGGCCACTAGGCATGATCTTTGGGATAGTGCTACTCAGAATTTGATAGTTTGTGAATTTGATAACATTACTACTCGTTTCTTAAAATAAAGTATTCTTAAATATAAAGCCATTTAAATGTAAAGCCATATTAAATGTGTTTTATGCCACTAGGCATGACCTTTAGGATCGTGCTACTGAGATTTTGATAGTTTGTGAATTTGATAACATTACTATTCGTTTCTTAAAATAAAGTATATTTAAATATAAAGCCATTTAAATGTAAAGCCATATTAAATACGTTTTATGCCACTAGGCATGACCTTTGGGATCTTGCTACTCAGATTTTGATAGTTTGTGAATTTGATAACATTACTATTCGTTTCTTAAAATAAAGTATTTTTAAATATAAAGCCATTTAAATGTAAAGCCATATTAAATGTGTTTTATGCCACTAGGCATGAACTTTGGGATCGTGCTACTCATATTTTGATAGTTTGTAAATTTGATAACATTACTATTCGTTTCTTAAAATAGTATTTTTAAATATAAAGCCATTTAAATGTAAAGCCATATTAAATACGTTTTATGCTACTAGGCATGACCTTTGGGATCGTGCTACTCAGATTTTGATAGTTTGTGAATTTGATAACATTACTATTCGTTTCTTAAAATAAAGTATTTTTAAATATAAAGCTATTTAAATGTAAAGCCATATTAAATGTGTTTTATGCCACTAGGTATGAACTTTGGGATCGTGCTACTCAGATTCTGATAGTTTGTGAATTTGATAACATTATTATTCGTTTCTTAAAATAATGTTTTTTTAATATAAATCCATTTAAATGTAAAGCCATTTTAAATGTGTTATATGCCACTAGGCAAGAACTTTGGGATCGTGCTACTCAGATTTTGACGCACAGATATCGAATAAAGAAACTGAAGGTATAGACTTTGGGCACTATGAGTCATTTGCCCATGTATATGAAACCTGTCTATTTCTGAAACAATAGGGCCCTTCTGGTGGCCTTGCTTTCCAAACAAAAGACATTTCAGCGCAGGAGAGAATTTTGTTTTGTGTTTGTTTTGCCCTTTATGCATACTTCAATCTACAAGTGAAACTTTTAGTGCAGTTTGTCACTTTTATCGGTCAATTTTGTTCCATCAATTTTATACTCTATAATATTTATATTAACTACTTTGTTACCTAAAAAGATGCACATAGTTATTGAATATATGTCAGCATTTTCATCTCAGATTTATCGAGCTTAAATATTAGGTCATACTCTAGTAGGAATAACAAATTAAAATAACTCTCGTCTGGATTTCGAACTTTTAATCAGTATACTTATTTTAATAATGTTTCACAGAGCCTTACTAATAATATTTCACATTATTAATAATAAATTATTAATTATTTGTAATTAAATTATTATTACTAATAATTCACAGAATCTGGAATTATCAGACTCTTCTAAATTTGAAAATATCTAGATCTGAAACTATCCGAAAAAAAGAAAACAGTCTTAAAATATAAGGCTCCAGTCTCCACTGAAATAATTCAATTTTTTTTCGAGTTAATTTATTTAGTCTTTATTTTGCATCCATTTAACAAAAGAATTCTGTAAACATCTTTGGAACACTCCCAAGACGTGTAACTAAATAATCCGATAAATTTTCATTAAACTTCATTGTATTGTCTTGTGTTGAGCGAGAGAATTTTTTTTTTTTTGTGAATGTAAAGCTTTACATCCTCTAATTCAATTTCAGTCTCTGATTCGATTTTAAATTCTAAGAAAGTTTTAATAAAGTATGTCGCAGTAGTGTTTCTGAGCCATTCAGAGGAATACTGAAGGATATTTGTCGAAGAATAAATTTTTCAATGTATTTAAGACAATTCAAAAACATAACAGCTGCTAAACTGCGATAAAAAATTTAAATAACACACCTATATAAATCTCAATTTTTATATAGACAGGATATAACTTTTAATTAAACGTTATTAATAGGAAATGGAATGGCAAAGGATAGAAATGGTTTTTAAAAGATATTATATATGATTCTGAAATACACAAGCCTTAAAACGAAACGGAACAGAATAATAAACCATTTCAATACTTTCTTGTTCAGTATTTTTCAGATTAATGCTATGTAGAGATAAGCACTCGTAAGCACTCACTCACTTAAAATGCTCAAATAATTATATAAATTAAGGGGGTCCAAGACACAAAATTCTTCAAATTTTCGAAAAAAATTGTTGCTTTAAATCTTTTTGTGTTCTTTCCCGCTTAAAATGACGTTTAAATCATGTTTCTACCTTAATTAGAACAGGAGATATTAAATTTTTTTTGCAACATTATAATAGAAGCCACTCTTTGTTTAAACCTATGCGTTTTTCTGCATGATGGGTTTTTTCCCCATTTCTCGTCTTTAAATTGTTGTAAGTCAAGAACTGTTAAAGATAAATGGTTCAAACTTGGAACATACCTTTTTCAATTATTTTACTTTAATTTTGACTCAGCAAATTTGAAAAAAAATTTACTTTTAAAAATATAATTTTTTAAAAATAAGTTAATCTTTTTTTTTTAAATTTTTACTCTAAATATTTTTTAATTTTTTAAAAATAAACATTTAAAAAAATTCTAAATCAAAATTTAAACTTATATATTTCTGTTTAATTAAATGAAAAAATTTTTAAATTCGACAAATAATATTCCGAGTTATAACGATTTTAAATTACCTCACTTCCTTAAAAATTTAAATTTTGAAATTTTTAAAAACTTAGTGAGAAGTTTTACGGTGGGATTTTGTTTACAAATTATATGGTTAACCATCAGAAAAAAATTCAAAGTTTTTACTCAGTAAATAATTTTTTTAAATGTGTCCCGGAACTCCTTAAAAGAAAAAATTTCAGAGCAAAAACTATAAAATGGTGAAAGGAACCATCCGATGAATTTAAACTTTTAATTTTATGCACCTGAGAATTCATATCTTAACAAAGTAAACGGGTGTGCAAATCAGCAAAGTATCAACTTTAGTCTTCGATGACTGATAAATTTTGAGTAAGCTATAAATCTTGAAAATGATTTTTCTTATATAACAATTTGGAAGACTTAATTATGAAAGAACCAATGCCTCTGGACTGATAATTTTTCAAGATTTTTTATCTACCTTGAAGGCATACGCTAGTATTTTAGGTAGTATTCCTTACAGAGAATATAATCCCTGAAACATGAACACCGAAACAGGAATTATAAGAGAAAAATAATTTTGAAAAATTAATTAATAAAGCAAATACTTTCTTTGAATTTCTAACAAGCAAAAATAGAGCAAAGAGATGAAAATGTATACCCTTCTCCTCTTGAAATATTCATTAAATACATTTTTAGTCCTATCCTAAGAGGTTAGACCTAATTTTTTTAGCATGGTCCACAAATTGTTTGTCTTCCACAGTAGATGCTCATCTGATGATATCGCAGTTATGGAAAAAGTAAGAAAAGAAGTCTACCCCTTATTTTGAGCTACACCTTTACTTATTACCTGATTTTTGTCACACGCATATAAATTTTAGAGAATATTCCTGTTTTTAAATGAATGAGGTAGTGATTAACGTCGTGAAAATCTAAAGGACCCAAGGAGAAAGTTTTGACATTAAAAGTTTCTCTTCCATCTTTCTCGAATTTTCAGATTTTTATCAGACAAACAGCTGTCTAGTGGGAGATGTGTTTATAACACTTAATGCATCCATTACTATCCAATTTCAGTTACAGTACTAAATATATTATGAACTTTCAGAGTTGTGAGTTAGATTAAAAGTCAGAGAAAAATACTGTTATGAAATAACAAACAATTCATAGTTAAATAAAGCGTTTAAATTTGATAGAAAAAAATATTAAAATTTTCGAACATATATAAGAGGAATCAGACAGACTGTAACAGACGAGCAGAAAAATCTCGAAATAGAAAAAAAGCTTACATTGTTTTGGTCACCGAGAATGACTAAGAGCCATTAATTCACATAAGACAATCATACAAATATAAAACTGACATGTAAGCCCAACTAATTGGAAAATCCTGAAGAAAGAACCAAAACACTGGACGCAGACAGTTGTCTAATAAATGGCTTGTTTGCATTTTAAACTACGGAACACAAATGGCATCAAAATGATTCAATAATCACCTAACAAACAATGGAAAAGATTAACCCCTGAAGGTTCGTGTTAACACCCATGGATGGTAGCAAAAACTTTGTCGTTGGAACACTCCAGACTACTTGCGCACACATTGTATGCTAAGTGGTCCAATCAGTGATGATAGGGGCGCGGCACGAGAAGATCTCGTGTTGGTCGCTCTTGACCTATTTTCAAGCTGAATCTGCTCGGGATTCCTTTTGGGCATCATCGGCTCAGGGCGTGACTTGGAAAGGGCTCGAGGAAGAACGGTGCAAGTCTCACGGAAATGCAGTTTTATTACAACGTATTCGATAGTCTCTGTCTTGGGGCTTTATTTTTAATCCTGAAAGAAAGGGGGTCTTTACCATTACTCTTTTTGCTATTATAGTTGAAATTTGAAATATAGCATGGTGCTGCTAGGAATTCCTAGGTTAAGTAATAAGTATTTTAAGAGAACGCTCTCAGAAAAGGATATATTCCCTTTCGCCGTCGTTGTAGACTTGCTTTAAGGCCTAGGGCTTCAAACTCCAAAGGTCGTGAGTTCAATGTCCACTGCCGACAGATGGTCGTTACAGGGGCGCTCGAGCAAAAAAGAATACTGTGACATACTTATTTAGTGTAATCTACCTCACAGAAGAGAATATCTTTATCAAAGAATGCCTAATACAATGGTTTTAAACAAAGGGGCCAGGGCACATTAGCATGCCGAAACTACCGTTATTTGCTAAATAACCGTCGATGGTTTGTATTTTCCAACAAATGCGCCAGAGAGTATGAATGATTAAAGAAATTCACTCCTCAGATCAATTAAAATTGAATCTTAAAGAGCATGAGGAATAAAGTGGTTTGAGAAACAGTGGAAATTTAAATCTGACATTGAAATGATACATTCTGAGAAGACATAAAATAGAAGTATCGTCATGCTTCGCCGAAAGCTTTAGTCGTAGTTATACAGTTACAATTTTCTCTTATTCCTTTATGCAAATCAGGTTTTCTGCAGTAAAAAATTTTAAAGATAACAAAGAACAGATTAAAACTAGTTGAGAAAATGAAAAAAAGTCTTTCTAGTATTTCGCCCAACATTAAAAAAATCTGCGAGTAAAGGTTCAAATATAGTATTTAATATTCACTGATTAAAATTTTTCTGTAATCAATCAAATTTTATATAAATTACAGATACAATGAAATGCAATTGCAACGAAAGATTTTAAATTATTTAATACTTTTCTAATTACTTTACCGGAGTAACACGATAAATGATTTTACGTGTACAAAATGTTTTAAATAGTAGAGGTGTCGCAAGAAAATATTATCAAGTTAGGACAGCAACTACAAAGAAAGGCAAAATTCATTGGTATAATGAAAATAAAAAACTTTTTATATTCAAAACAAAGAAGTTAACATCATTTATTTCCTTTTGTGTAGTGATGACTGATTTTATCTATAGGTTGATTACTATGAGCTAGAATTTCAGACAAGTTTTCGTATAATTCGTTGACAATAATTTTCAGTTTTAACCCTTTGCAACACCTCGTTACATTTTTAGACACACAAAAATTTGAATTAAAGTTGAATTAGATAAAATTTGTCTTAAACTGAATATTTTTTATCCGTTCTAATAATTAGCATAATAAAAGTTTTGCGTCATGTTATCTAACAGTTTCGTCGAAATCTGAAATATTCCGTTCAATTCTTAAATTCCCAAAGTGATGGCTAGTATATTACCTCATTTTTGTTTGAGTAATATAATGATATAAAGACTAGAAATACTTTTTGTGGGTATAAGCCAATCATTAAAATTCTATTTTATGGTTAAAAATCCTTTACTTTGAAACACACGCAGGAAAAAAATTATTAAGCACTTTCTACAGCGGTAATAAACAACAGACAAAGAATATTTGAAGAATCGGTACTACTTGACCCCTAGTGGACGAGCGTTGACAAATAGTCGCCAGAAATTATTCGGCTCTATGGTCGCGTGTTGGTTACACAGGCTCCAATGTATTTGCAATTTCTGAGACACGTTTAGACTCACGATAACCTCACTATAGAGTTTTTGAGGCATTTCTTTCGAAGCGATTTATGCTTTTTCATTCTTTGGAACTTATCTGCAGTTACCATCAACACTCGTGAATTCCAAAGAGACAGAGAGTCCGATCTTCTAAGGATTAAAATTAATCACTCGGGAACAACCCTACAGTAATAGCAGCTTCTTAAGAGAGATTGCAAATGTGATTATACTGAGCAAGGATAGCTTTGCTGCCTATTTTTTACATTGTTCCCTATTTTTTCTTCGAGTTTACGCAAAATGGATGTAACTAAGTATGTTTTTATGATAAAATAATTACAAAATAAAAAGAACTTTTTATATACCATGTTTTTTAATTTTCTGTTGAATCATATAAACTTGACAATTCTATGAATTAATAAATACTTTTTAAAAAATTTTTTGATGAATTATCCCATCAACTTGAAAGAAAATGAAGTTAATTGGAAGTTAACTTGCGCTTAACTTTTCGTTCCCGTCCCGGCCAATAGATGGCTGCACCAGTCTACAAAGCAAAATTAACTGAAAATTAATTCAAATCTGCTTAAAGATGGCTAAAAGTATTAAAATAATGCATTGTCATCGTATTCTGAGCTATTCTAAAAGTTTCAAATATCTAGCTAGTCGGGAAGTTAGTATAAAACGATTGCAAGATTTGTACTGGACAAACACACATACAAACAAGAAAGTGAGTTAATAAAAACATGGTAAAAAAAAGAGAAAAGCCAACAAACGAAACAAACAAGACAAGTTTATTATAGTAAATGAAATATTTTTTAATCATATGTTTAAAAATGTTTAGTGCATTGAAGTTTTTTTTTTAAAGAATTAACAATACACCTCTCTACGAAATCTCCTTCCATACAAATAACGCTAATCAGGAAACAATTTCTTTTCTTTCTCCAAAGTGATGCTTTGTACCAGAGTGCCATTGTTAAATTGGTGGTATATTATTGGTGTTCTGCAATGATACTTCAGGGGTACTAGAAATATAGAAATGAACAGTCCCAATTCGAAAAAATCAAACACTGAAACAGTAGAAAGAATTGAAATGCTGTATTTTTAGTAAATCGCCTAGTAATAAATAAAAAATCTGCGAATCGTAACTATATCAACTATCGAAATATTCAAATAATCTATCGCTCATTTTGCTTTAATTGTTATTAATCAGTTTCATAATCAAATACGCATGAGTAGTTACAATTTATTTAACACATTTTAATGCATTTTTTTAAAATTATGCTTGTGTAAACTACTGTTAAAGAGTGCAAAAACGTAAAATAATTAAAAAACTAGATTTAAAATTTAAATAATTTTTAAAAAGTAAAAGTGAAAGAAATTTGAAATTAAATAATTAATACTAAGCTGTGGGTACCGTTATTGGAGAAAATATTAAAAAACACTGAACTAAATATTGAAAATGTAGTACCGAAAAACGAACACTTTCTTAACAGTGAAGTTAATTAACAAATTTACCCGCTTGTTTCAACTTGAACCTTCTCTCTTAAATTCACCACCCTCGTTCCTTCCTCAGTTCAGCTTCCTCAGCATTAACTTTTGCAGTGTCAGCACTAAAATAATCCAATGACACGGAAGTCGTAAAGTTTGCTTTTTAACACAGCAACAGTTATGAATGGCCAGTCACTTTTACAGGCAGTAAACAAACTGCAGTCAGATGACAGCGGACTCATTCATACTGGGCTTCAGTATTATTGTTTAGCGTTCTATTACAATCGTCGAACAAATATAACAAGAATGGGGAAGGAATAGAAAATTCCAAATAAAATAATATTAATAGACTCAATTTTTAAATACATTCCCTATTCTTGTCTGATAATCACAGGAAAATAAAATCCGGAATGCTTAGCGAAAAAATAATAATAATCATAATAGATAATAATAAAGTATTCCTGATTTTATTTTCCTGTGATTATTTAGAATCAAACAAACACTGTAGTGTATTTTACCTCCTCCATATAGGAATAAGCTCACGCGTTTCCGAAAATTTAAATGAAGCTCACCTAATTTAAATTTTACAAATACGAATATTTCTTCGCCATCAGCATATCTTTGATATTTTCTGTTTCTTTTTTCAGTTTCCATGTCTATGAGATCTGTACAACAACTATAATCTATCTTCAGAAGGAAAAACATACCGTTCGATTATAAAACTTTAAATCTAAACTTTTACACTTACTGATTTGGAATATCAAACATTAAACAGTGTAATATTTTTTCCTATTGAAATATAAGACGATGTCAGAAGATATCGGCAAATAAAGAGGTTAATATAGACTCTGGGAAAACATGTTTAGAGCGCTATTTTTCTTTAAACGTTTAGGGAACATATATAAAAACAATATCCCTTTTTATTTTCATCTTAACGGGATAAATATGGACATTATAATGCGTTGGGAATTGCTAATGTCGAAGGCGTAACTGTAAAACGTTTTTTTATATAACAGTATCTCCTCTTCTGAACTTTTTAAGGAATAGCAACACTCTAACTCTCTTGTTTACAAAGTTGTGACACAGTTTTTCGTGGAATTTTCATATGAAGGCTGGGCTTATTTAATTTAATTGTAGGGGAATAAATAATTTTAGCTGTACATCTTTTTACTCTGTATACTTCCTGTAACTATTTATGTGGCGTTTGGTTCGTTTGTATTAAAGACTTTCAGGTGTTGAACAACACGAACATTTTATTGAGAATTAGAAAAACAATATATATATCACAACGGATTGAGATGCCCTACTCGGCGATCCCAGCGAAACTCCACTTCCTTCAGTCTGAAGTTCAAACATCACAACATATAGTAAACACAAAATATAGTAACACAAAATATAGTATCAATAAAATCTTTCAATAACACAAAATATAGTATCAAGCACGCAAATAATCGCAGGTGCAGGAATCAAGCAAATATAATATTACGTCACACTGGTATAAATGTTTATAAACGTCACACTGGTAGGCTGAATTTCAAACATCACAATTTATTTTTTCTAAGAGTTATTATTTACTGTTACATCGAAAATTAAATCATAAATATTAGGAAAGTAATATGTGTTCTTTTTTAATTAAGAATATGTTAATAAAGAGAAAACATTTCGGAAAATCAAGAAAATAGCACCCTCTTTATTACTCACTTTCCCATTATTTGCTCACTTTCCCATTATTTGGTCCACTCCAACATCTTTAAAATTCAGTCATAGGATTAAATAGGTTTCCTACGAGAATATAATGTCACTACTCATGAGAAATCTCTTTAAGCTCTTGAAATTTTAAGACTTGATGTTTTGAATCTTACTACTGCGGATCATTATGTAGCGATGTTGAATAGGAACTGTGCTAACTATGGAGGGTTTTTTAACAATGCTTATATTGAATCTTCTCAAATCAACGTAGCGCATATTGAACCTGCGTGAATGGGGTTATACCTTATCTTAGAAGACTGCTTTGTATGAAATGACAGTTTATTGCCGGACTAAATAGACTTAACAAGATATTACGTTATGACTATATAGTTTACGCTTCCTGTAATACAGACTACCACAACCTGGATTTTTGGCATGAATCCCAGCTAAGACGTGAACGTTTCTGTGCTGTCCTCCCAGTTGGAATAAAGTCGGTCCCCCTATAGGAGCTCATAATAAAATATCCAACGAAAATCCTCGTGTATATGAAAATCCGTGTGTATTGGTATGTCCTCAGGACACGTTCCCATCGCATTTTCAAACATGTGAGCTGTCTGGTTCTTTGTACTTTCGTCTAAATTGAGCATGATTTAGACGCAGCCCACAACAATTATTTGTGCGGCCAGGCCCAGCCAATATAACGGTATGTAAATACAGTGATTTCCGCTTATAAGAATCACGTTTGTTATTACTGTTTTTGATTCTTATAAGCGGTTGATTCTTATAGCCGAAATTTAGATTTTTGGACAGGAACACACACACCTATATATACATATATTAGATAATACATATATTAGATAATTTACCATAAAATACTCTTTAATTTACATTAATTATCTTTTATTAAAATTATTTTTTAAAGTTTTAAAAATACAACTTAATTTTTAGACATATAAGTAGAATATATAGTAGACATATGTCCTCAGGACACGTTCCCATCGCATTTTCAAACATGTGAGCTGTCTGGTTCTTTGTACTTTCGTCTAAATTGAGCATGATTTAGACGCAGCCCACAACAATTATTTGTGCGGCCAGGCTCAGCCAATAATATACACATGATTATAGTAAGAGAAGAAAAAATACAATATTTGTTACAATTTACAACTTACCTGATTAACAGTTTTAACATTTCAACTACAGGAAGGGAGCAACAAAAAGTTTTCTACGGTAGTTTGACGTAATGAAATTTCCAGGAGGCTGTTTATACCTCTTTCAATACATATTGTCTCAGACGAAGATTCACCTTCTAGCTTACGTTTCTCGGTTTGATAACTCGTGCTGAATCTACTAATGTCACGTTTGCCTGAATGATAGTGGACACTTCGCCGAAGATTTATGTGTTTTAGGGTCCAGGAAGCCGCAATCAGGATGTGGGAGGTGGGAGAAAAGAGTCCCTATTTTTGTTTGTTAGTGGAGAAAAGTGAAATCGGACTCGGACTTTTAAAGATGCCCCCGGCCAAGCTAATAGGACAGTGTTGTGGTAAAGCGTTTAAGGGGAAACTATTATGTTATGACTAATAAAGAAAGGGGTGAATTTTACGACTATATTCCATCCCATCTTATCAATCTTTTTTTTAAAAAAAAAGAAAGAAAGAACTTCGTGCCTTTTGAGGGTTTAAGTAGCTTTTTTGGAAAAATGAAAAGAAAGCTAAGAGTGTAAACTGATTCTTAAAACCGGTGGATTGATTCTTTAAAGCGAAAATTTTAACATGGAAATAATACATTTGTTTCTGTTTTCGCGATATTGATTCTTATAAACGGTTGATTCTTATAACCAGTGATCACTATAAGCGGTGGTTACTGTATCGTGTCATCTTACGCACAGGTGTACCATCTCTCCCCCTCCCTTCCAACAGTGAATATTTTAGCAGTCGACTACCACATGCCAGACTACTAGTTTGGTCAGTAGTCTAGTTCTATGCTTTCTTAAGAGCATTAAATACGGATAATTCCGGTTTGTCCTATTATACGCTGCCTATCCGGCTCCAGGGCTCTTAAACAATTCTGGGACTTGAAAGCAGAAATATACCAGCTCTTAATAAGTAATAATTACAAGATAAAAATAACTTTTTATATACCATGTTTTTAAATTTTCTGTTGAATCATATAAACTTGACAATTCTATGTATTAATAAATACTTAAAAAATTTTTTTTTTGATGAATTATCCCATCAACTTGAAAGAAAATGAAGTTAATTGGAAAATAACTTGCGTTTAACTTTTCGTTCCCGTTCCGGCCGACAGATGGCTGTACCAGTCTACAAAACAAAATTAACTGAAAATAATAAAATCATGGTAAAAATCTGCTTAAAAATGTCTAAAAGTAATTAAAAAATGCATTGTCATCGTGTTCTGAGCTATTCTAAAAGTTTCAAATGTCTAGCTAGTCGGGAAGTTAGTTAAAAATCGATTGCAAGATTTGTACTGGACAAACAAACACACACACAAATAAGAAAGCAAGTTAATAAAAACATGGTAAAAAGATACAAGCCTGTTTTTTTGACACAATAGGATTACAATATTTATCCTTCATGCTTGATATAACAAAACAATTATATGATTTAAATTTAAAACTGGGAGTAAAAGATGAGATCATTACGGACATGTGTGACCAAGTTAAAGCATCAAATTTAAGCAAGATCTATGGGGGAAAGCTGTTAACGCACTTTTCCCATACAACGCAGCTAACGCAAGATTTAACGCACTTGCCGACATGAAACATGAACAAATCAAGTATGGGTGAAACTACATCGCTTAAAGAATTCGCATAACAAATTTTAAGCCTTAGAAATGAATTTGAAACAAGATTTGCAGATTTTAAATTATTGGATAACAAGTTTTCTTTGATTTATTTAATAAACATAGAATCAGTTTATAATCAAATGTAAATGGAAGTAATTGATATACAGTGTGATTCAGATTTGAAGTCAAAATTCATTGAAGTTAGCGTGCCAGAATTTTACAAATATTTATCCGCACAGATTTGAAAATACTTGAAAATTCGCATATGAAATTATTTTCATGTTTAGAAGTACTTATCGGTATTGACATTTATTTTCAATTATGAAAGGAAATAAGTTCCCTGCCAGATCCAGAATTACTGACATTCGCCTAGGATCAGTTTTGAAGGTGTCCCCGCCGTTTCGCCGACACCAAATTTCCTTACCCCCATTTTTTTTCCCGTTCAAGCTTCCCTTTTGAGATATTTAGGGATTTCAAGTCGACGAGGGTTGAGTTCGGGATTGCAGGTACTAGTTCTGGGAACTAGATTGAAGGTACAGGCGCACAAACACATGTTGAATTGGAATTTTTTGATTTTGAGTCGAATTCTTTGACTTGCGTCGAATTTCTTTGATTTTGATATAAAATGAGCGACATTTCTTTCATTAAATCAAAACGTGGCGGAAATTTAGTGCAGTACTAGAATTAAATGGATACATAACTTTATTTTAATGTATAAGAGGAGTCTATTATAAATTTTATAACATTTCGTCAAAAATTGTGACGCAAGGAGCATTTCAAAGACTTGCAGATATGGAAATGACTCATTTTGATAAAAATCCCTTTAAAAGATATTTTTTTCACCTACCTTTAATATTTACTTTTCTAAATCCACCAAGTTTTTATTTTACTTTTCACTATATATTTTAAATGGATTTTATTCCAATATTTACATATTTTTAAAATATTAATACACCCCAAAAAAAATTCTAATTTTTGTTCGATTTTTGGTAATTTGAAAGTCCACCATCCCCTTAAGACATCTAGATTTATTCTTTATGAGTGTGCATAGTGTAGTTTGTAAATGAACATTTGTCAACGAGAAGGAGGAAGGCATTTTTGTGTCGGCGAAACGGGGGTGATGATTTTCCTCTTTTTGGGGAATTTTTCAACGAGAGGGGGAAGGAAATTTCAGCGTCGGCGAAACGGGGGGTGAACCGTTTTGAAAGTAATCACTGCTAACAAGATTTCTCCCGAAGTAGGAAAGAAAGTAACAGAGAAGAGATGTCAAGTGTCAGAAATAAAACATTAACATTATCGTTGTTCTTATTTTTTAATACTACACTTTTCGAAATAAATTTACGTTTCTGTAAAAATTGATTTTGATTGCGGACCACATAAACTTAAACCTTGTTTAAAATCCGGCCTATGTCAGTCTTTGAGTTTGACACGTTCGGTCTAAATGGAGTTACATCAGCTATATTTAGAATTGTTAATAATAAATCAATTGATTACAACAACAACATGAGTTGCAATCTGTGATTACAACTCATGATAGCATTTTAAATTTAGCAAATGAAGTTAGAACAAAGCAGATTAAGTTAGAAATAGCTTTGGTTCTAATCATCTCCCATTCTATGACAAATCTTTTGTTTACCAAACCGAATGTTATTCTGAAGGAAAACTGTGGTATAATTTTACTGGATAACTTTGACTTGTTATTTAAAAATGAAAACACGAGTTTTTCTTGTAACTAAATTGGAGAGAGCGTCAGTTCTGCATCTTTTCATTCAAACCTACGTACATAATTTGTAGGCTAATAGATCGGACATATCAGGTATTCAAGCGAGTACGTCTGATGTACTGTAAATGTGCAATTGCATAATATTGCTTCTCGTACTATGATTTATCCCTCAAGGGAAAATTTGATAATCAGTTATTCTACATCTTTCAACACCAACTCGACCAGTGTTAACAAACATTTTGAGATACGATTTCTCGGATCACTTTGTATGGTTAACAAATTCTGAGCCCAATTCACTGATTCAATCTTACGTTACCTTTTGTTGTCAGGGGCTTACTAATTACTCTACCGCTAAAAACCTTTATTTCTGAAGTTCCTATAAAAATAACTTCAAAAGTTCTGCTCTGAATTAAAGAAAGAGTTGAAGGGCAATTTTTTTAAAACATTTCCTTGGGAACTGACTTACACCATTTCTCCCCGACTTCCTGATCGATAAAAAATGAAAGATGCGGTGGAATCAAAACACATGCCTCAAGACGTGCTTTTGTTACACCGTTACAACCAGTCGCCGGTTCTCTCGCTTCATGTTTTTTTTCGTCTTACCCCTCCTCATAGGTGATCTGGTTTAAGACAGATGCGGCCTTGAAGGACGAATGATTGTCGAGATAGAAATCTTTGTAACGGTTCTTGTTCACAAGCACACAGAAAAAAATACTGGAAGGGGGAAAGGAAGAGTTTTCCACTTTCATTGATCCGAGGCGTAACCTCAGGTAAAGACGTTTAAATAGCCGGAATTCGTGGAAATCCCTGACGGCAACCTGATAAAATGTGTGGATCGTCCTCCTTGAACTTTTTATGTATACTTCCTTTGTTTCTTCTCTAAGATTGTAGGAGGGAATTACTCGACAAGGTCGACCGTAAATAGAGGGGGAGGCTCCCCCGCGTAGCTCTGAGTCTCATATACAGTGGACGCTCGTTAATTCGAACTCGAAGGTTCTCAGAAAAAAGTTCGAATTATCCGATGTTAAGAGAAAATATATAACTTTAAATGTGTATCACTGAAGAAGAAACTCTCCTAGTATGTATAACCCCAGAAAATATATTATACTATGTTATCTAAAGTTAAACATATTAAAAAGCAATACAGACTTACCTTAATCATAAAATGAAGCAGATATGCAGTATAAAGTAAACTTTTATTAAAAATATGAATTACACTTTGGGGAAAAACTGTAAAATGGATGTTTGGTTCTGTTTATGAACATTGTTCAGCCAGCTTCACGATTTGAAGTAAACATTTCAATTCATTTTCAGAGGAAGGTTCCATCTGAATAAATGCTTTCAGAGTTTTAATAGAGTCCATTATGGCTGCATTAAAAATATCTTTCGGCAGGTAAGTAGAAAAAAGCCCTGGCAGTTTCCTACCGAAATTAGTGCATACGTCTTCGTTTACATCAGAGCTTTGGCCACATACAGTTTGATAAGAAATATTTTGCCTTGACTTAAATCGAGAAAGTCATCCATCACTGCATTTAAAATCTTCAATACCCATTCGACTTGCCAATTCATCAGCCTTCGTCAGCACTAGGGGTCCATTTATCGGAAAATTTCGAGATCTAACATCCTGGAGCCATAGCAGTAGAGCTCTTTCTAGAACTTCTTGGGACGCATTTCCCATGCGTTTCCTTCCTCTAGCAAATTTTGATTTTTCCCATGAATCTAAAATTGACTCCTTGTTTTTCAAATTAGTTGACAAGGAATTTTTTTTAATTCCGTAATCAGCTGCTAACTTTGTTTTACATTCGCCATTCTCTACTTTCTTTAACATTTCTACCTTTGTCTCTAAAGTTAGGGTTTCGTACTTTCCACATGTAGACATCCTGAATTTTTACACGTTCACACCACACAATGAGGAAGAAAAACTAGACCACATTAAATTGTCTGCACTGCAGTTATAATTGATGCAGCTCCCTAGAATCTGTAGTAAAGACTAGTTTTCCTGAAATTCTAAGAAAATCGATCCAAATAAAGGAAAATTGCTTTTTCCGTTTAGCACTAATAAGAAGGACAATAGCTACTAACGTTTAGCGGACATGCAATAGTCTAGGAATGCAGGCATGTGCCTCTATACACAGAAAAGAAATTTTGACACACAAAATAATAAATACAGTGTGTATTTTCTCCATTAAACGGGGGAAAAGAATTTTTTTTGTCAAATTTTTAATTCGAATTAACCGAAGTGATAAAAATTTAATTCGAATTAATGAGATATTTTTAACATTAACTCCAATACAAGTTTTTTTGGGCCTTTGGATTAGTTCGAATTAACGACCGTCCACTGTACTATTTTTTTGTACATAGCATAGGGTAGCCAAGGGTACTTCTATCAAACACTACAAAAAGTTCAGAATCTACAAACCTTTTACACCTTTTGCATCTGATACGCACGTAATTTGTATTTGTTTCCAGAATTATGTAATGTTAATTAGTTGTCTAGAGGCGCGGTAGCCCAGTTGTCAAAGGCAGCGAACCAGTGATCTCAACGTTTCTGGTTCGATGCCGGTCGCTGACAAATCCCCCGCCGTGTTCACTAATAGTGGCCGAGGTACGTAAAATAGGTCTTGGCTGTAATGTCCTCCAAGTTCTCAAATTTACCTCTGGAGGTGCGGAGTCAAGTGTTTCGGTCTCGTCACTTGACTCGGTTGGAACTTGAATTGGACTTGAGGCCTCCTGTCAGTGGCCAAGTTTGGTTTCTAATTACATCTATGAGACATGCAACAATTTCCCTTTGCAAGCCCCACAAACTTGTAAAAGAGATTGTTAACAGAGGACGAAAGCGGACGGTTCAAGTGGTTTTAATTATTTTACATCCAAATGGAAGATAAAGCATACGATATCATATATAGCTGCTTATATAACGACTGGTGCTCCATAGCACTAAATTCACAGGTTATGCGCAATCACACATTTCTTGCGATCTACGATGCTGGTGAATTGCACAAACGATTTTTTTTAAAGTGTGATTCCACGCATTTGTTGTCACTTGCCTCCTGTTCTCTACACTGTCCATTTCATTCTTAGAGAGTTATCGAATAAATCTTATTTGCTTTTATCAGCGAGTTGTTTTTGGCTGGACATTAAAATTTGAATTTTTAGGCTCTCATTTCCCTTTTAACATTCTTTGCAGTCGAGAAAGATTTTCCCACAAGCTTCCACCAAGTAGATAATTATAAACAATTTTCATCATAAAAAAATTACTATAACTTGTCTTCTGAGGAAACAAAACATTAGAATTTATGATAACTTACATTAGAATATACATAAACATAGAATATACATAAAATTATTGATAAAATTTATTTCATTATACATTTAATTGCTTTTTAAGGTGTGACACCGTTTAAAATAATGTGACCGGGATTATGACCGGGCTTTATTTCACCGGTGTTACAAAAATAACTCATCTTCTTTCTGTCAACCAAAAACATCGATATTTCGTATGTTACCAAGAAGCCGACTAACAGCAGATACTTGCAAAGTTGATCATCATAACCAGAGCTCAGATGAAATCCTTTCGTGCCGCATCCTTCTGTACCTATCCAATCCATTAATTTTATCGTTTGTAGCAGTGGTGCGTAAACTATGGTGGGTCGTGACTCTCAAAATATTTCATTTTAGTATCCTGGGATTCTTTTGAGATTCGGCTACGTTGCTGGGAATAAGCTCAGTTAACCCTGATATTCAGTTATTGAAATTTCAATATTTTAAAATAGCATTATTAACTAACAGTGGTAGAACTTCTTTTTCTATAAGATAGCTCCTTTACCCTATAATTATACTTAGCATTAATTGTAAATATCCACTGCATTTATTAAGAATAATATTTTTTAATTTAAAACATCTACAGCCACGCAAACTGAGTAAAATATTTTTCCCAATATTGCATCTGTATTGCAATTATATTTGCTAATACTTATTTACATTGTACACTGCTGGCCACTGTAAATGCAACACCCTGAAGGAAACATGCATATAACATGAAATTTACAACATGCATTAGCGGAGGTGGGATATACAAATGATTAGAATTTCAGCGCACACGCACATCACGTGCGCCTGTGGCGCCACTTCAAAGCGCTATTTAAGGCTTGGAGATTTCGACGATTTCAAGTTCGGCAATTGTGTTTTTCTTGTGTTTTATTCAAAAAAACGATCAATTATGCCTCGTCGAAAACAGCGATCATCTTTTGATCAAGTATCCGAGTTCGACAGAGGAAGGATAGTGGCCTACCGAGATTGTGGATTATCTTTCAGGGAAATCGGTAGTCGTGTTGTACGAAACCAAACAACTGTAATGCGGATATGTGATCGTTGGATGCAGGAGGGTACGACGGACCGGCGTGTTCGATCGCATCCACCTCAGCGCACCACTTCACGTGATGACAGGCAAACTGTGCGCATGGCAGTGACGGATAGCTCAGTCACATCACGAACCATAGCACAGCACATGCAGTCTGTAACGCATCATCCAGTGTCTGCGCGTACCATTCGACGCCATTTACAGCAGAGTGGTCTGTCCGCAAGACGTCCATTGCTTTGTCTACCCTTGACGCAGAACCACAGACGTCTCCACCGCAAATGGTGCGATGACAGAAGGATGTGGACGGCAGAATGGAATGAAATTGTCTTTACTGACGAGTCACGCTTCTGTCTGCAACACCACGATGGTCGCATTCGAGTCTGGAGACACCGTGAAGAGAGGATGTTGAACAGCTGCGTTATGCACCGCCACACTGGTCCTGCACTGGGTATTATGGTATGGGGCGGTATTGGATATCACTCTCGCACACCTCTAGTACGCATTGCCGGTACTTTAAACAGCCAGCGCTACATCTCCGAGGTGTTGGAGCCAGTTGTCCTTCCTTACCTTCAGGGCTTGCCCACAGCCATATTTCAACAGGATAATGCGCGACCACACGTGGCACGCATTGTCCAACGGTTCTTCGTCAATCGCCAGATTGAATTGCTTCCCTGGCCGCCTCGCTCTCCGGATCTTTCGCCGATAGAAAACATGTGGTCCATGGTTGATCTACGATTGACCCAGATTCCATCCCCAGCTGCCACAGCAGATCAACTTTGGCAACGTGTGGAAGCTGCTTGGTCTGCTGTATCCCAAGAACTCATCCAAAGTCTCTTTGAATCAATGCCGAGGCGTGTGACAGCGGTGATCTCCAACAATGGCGGCTACTCTGGCTAATGATTTTGGCAGGAACCACACTTCACAGAAGTCTATAAATTTAATCATTTGATACTTGGTCAACATGTTATGTACAAAATAAATTTTGTTGTGATATCTCTTGTCTTTCTTGGTGTTGCAATTTGGGTGGCCAGCAGTGTATATAAAGTATAAATGTCAATTTGAAACGAATATGACTGTTGGAAAGTCACATGAAATATTTAAAATCTACTAGGCGCATGAAATTTTCCAAAATTGAAAGAAAAAATGCATTGTAAACCATAAATTAAATCAGGTATATAATACTTCACTAAAATACCATGTAACATAGGAAAACTGCGTTACGCAAGTTTCATTGAAAATAAAAGTACCGTATTTTTCGGACCACAAGGCGTATCTTTTTACATAAAAAATGGACTTCAAATTGGAGTCCGTCGCATGGTCCGAAGATAATATTAAAATAAAATGAATATTTTGTTTTATACACTATCTACCAATAAGTATTAGTACACCTGTGATAGAAAAGAAAAATAAAAATTATTCAATTTCATTAGTTTAAAGAGCCTCCACGAGGCAATTACAGCCTCAACCCTCCGGGCATGGTTTCCACAAGTCCTTGTATAACGGCTAGTGGTATTTTCTTCCATTTGGCTTGGAGAAGACATGTAAGTTCCTTCACAGATTTTGGACGGTTGTTGCACCCTTTAATATGGCGATCCAACTCGTCCGAGAGATTCTCGATAGGGTTCAGGTCTGGGCTCTGGACAGATCAGTCCATTCGGTTAACCCCATTGTCACCATACCAATCCATGGTGGACCTCGCAACATGACTGCTGGCTTTGCCGTCCTGGAAGTAACATGGGTCCAACCGGTAAAACTACCACAACGTAGGAAGCACACTGTCATACAAAATAGTGAAGTAGGCGTCGGTGGTGAGGTTACCATGAATTGGGACCAAGGATCCCAGTCCATACCAGGAGAAACACCCGCAGACCATATTTACACCTCCGCCGAACTTTACTGTGGACACAATGCATTCTGGCAGGAAGCGTTGTCCATAGCAGACGCCAGACCCAGACCCTGCCATCCGAACGGTAGAGGGTGATCCTTGATACGTCGCTCCAAAGAACCAGTTTCCTCTGATCTACGGTACACTTTCGACGTGCTTTACGCTACATTAACCAAGCAGCGCGATTGAACTTTGAGATCAAAGGCTTATGGGCGGCAGCACGACCATGAAAACCAATCAGATGTGCTTCCTTACGGAAGGTATTCATCAAAACAACACTCCCGGATGCCTGTTGAAAGCCTTGGAGTATTGTGGGCCATCGATTGGGTGCGATTCTTCCGAATTTCTCTGGACAGCACCCCTTGATCTCTATCTCCCACTTTCATGAGTCTGCCGACTCGGGGCACATACCGACAGTCACCGCTCACCTTCCACTTCTGAATCCCATAGGACACTTTCGATTTTGGGTAATGAGCTCGCTAGATATGCCCCTTAAGGATCGGCCATTTCTGTGATACCTGATGATTACACCTTCCTCTAAATCAGACAACTCTTCCATTCGTGGCATCTTGCATGCGACTAATGCCAATGTTGTTTCCTAGTCGATATTTAACGGCGGAGGGTGGGACGTATATCAGGCCCGCAGATATCGTCATTTGCATGGGTTTCCACATACTTATTGGTAGACAGTGTATATTATATGCATATTTATTTTATATATAATATAAATATTTATTACATATATTATTTATTTTATATATATATATATATGTGTGTGTGTGTGTGTGTGTGTGTGTGTGTGTGTGTAACTAAAACTAAACTCATGGCGCAACATTCCGTGTGGACCAAGGCCAGTTGCTGCCCATCTGCGCTTTCTTGACCGTGGGCTTTGGGAGCCATACAGCATATGTCTCAGTCAGGTGGTCAACCTGACGCGGGACACCTAAAATTAGTTTCTAAGCATACTTAGTCCTCGTTTTATCGACCCACTCAAGGGATGAAAGGCTGACTCGACCTTGCGCAGTCGCAGGATCGAACCCTGGACCTGTGGTGTAGCAGTTTGAAGCTTTCAAACCACTACGCCACCGGGTTTGATATATATATATATATATATATATATATATATATATATATATATATATATATATATATATATATATATATATATATATATATATATACATACACATACATACATACATACATAGTGGCTCCCAAAAGTGTTCGTACACTTACGATTTTCAATGAAATAGGGGTCTATCCATTAATTAAAATGAATATTTCAGAATGGGTATTTAATAATAAGATCTATAATCTATTCTTAACAAAACTACATGAAATAATTTGAAAACATAGTAAAACTTTATTTAAAATTCGTTTATGATCAAACAAAAATGCAGGGAATGTGAGCAAATGGCTTGTTATCAAGTATATATTTATGTAGCAGGATTAATTTTATACATTTTGGCAATTTTTTTTACCCATTATTTGTGTTAAAGAAAAAAAAGAGCAAAAATGAAATAAATACATCTACTCTCCGGTGGATGATTAAACTTCCTCCAAAACTCATGCTATCAATAGCCCCGCTGCAAACAATCACTTTCGAAAATAAATGGCAATCCATATGTTTCTTCATTCTTAATCTCTAAGCTATTTTGTTTTTCAGATTGTTTGACGTTCGTCCAAAATCTGAAAAACGGATGATATTACAGAATGCATAGAAAGTTTTCCACGCTTGAACAGGCTTGAAAGGACATGCCCTTGACATTAAATACGGACTTGGACTGACGCCAGAGTGAATATACTAATGTTTGATCTGATAAGTTAATCGCTGCGGTTAGTCCGTTATACGAGAAAGAAGTTGCAGTTTTTTTTCAGTTATCGGTTTCGCTATGTAAAATAGCATAAAAATCCCACAAAAATACCATTCGTAAACACTAATGTCTATGATTACACTGCTGAATTTTGTAAAATACTGAAAATATACATAAGTAGTTCATTTCATTCGTGAATTAATTATGAACTGCTAAATAAAATAAAGGAAATTGAGGGTTTTCGAAAAGAAAATTGGTTTCTTAGTACTTTCACATATAACAGAAACATAATAAATTTAAAGCAAATCTCATAGAAGAGTGTAATATAAAATACAAGGTTTTTTAAATTTTCACACAGGTTATGCGATAGGAAAAAAGTTTTATGTAAACACTCAAATGACTTAAAAGAACTTCACAAAGCTGAGTATGTTTGTATGATATATATATATATATATATATATATATATATATAAATATATATATATATATATATATATATATATATATATATATATATATATATATATATATATATATATACAGAGGCTGTTCGCACATTTTTTAGACGATTTTGGTAAGCGGTAATAAAAAATCATTTGCTGCAAAAGAAATAATTGCAATTGTACTATGTTTTTAAAAGTCAAAATTATCGTCTGCGGCTTGAAAGTTTTGTTTTTATTCAAAATGGCGTTTTTAACAAAGCAGTGGTTCGAAGGCTACATTTATGCTCTTTCCGAAGAGAAATATGCATACTCCGTTATCCAAAAACGATGTGAGAGTCATGGTTTTGTGATATCTAAAGCGTTGATAGGTAATATCGTCAACAAGATAGGAAAAAACGTCAAATTGGAGCCTCAAGTGGGACAAAAATTCCAAACAAGTATCCAAGGAAAAAACGGACATCTTCGACTATTGTAAAGGTACGTTGTTTAATGTTAAAAGAAAATCCCCCTAGTCAAAAGACAGTTGCAAAATCATTAAAATGCTCGGTGTCCACTGTAAACAAAATGATAAAAGTTGATTTAAATCTTAAGAAAGCTAAAAAACGCAATGTGCATCGTCTTCTTCCAAATCATATCGCTGAACGCAGGACACGCTGTAGAATTCTATATGAGAAACACTTATACGAAGAAAAATGGAAAACAATTGTCACAATAGATGAATCATGGGTGTATTTAAATGATTGCAACAAAAAAAGAGCCATTTATTATCATAAAAGGGGAGAAAAAAATTTAAGTACATGGTTCAAAGAATCGAAAGAAAGTTTTTCTAGGGGATTCATGATTGTTGCTAGTTTTTCTTATAATGGCAAGTTAAAAATAAAGAGAGTGGGAAAAAATGTCAAGATTAACTCCAAATACTATCAGGAACATATTTTATCGCCAATTTTTCTGAATGAAATACCATCGCTTTACCCACAGTGCCATCAATCTGTGAGACTCCATCAGGACAAAGCTAGCAGTCACACATCAAAATCCACTGTAAATTTCCTAAAAGAAATGGAACATAAAACTGGTATCAAGGCCATACCCTTCACTGATATCCCTACTAAATCTCCCGATGTATCACCTATGGATTTTTGTGCTTTCGGACTTTTAAAATTTGCTTTATCCAAACGTCGTCCCAAAACCCTTACAGGACGCTGGAAAGCTGTTCAGGAGGAATGGGATAGAATACCTCTTCTGACACTTCAAAAGGCATTATTATCCTGGAAATTGCGGTGTCGAAAGATAGTTCAGCATAAGGGATGTCAAATAGAACATATAAAACACAGGAATTTTATGTAATTTAGTTTTGTGAATACAATATACATCGTCTAAAAAATGTGTGAACAGCCTCTGTATATATGTGTGTGTGTGTGTGTGTGTGTGTGTGTGTGTGTGTGTGTTTGTTTAAGTAAAATTATGATGCATTTCTAGCAAGAATTCTCTAGTTCACGGGTATAAAGTTCGCCGAACACGGAAGAAAATAAAATGTGAAGTTTTGTTGTCGATGCTTATTCCATTTCTTAATTGTGCAGGCTCTACTGTGCTCTAGAGTGGAGCATTAAGTTTCAAAAAGCATAGATGGATGGTTGGTTCGTACACTGGTGAAATTGTTATGGCACACAATCTTCATTGAATACACTGCAATAAACCGACAGAAAAGACATATCGACACTCACCCATGTTTTAATCATATTTTAAACATAACATGGAGTAAAGAAAAATGACCGCAGATGTTTTTAAGTTTGGCGAACTCAGGCGGTCATTTTTATTTTCTAATATATATAAAATGGATATTTTGTGAGGCGTATTTGATCATTTTTCTTAATGGCCAGGTTCCTTGATATACTGAAGAGGATATGAACTTCTACATGTAATCAAGTACTTTTTTATCAGAGAATCGAAATCCTGAAAGCCTGTTAGACCTTTACTCTCTTCATCTTCGTACTCTGAAAGTTTATAACCGGTTGTAGAAGAGTGCCACTAGCCATAAAACTCAAACCATCTCCCAGTGGCTTAGCGAGAAAGGGGCGAGGGGGTCTATTAAGCCCTGGGCACCACTCGCAGAGGGGCGTCAAATGGTCCCAAAATAACTAATTCTATATATTATATTACTATATGTTTTTTGGGGGTAGGGGCGCCAAAAAGGTATCGTGCCCCGGGCGCCAGTTATGCTTGCTACGTCACTGCCATCGCCGATTATTACTGCAAAAGGCCTGAGATGAGCATGATCTAGTAATTTTTCTTGATAACTTTCTACCGTGAAACAGTTACTGTTCTACGCCGAGGAAGGTTTGTACAACAACAGATGCTTATTCCAGTAGACACATAATTTTCAGCTCTGTTGAAAAAAAAATACAATGCGTACCAAGGAGATGACATTATGGTTTAATTTTCAAGTAAGACATAAGTCCGTGGTTATAAGAATATCACGATGTCTTGACTAATAGTAAATAAATAAAGTAACAGACGTATTTGTCGTGGGTTCGGTCGGGTCACGTGACCATCACGTCTCCGGGTCTCACTCATCCAAAAAAATGGCCGACAAATACACAAATCGGTGTATTTTTTTCTCATGAAAGTACATAAATGTTACATATTTGGAAAGACCTTTGAAAACTGATAATTTTTACTGCGTACACTTATTCTGTTAATTCAATAGTTTTAGAGTTATTTGGATTCTAATGAAGCATCATCCCTCTTTGACGATGTAAAGAAAGAGTGATTCATTCACAGCGTGATTCTCACTAAAAAATGAATCACTGAAATGAAATGTGTCACCGTGTCTAATTTTTTATTCTTTTCCTTTAATTTTTTATACTTTAAATTCAAACTTTTTAATCATAAATAGATCATTTGAAGATGTACTGATTTTTTGGAGATTTTTTGCCAATTAAAAGTGAAAAGAAAATTTAAATCCAAGTAAACTGTGATTTTGAGTGTCAAGTGATTCGATTTGGGTGTTCGATTAATGCTGCCTATTTGCGGATATTTTCAAACATGTACATTCGGAAAATATTTCTTTTCTTGAATTTCGCCATTTCATTTACTTTATTTTGAATGTAGCAGTCTTATTTTTAAACAAATTTTAGCTGTTGATTTAGTGAATTTCATTTCTTAATCATGGTCGCTTTTAGTTTCATATTTTCTTTTGCAAAACAACTCAACTGAAAGTAACCTATGTAAGGAATGTTATCATTACCTGTAATCATAAATATGCGTTGTTATGGAGTAGTGGGAGCTCAGCCAAAAAAATTATAATCATTGCTAAATTCACTATAACGCTGATTCTAAAAAATCATGATTAAAAGATGTGAATTTCCATTACTTCAGAACAGAGTTAAAGACAAGATTGAAAAACCCAACACCAATGATTTTAAAAATTACATCCCTCTCTATATGTACAATTTTCAGAATTAAGATATCTACACTTTATCATTATATCAAATAAGAAATTGTTGGGGAATTTTTTTTTCACTTAAAAAATGGAGTAAAAATTCAGCAAGTACTAACATATAGTGTGAATTACATTTGGAAAAATATCTTCACTTTTAAAATGGAGTAAAAATTCAGCAGGTACTAAAATATAATGTGGATTACAACTATGATATCCATTAAACTTCTTGATATACACAGTTGAGTATTTCAAAACTAGGAAATACTACGGTGACAGAATCAAAAGAACATACTCAAGATAAACCTACATACAAGTGTCCATGACTAATCACTGGATTTGATAGATCTAAACATATTTTGTCAAAAGATCAGCGGTTGTAACATATGCCGCCACTATACACACGCTGTTTTAAATTGCGGTTAGCCGCTAATGTTTGCATCCGGTAGTTGCAGCCGTTGCCACTCGAGTGTAGAAATATCGTCGATTTTTGTGCCTCATATCTATGCGTTTTATATATATAGATTTAGATAGAGATATAAAAAAAAATTATAAATATTATAATTTTTATATTATTGATGTGTATAACATTTCACATGCTTTTTTTTATACTGTGTTTAATTCTTCATGCAGAGTTCACAAGGCCAAAAGACACTTTGATATTTTCCAATGATGAAAGGCTAAATCTAGCTGAATTCTGAAGACTTTAATTATAAATTTATATTGTTTATATTGGGTTTTCTTTTTATTCATGAGTATAAAATTTCACATGCTTTTTTTCTATGTTATTTATACTGTGTTTAGTTTTTAAATTGATTTTGGTTAACAATTATTCCACAATTTGACATTTTTACTTTACAGCTTTTAGTTGTACAGTTTGCAAAATGTTTTTGTGTATTACTGCCGAAAGAAATTGTTTTAAAGTTTTTTATGAATCTTAATGTAAATTGATAAGTAATTAACTGGTATTAACTATTAGTAATACACTTTTAAAATTCATTAATTAACTTTTTCATTAAATTTTAGTTTAAAATTTAATAATTTGTATTAACTTTATAAAGTTTATTAGTTTACCTAAATAAAGTTTTTTGTTTAAATGTTTTTGTGCGGGTTTGTCATTATTTATCGTTTTTATGACCTCAACATCCAATAAAATAGATGTGCTCCCCTGTTTTTCATTACTTTCTACGATTTTAAATATTTTTGGGGTTCAAATTTACAATCTTTCATGTTTACAAATCGGTAGACACTGTGTGTGATAAAGATCAAGCACTCAACTACCCAACTGAGTTTTTAAACTCATTGGAATTATCTGGAGTACCTTCACACATTCTGGAGCTGAAAATTTGTGCACCTATAATGCTTCTAAGAAATCTTAATTCACCTATACTGTGCAATGGAACAAGACTTACTGTGAAGAATTTAATGCCAAATGTTATTCAAGCCACCATCATGACTGGACAAGGTGCGGGACAAGAAGTATTAATTCCAAGAATCCCGATAATCCCATCTAACCATCATTTAAACGTCTTCAGTTCCCTGTACGCCTCAGTTTTGTGATGACCATCAACAAGGCACAAGGCCAAACTCTACAAGTTGTAGGACTTAATCTTCTAAATCCATGTTTCTCCCATGGTCAGTTGTATGTAGGTTGTTCCAGGGTAGGCAAAAAAGAAAATTTATACATTCTTGACTCCGAATGGGAAAACATTTAATGTTGTTTATCCAGTGGCCCTCTTAGACTTTTGAAAGACACAAATAAGAGGAGCATTTCAGTTATGGATATTTTTATTATGGAGATATTTATTGCTACAGAATCTTGCATTTATGTTGCGGGGAGCATTTTCATTGCTTACTACGATTTAAGATAATTTTTTGTATTATTGGCCTGAGCGTATCTGGGCACAGCCTGTACTTTTTATTCATACTGTGTTATTTATACTGTTATTTTTTCTACGTTATTTATTCTGTATTTAGTTTTTAAATTGATTTGGTTTTCTTTACTTTTCAGCTTTTTCCGAATGAAGAAATCATGTAGAGGAGGCTACTGCAACATGTGGACAGAGACAGTTGTTTTGTGACAACTGATTGAAGTGGTGTATTACATAGTTAACTGAAGTTACTCATTTTGTTCCATTTTAAAGGAATTAGGCTGTGGTTCATATGGGAATGGCGTTTAGAAACATACGGCATATGAGGCAGATATTACAGATCAAATAATAGCCAAAGATGACACCACTTCAGTCAGTTGTCCGACATAATTGCAGTTTTGGCTTCAAATCGTTTAATTTTATAATGGATTCTGTAGCATAAAAATTACGCCCTGATACGCTGAGGCTAATAATAATACAAATAATTATTTAAAATTTACTAACTAATGCATGTTACTAACTAATGCATGAATGCATGCAACTAACTCACTGACTCACTCAACTCAACAAACAGCACAACGCCACTGAAGAAAATGACTGGTTATTACCAAAAGCAATTTGTAGTTTAGGCGGAGGACCTGGGTCACACATAATTGCAGTTTTGGCTGCTTTAAACTCTGTCTTCTCACATTTTGATGCCCCTGTAGCAGTAGTGGATTACATGGTTAACTGGAGTTACTCATTTTGTTCCATTTTAAAGGAATTAGACTGTGGTTCATCTATATAAATAAAGTAACAGTGGAGAATGTCGTGGAGTCCGTCGGCATCACGTGACATCCCGTTTCCGGAGATCATTCATCCTGAGAAAACATGGCCGATTTTGGCGGCTATTTTGGTCGAATAGGTGTATTATTTTTCTCATGAAAGTACATAAATCTTACATATTTGGAAAGAGCTTTGAAAACTGATAATTTTTTCTGCTTACAGTTATTCTGTTACTTTAATAGTTTTACAGATATTTTAATTCTAAAAGCAGACTCCACCGCTATCCGATAAATATTCGTAAATAAAGCGTGAATCATTCACAGCGCGAATCACTGAAATTTTTAATCATGTGTAAAATTTTCAAAGTTCATCTGGTGGACGGATGGCTTGAGCGTAGCTAGGCGAAGCCTGGCTAGTAGTAAATAAAACACGCCATTAATTTTTTTAGCATTTAGTTATGATACTTTATATTTTCAGTACAATCAATGCATTGAGCAATGCATATCAGACACAAGATTCTGTTTTCGAAAACTCTGAACCGTAGACTGACAGAGAGAGAGAGATTCAAAATTTATTGCAATAAGGCTGCTGTGTACTAACCGCATTGTATTCGCTCACCTCAGTTTTAATCTATGGAGAAAATTTGTCCAAAGATTGCCGACTTAGATTTAAAGATTTTTTTTAAAGATTGTACTTCGTAATAGAGAAAGAAATTTTATACATTGGGGCATTTTTCGTTTTTTTTTTTTAAATGCAATCAATATTTAAAAATTAAAATTATTCAGGAAAAAAACCTGGTATAGTGTGTTTGAAACGCTTATAAATTCCTTTGGTAGACGAAATTTATAAAATGAATCCTGTTGCAAGGTGCAGAAAAGTTCAGGCCATCTGAAAATAACATTTTTGTTTGATTATCAGCATTTATGTAACTGTAAATAGTAGCCAAATCTTCTCCATTGCATAACACTGAGGTGAGCGAATACAATAGGGTTAGTACACAGCAGCTTTAAGAATTTTGTAATTTCTAGAATCCAGGTATTTAAAAACTTACAGGGCTGAAAATTCAAGATAAGAAGTTTTCAAAAATATTAAAATTAATTAATCATGAAAAAAAAATTCTTACAAAGTTTTTACTGGCTGTTCTCTAACTTGTTAAACAATACAATACGTAGTATATTTATACGAAGTCATCAGTTATATTGTGAATTGATTTAAAAGTGTATGAAGCTGGAATTTTATCCAATATCACTCTTTCGACAAGTCTCCCGGCGGAGCTTTTGTCCAAGCTCTCTCGGGCTGTGTTTCATTTGTTGACTAAAATGATTTACACCTTGTTTTTTTTTCAACTCATCTGCTTTTATATAAGGGATGTTATTACTTCTACCTTCATCGTAATTTAATTTTAAACATGACAAGGCGTATCTGTGAAAAAAACATGTAGGTTAATTTCTGCTCCACAATTTTCCTCCAAACGACTTCCTCAAATTAATACTGTCAGGGCTCAAGGCCGAAGTGTTAGAAAAAAATATCGCGGCATTTATTTCGTTTGTATCATTTAAATCAGAAAAGGTTATGCAAACGTGAGCTCAACTAAGATAAATATCGCTGTTCCAGAGGTGCTAATAAAGAATATTTAGGTTAAATGTCGACTTAAATGGATGGTAAATAACGCAGATGTTCAACTATTAAATTAGAGAATAAAAGTTGAAAACGAGTTAACGTTTAGAAGTAATTAAAATTAGTTTTTCTTTTTAAAATTTATCAAACTGATCTCCGTGAGATTCTGTTAAATTTTTAAAAAGGAAATATATATATATATATATATATATATATATATATATATATATATATATATAATCAGTATCACGAAAAATGCTCTATAATGGGTTAATGGGTATATAGGTATCGTAAAAAGAGGGAAAGTTTTTAAGATTTTCGCAATAGTTCTGAAATTTTACCATTTGTCTTTGAAATCAAGTATATTTTGACACAAAAAAACCTAAGAACTCTTCTTGATCAATAGACGACATTAAGAATTATCAAATGTTTAAGCACAAATGTAATACAATTTTCAAATTTGAACGACGTGATATTATGTTTAACTTTTCTTGAGAAATTAGAAATACAAGCCCTAGATTTTCTTTCAGTAACGCTTAAACAATTTTGAAAACATTTCATCATCTTTAGCAACTAATGTTAAAAGTTTCATCGATTTTAAGCAACCTTTTTCAACTATTTCTACAAATTAACATGCCATTTTTATTGTTCAAGCACTTCAAGGTTTCGTGACCACACTTCAGTATTAAAACCACCATTTTGTAAGAATTAAAGATTTCAATAACCTCTAGATACGTTAATTTTTGTGTCGAAATTTCAGCTGGGATCTAATTTCGCAGATATGTCTTAATCAAACCACAGGATGAATAACGTTTGGTTCTTTTCCTTTTGTGGTAACTTTTATACCGAAAACCTGCACCCAAACAATTAACAACGTAGTGGGAAATTGATTTTCGAATTTACTTCTATCAAACAAGAGCACGTACATTTTAGAAATCATAATAAAATTGGTCTTGCAAGAACTTTAAAAACTTGATTACATATCCATCACAGCTGTGAGTAGGGACATCGTTTTACAAAATACTGAAAGAAATAACGTTACTAAGAAGAGACATCCTATCCTGCTACGCTAATGCAGCTTTAACTCGATTATTATATTTACATGCAAAGTGACTTCAGTAAAATAAAGCATTCAGCTATGATTAAAATAACAGGGAGATTTGATATTCGTAACAAAATTTAATTACTTCTTGTTTGTAACAAAAGAGGAGTTTCATATTTGAACAAGTAGACAGCAAGGCCGAGAAGTAAATTTGACCCTAGTAGATCAAATATAGTATCATCTTCGCCTGTGCATGCTCTAAACCGAAATTTAGCCTTTAGCTTTGAAATGGTAGGTTTTTACAGATTTTTATAACCGTATAGTAAACCATTCATATGCTCCAATAGAGAATATTTTGATTAAAAATATAACTTGTTTTCTACATCATTATCTATTCTTTTTAATTTTGTCTGTATAGAAACTTTACACTTTTTACATGAAATCTTTATTTTTGTTACAAATTAATTAGTTTTATATCTATTTGACAAAACTGTTTCACTTAATAATCCGAACATAGGCAGTTTTACCATTCAAAGGTTCCTTTAATATATTAAAATTAAACTTCAAATTATCTTTGATTCATCTATTTGCTTGTTTCCAACCATAAACTAATTTCAGTAACTGTCAAACAAGCCATATTCTTCAATATTTCATTGAAGAATATGGAAGAATATTTGTAGTTTTGGTACAGTATTGAAATCAAAATACTCATTATTTAGCGGTCGGATTTTTTTTACATAGGTGATTTATGTAAGTGATAACGAATACTTCTATTTCAAGCAATTCTTTCGTTTGTTTTCCTGGATGTCAGCAACATAAAACTTAATACATCATTATCGTCCATGCTACTGCTATTGTGACATCAGGTAGTAAACTTTGGAGACTATATTATCATTGATATTTAGTGTTGTGAAATCCCAGTATTCTGTTTGGTAAAACTGCTTTCAGCCAGCGCACCCGCACGCACGCACGCACGCGCGCGCACACACACACAACTAATATTTTCCACTCTTATAGATATTTCTATATATTTCCTCGCGATTTCGAGAAACATAAAACGGGACTTACAATCAAAGAAACAATTTTGCATTTTGTTATAACTCTCTCAATCCACGTATTAACTGGTATTTTAATTATCCGACACACCCTTGCTGATAACTTTAAAAAAATATGTCATCCCTTTCATAGACAACAGGACTGACAATGAGAATATTATTCCCCCATTGCCACAAATAAAACCAAAAATTCTAGTTTCAGCCCCATCATCAACCTTCCGTGGCCATCGTCTTTCCTCCATGGGATAGCGCCAGAACCTGTCTTAAGAAACAAATCAGTTCGCTATTCAAGACATGTGAAAGTCGTCGGATTTGGAATTCTAATTAGCTCTTAACTGGACGTGAGATGTTTTATGATCGAGTATTAATAGCTATTTATTGATTCAGTACAAATGGATGAAGGGAGAGGTCATCAGAAATATAAGAGCTGAGTTAATATCAATTTTGGCTGTAATATAAAATTTTTAAATGAATTCGAGACGAAAAGTAAGCCATAAGAGTTTTAGACTGAAGTGTTAGTTCCTATTTAATGTAATTTTGACCGCGAATTTTCTGTTGTAAATAAAGTAATATTTTCGGAATATGTTATCAGTTCAATTAACGCAGAAATCGCCCTGAAATTATCTCATTCATAACTAGAATATCTAATGCAAAGAAAGAAAGATAAAGGGAGCAAAGCTAAATTTACATACTGGGAAACGTTAGATTTAACGTATAGACTTATCAGCAAAAAAATAAATATCGCTTTGAGTTAATAATAATGAACTGATATCTGAAGCTGAGCAAAGTTGTGTTATATTTGCATATTGTAAAACTATTCCGTTTAACTCCTAACGTGCCGAATCAGTTAAATTATAAACTTTACACTGATCATTGATGTTCGTCTTCTTAACCGTTAATCAACGTTGAAATGTGTTAAATTACATCTCATTATTCTCGAGCAACTCTTAAGTACTGTATATAAGAAAACTAAAATTTTAAAAATAATATGTTGTTGTTTTTTTTAATGCGCCCTGGGCGGAATTTATTCCAGACCAGGTTCATACAGGTGACGTAATAGAAAAGTGACACTTTGAAATTATACCTGGATGTTATGTTTAGCGCTAACTTCCGTGCCTATCACGAAAAAGAACGTGTCTTTAACTGCACATGTTGTTGTTGTTGTTGTTGGAAGACGCTTACTAAAATCAGGCCTAATTTTAACTGAACCACATCTTAACCATAGTAACATACAGAACTTAGTACGTAATTTTGAATTTTTAAGAAATTCAGGTAACTTTTTTCTTAGTCTGAGCATTTTGTTGATGAATCGAGCTGAAGAGGGTAATGCCCCCTCAAAAGTATATAACGTCACAGACATTTAATTTTTTTTTCATAGAGAAAATATTGGATTTCAGCGAGAAACACATAAGCAGAAATATGATTTTATTGCAGCTGTTTTAGTAATAAATGCCAATAAAATCATAAGTATATTGCTTTGTTAGTATGTTTTATTTAAACTTGCTTGTTGTTGTTTCTACTGCCCCCTGGCCGGAAGTATTCCAGACCAGGTCAATATAGGCCAGCGAGCTGGGGGGTGCGGCTCCGGTTTATAATAGCACCACAAGGGTCGTAGTCTGATTTAGCCAGGTACCACCGCAATTTTGACCGAGCAATCCCAGGGGTGGCATCCAGGGGATCGTACCCTCTCCCTACCTCTCTAATCCCGGAGGGGAACTTTCCATTCTACGGATTTAACTTGCCCATATCCGGCATAAGCACAGAGGTATTCAATGGACCTTTGTTGGGATTCGATACGAGCACCTTCAGCACCGAAAGCCGACGCACTACCACTAGGCTACCTCGATCCCTTTAAAATAATGATAATACTGAGAAACAGTTAAATTTCCTCTAAGTACATTCAAAGAGCTCGATAGAATCTGCGAAATACTACTTATTCTAAAGCCACTGCAAGTCTTCCCACACATTTGCTAAGCTCCTCATTTGATACTATGTTTAAACTCAAGTCATTCACCGGAGCTGTTGACGTAAGATGGGTGTTATAATATTTCAGACTCTCTCTAAGATTAGTCAATGTTCTCTAAATATATCTGAAATCCTTTCATACCTAGATACATGACCACGTGTATCTAGGCATGAAAGGAGGGGTTATTAATTAATTACAGGTAGCCCTCATACAGCACGGCATCTTACACGGTTTCGCTCTAACGCGATAATATAAATTGCGGAAACCTTTGTACAACACTGTACTTCTATAGCACTGTATAACATGATTTTTGTTTAACGCATTTAAAAACTAAATTACCTTAAAATAATGACGGGAAGGAATAATTTATTCACCTATAACTCTATAAAATTACAAGAAGACTTAGGCATAGTTGAAAATATTGAATCATTTTCCCTGAATGCAGGCCCTTCCTCTGAAAGAAACCGAAAAATCGAATGGGAGCTGCAAAATTGTCTATCTCCATACCGTGAATCTACAATGACCTTGTAAAAACCAGCAAATAAACCAAAATTACAGATTTTTTTTTAAGAGGATAGAAGGTGCAAAAACTCTAAATGAAGAAAAAGGTTCTGAAAGTGAAGGTGACATCGTTCAATCGAAAAAATGTTCTCGTTCGATTGTACCGAGCAGAGATGAGGAAGAAATTTATTAAATTAAGGTCGTATATATTAAATAAAAATAATATTTTTTTTCTTTTCGTTTTGTGTTATACATGCATTTATATTTTTAATAAAAATTAAGTTGATTATATAGAATTAAAAAAATGTTTGTTTTTAATAAGTTTTCAGAACGTAATATGTTATTATCATCGTATGAACTGTTGAACTCTCTTTTGAACTGTCTCTGGATCTCATATAACACGGTTTCGCACAACACGGCATTTTCTAGGAACCTATCTACCATGATATAGGAGGGTAACCTGTAATTTGTTTTCGGTGTATTACGTTTCACGATTCTTGCACAGTTTTAAAGGTTTTCTAATTTTTAAGGCTGCTGTGAACTAATCCCTATTCGTTCACCTCAATGTTAACCTATGGAGAAAATGTGTCTCTTATTTACAGCTACATTGGAAGCAGGGTTATAAACGGTTGTGTGTCTCACTCCCAAGAAACTGTGCTAACGCTCGAAATAAATGACTTTCGAACCGAGTACCCTGATCTGTGACTATTGCATCTGGTACGCCACAGCGATCAATCCAACCAGAAAAAAAATGTGTCGGTCACTCTATTTGCACTTTGATATAGCATAGGATGCCTATGGCCATCTTCTAAATCTGTCAATACAGGTCAGACAATACCTATATCCTTTGAACGACGGAAGTGGTCTCACTATGTCCAAGTTGACATGGCTGAAGCAGCAACGAGGTAAAGGGTAAACACCAGGCTTAGACTTCGTATGTCGTTGTATAATTGATTTTTGACAGTTCAAGCACGATTTTGTTTATTCTGAGACATCTTTCTTTAGAGAATGCCAGACATATCGCTGCCATACTAAATGAACAGTTTTCATAACTCCCACCCAGATGGAACAAGTTGTGAATAGCTTCAGAAACCTTTTTCCGAAATTCTCTGGGTACATAAGGACGTGCAGTACCAGTATATGTATCACACCCCAATTCTAAACCATCAGACGTGAACACGAAAGGCTTAAGCTTAAGTACGTCAGATCTTTTAGCCTGATACAATTCATCAGAAGAAGACTGCACGTGCCATTCCCTAATAATCAATGTTGGATAACTGAATTTCAGATATTCTCGATAGTTCATCCGCTATCGAGTTTTGGTTACCCGAAATAAAAGATATATCTGTAGTGAATTGGGAAATGCATTTGAGATGTCTTTGTTGTCTGGGGGAATTGTTTCCATTATCTTTACAGAATGCGAATGTTTACGGTTTGTGATCAGTGTATTCTGAAAAATGACGTCCTTCTATCATATGTTTAAAATGCTTGATAGAACTATATACTGCAAGCAGCTTTCGATCATATACTGTATTTGCGTTCACTAGATGTAAGTTTACGCAAAAAAAGCCAAAGGCTCTACAACCTCATTATGAATCTGCTGCAAAACTGCTCCAATTCTAACATCTGAATCGTCGACCATTAATGTAAAATCCGCGTAAGTGCAGGATGTGCTAATGTACTTCAACTTACAATGGAATCCTTACATTAAAAGCTGCAATATCTGCATCTGACCAAGTTATTGGAGTTTTATTCTTTTTTCTACCCTCACAAAGATCGTGAAACAGCATTCACACATTTTGCAAACACTGGTAGACCTTTTGTAATAATAGAGTGCGTAACCTCATGTCTGTTAGTGTATTTTAGAAACGATTAGCTTGTAATTTTAGGATATTTAGACAATATTTTGTGGTATGGTGTATTGCCGCAAATCGTGGTTAAACCTAACGATTTTCCGAAAATTTGAGTACCATTAATTGAAAGGTTTGAAGTGCTATCAATCAGCTTACAATTTTTAATGTCTACCAATGAACTAAAAGAATTCTAAAAAATCCGCACCTAGTATAGGTCGAACAACATCAGCAATTACGAAATTCCATATAAACTGCCTCTTCAAACGAAAGCTCAGTTTCAATCTGCAGAAACCGTATATGTTTATTTTAGTTCCGTTTGCTGCAAAAATTGTCACGTCCGTAGTTGGATGTTTGTAAACATGTAGATATCGAGGACAAACTGAAACTGATGTGCCAGTATTCACCAAAAATCCGAGATCCGATTTCTGATCAAATACGCAAAGACAACCGAACTTGAGTCCACTATCTGGCGTCGCTGAAACAGAAGCGGTATTCAGTTTTTCGAGTATGCACATTTTCCAACACACTTTTTAGCTTTTTTTGCCAAATTTAAAATGATACCAGCAATACTGGTATCATTTTAAGTTTGGCAAAACTTTTCCAAAGCTTTATTAAAACAGCCTGAAGAATTTGATCGCGATCCAGATAGCCTTCGAAAATGACCTTCGCTCACCCGTTTTTGCTGAAAAATTAGTTTTTCGACTTTTTCAGAAAAATTAAAAATTTGATTCTGCAAATCATTTAAATCTACTAAAGAAACAAAATGTTCAACTCCAGATGTAGCAAAACATGAAACTTCGCTTATTTTATCAGCAATTTGAGCTAAATCGTCTAGCTTATCTTTACTAATTGACAATATTTGTTGTACATGAACGGGCAGCCGCTGAATAAACAGCGTTTTTAAAATGTCATCAGATATTTGATTACCAGCTCAAAACCTCATTTCTTACACGAGCTGGTAAATAACTAAAGGTATGCATTGTTTTGCCTTTTATTTACGGAAAAATTTTCTGATAAGGTTTGGAGCAGAGAGACATCACTGAGCCAATTATCAGCAGTGACATTACGTTCGGTGTTAGTGATGAGAGTAATCAATCTTTCTCTTATGTCCGTGCTCTTGTTGCTCAATTGGTATGGTCCGTCCTTTTGCTTTCCAGCATAAATTTCCAAATTGGTTGAATAAAGCATTTTGGAATCAACAACAATCCACAAAAATACAGCTACAAAACAAAAAAATCAGATTGGTCAAAAATACTTACGAATCTGCTGTCGTCGTATCTGAGAGATAAAAGACTTGTGATGTCAATAACCTTTACTTTATAAGAACGAAAACCAAACTGGCATCTAGCACCCCTCCTGCTAGGAACATAGGCAGGGGAAGCAGCCTCCCTCTCTACGGATGGACTTGCAGTCAGCAAAAATAGTTACCGTGTATCTCATGGATACAAGGTTAGTAATCGAGTGTTAAGCATTTTTGTATGAGTCATATATGGGGGGGGGGGGGATTTTCAATGATATCCTTAACGTATCGCACTCTAGCAAGAAGAGTCACACAAGTCAAAAAATGGCAATTTTGAGGTTATGTCATTGAAAAATATGTACATGAAGTGCCCCTCCGTGCACGAAAAGCGACACATCTCTATTTCGCAATTTATCCACCTGAGGGCAGTTGTATCAGTTTTATTGTAATGCTAGTTCAAGCTGTATAGTATTCTTTAAGTTGATAATTCTCAAATGCTGCATTTTTGAGTTCTGTCACTTTTCTTGCCGGGGTGCGGTGTGATGGGATTTCAATATCAAGAGCCACCACAATGCAATGGAATTTAGTGCATTCGTCCTTAACACCTGACATTACGAATCCTGATTCAACTTGAATAAACCGTAAGTTTATGCCCAGATGGGAGAGGGGGGGTGTACGAAATGCAACCCATGCAATTTCGGCCCCACCTGTATTTCCCATAGTTTGTATACTAGGTAAAACAAGTTAAATTGGTTTTTAAATATATCTAAACCACTAATATATCATGTTAGTAAAGAATTTTAAATCTACAAAAAGATAGATGAATTGAAAATGTATAAAATTTTAAATACCCTTGAAAACAGCACGTGTACAAATCGCGACGCGAAAAACGTGTACCAGGAAACAAGTACTCACTCAGCAAACACGATTATAATGCCCTTTAACGGCAGAAAGATCGTTCAGTAGTCTCGGGTCATCATTCTGTGAGTGACTCTGGGTCCTATTTGCGTACGTATTTTAGTGTTCAAGAAAACACAAACTGTAATCTGACTCCATCTTGTTTATTTCTTATCAAGATTAAAAACAAAAACAAAAGTTACATTTTTAACTGCTCGTTAAAGGAATTATAATATAACAATAAACTTATGGTGACTGGCTAAAAATGCAGCCAGGCAAACTGCCGGCAATAGCAAAGCGTGAAAAAAAGGACGGAAAGGGACTGAGATGCTTGAACTGCGGTTGCTTCAGGACCTACAGGAAGAGTAGTGTGAACTACAACAGTACATGGACCGGACCCTCCACTATAGGATGATATATCATTGCATGAATCTTCATTGATCAGTAAAAAACTGAAAGTAGGAAGGAAAATAGAGAGTAGGGGGGGGGGGGTACAAAAAGGCTTTGGTAGTTCAAGTAAAAGTAAAACATGAAGAAAATTTTTAAAAATTAAGATGGAGCGAAGCTCTAAGCAAGAACTTGGTCACAGGGACCAATCATCGGACCATAGGAACATGTGATTAACTGTGTTACCTAGGCCATCGCCATCTAACACAGATATTTCATGAGGTTGACAACGTAGAGGAAAGTTCCACCAAAATGAGAAAAGGAATGTTCATTTTTTTAATATCTTCGAAAGCGTAAATTGCAACACAAAAGTGAATACAGAGAGTTTTATGGTCAGAGCTTTGGAGGGTGAAATGAAGAGTTCTCAGTGGACGTCTCCAGGATCTTCGTGATGCTTCTCTGGTGGAGGCGGAGTCAATAGCTGTCTGAAAGCTGGTTTTCAGTTGGAAGGTAGAGAGAGGAGGAAGAAAAGAGTTTTGATAGAGAGATAAGGTTCAGAATCCGTGAGTTCTAAAACTAGGAAATCGAGCAAATCCAAAAGGATTTACTCAGAGACAAATAATAAGTGCTAGAACGAAGTTTAAAGATTGTAAAATAGATTTTTATTTTATTTTATAAAAATTTAATAGTTTTTAGCCTTGGCAAAGCCAAGTATAGTTTTTTAAATTTTTCATATTTTATTTAAATGACGAGAACAAAGAATATTAAGACGAAAGACTCAGGATGGCACGAGGCCTTTTCCTGTCAGTGGGGTCTGCGTGATCATAGTCTGCAAGATTAATTAAAAGTTCACTATCAATTGAGTTGTGAAAGTTAATAGCTTGATTTTTGAGATAATTTCGAATAATAGGGATTCCTAACTCCCTGTAGATACAAGTATTTGTGAAATACCAATCCGCGTTAACGATTTGCCTAATGGTGCTGCTCTGAGCAGATGCGAGGTTTTTAATATGGGTATTTGCACAGTATGACCACGCTGGCCCTCCATAAGTTAAGAAAGGACGAAAATAGGAGTTATAAATGAGCATTTTATTGGCTATGCTTAATTTGCTGTTCCGAGAAATTAATTCACATGGACCAAAGGAAAATGATTAGCAGTTAAGAGGGAAGTTGGGGAAGTGAAAATGATCAGACCCTGGAGCGGTTTTGCGGTTGCTTGTTTAGATCACGGTCGAGTACTTTTCCGCAGGACCTGACGTCAGATTTGTCAGGGGACGTCCCCAATAATTTGAATAAACGGCATTTACAAATTTGTATAAACAGCAAAACTGCAGCGCCACAGAGGTGAGCGAATCCAATAGGGTTAGTACACAGCAGCCTTAAGTAACTAGCTTAACTGGTTTATGAAAATATGTGATAGGTTTAAAAGACTATTAAGTTTTACAACGGATTTTATGAGGTCATCAGCACTTTACAGAAAACAGTTTAATAGCATTATACTGGTATTCTACACTTCAGATATCTATTAAGATACTTGAAATGCGGTCTAAATTTGAAATATCTTTTACAGTTTTCTAATGTACAATTTCATACCTACAAAGTTAATTTTATTTATGTATAACCCTTAAAAAGTGTATAAAGTTGTAACTTTATTTTTCCTCTTTGCTTCTTTTGTACTGCTGAAGACCATTTATTTTGATTTCAGCCTTCGCGACATTTGACTGTTAGAAGAGGTAACCTGAGACAGTTTTGCTTGAAGTAACTGTAAAAACAGTACAAAAGTGTAGGAACTAAGTTACCAGATTAATACATTTAAAAAATTTTATCGTAAATCTTTTTTAAACATATTTTCCGTTTGATATAATAAAAAACCCTTAAAAACTGTATGAGCCTCTTATCTAGTATAAGGATGATAACATTAACGTATTCAGACGCACAACCATTCTCAAGATTAACGTTTCATCAGAAAATAACGAATCGCAAGATAATAGGAGATATGAATAACGTATATCATCTTGATCTTGAGTTTTAAAAAAATGATTAGATTAAAACTTTAAAGATATAACTGTCGTTTGATATTACTTTTGTAGTTTTTGCTACAGGAGAGTTGGAAAGTTAAATTTTTTTATACATTCGACCTTTCGGAGGTTTGGATAATAGACTTGACCACACAGTGTCAATGAGCAGGAAATACTCATATGAAGTCCCTTTGTTTTGGCCAACAATCTTAGGTCAACCAGTGGCCAGGAGCTTAGCATGTGGAACATACTATACTTCTGAAGTCAAATATTCGATCCTAAAATCCCCTCTAATGTGGTGAATTTGTATAAGATTTCCAATTTTTCATTTTTTTTTACCCTGTCGTATAAATATGACGCTTTTAATCGTCAAAAATCTTTCCCAGAGAGCATTTGTTGGCTCTTGCGAAATATTGCCCAGAAAAGGTGTGATTCAAACTAAATTTCTAACGTCCATACGTATAAGGGGGAAAAAGAGAGATTCACACAATGGCGGCTCCAACAGGGGGCAGTAGGGACAATTGCCCCCCCCCCCCCAAAAAAAAAAAAAGCCCGGCCTATTTTTTTTTCATATCCAAAAATTATATAATCGTAGACCTAATACTAAATAAGTTTAAATTTCTTATACATATATATATATATAACCCTAACAGCCGACGTTGTCCCCCCCCCCCCACACCAAAAAAGAAACTCTGGGCTGGAGCCGCCACTGGATTCACATTTTATTTCCTTTTAACTGTGCCCCTATCTAATTTATCTTCTTACAAGTACAAGGTTTTCTAGGGCAGTGTTAGAATGACAATTTGATTTGGCTGGTTGAACAAACTGCAGAGCAATTATTACGTGATGCAATAGAAATAATTTTACCATTATCTTTTGTTAGAGATATTTTATACTTGCCTCTTCCTTTTACCCTCTCAGGTTTTCTTTAGACAAGTGAAATTAGGGAGAGTTCCAAGAAATTTATTGTAGCCACAAAAAAAAAATTACATATTTCCTTCTTCAACGTTACTTCATGAGATATAAAAGCATTTTAGCAGTCTTCCTTAATCTCATGATTGCGATACTTTATTTATTTTGCCACTCTCTTTTGGAAAAATAGTGCCTTCCTTTCGAAATCCTTGTTTTACTCGACTGTCATCTATTGTTCAGAAAAAAGGAGAAAGTTCTCAGCTCGGAGCCATGTGGGTAGACAAAAGACTGTGAGAATCCTTCCAGGTTCAATTAGCCACTTGCGATGAAAGGAAAAATCTAGAGCTGCGAAATACGTAACACGTGCTATTTTTCAGGTGTCCTTGGGTGTGGGTAAAAAGAATTTGATAGAAAAAAAGACATTGACAGCAACTGGGTGATTCAAACTCAGCAACTTTGCAAAAATTCCTGTTTTTTTTCTTTTTTTCACCCGGTTCTTTCAACCTCTCTAGATAGGTGGAGTCAACGGGGCACATGAACTCTCGTCTTGAAGCGTCTTGAATCTGATACGTAGATATTAGATTAAATTAGCACTACAGAAACTTGTTATGCATGATTTCATTGAAAGGATAGCTTGATGAATAAAATTATTTAATGAGCTATTTTAACTAGATAGACCATTTTATGATACTAATATTTTAATACTCATATTATAGTGCATTTTATATTTTTAAAAAATGGTATCTTTTTATCAAGTTTCACTCTAATTTCCAACAAATGAAACGACAATTATACGGAGCATAATATCGGAGTTCATAGACCGTCCATTATGTAAGAATACTAAATATTTTACTGTAATTGGGGGATATTTCCTGCCAATCACAATGTTGCGTGACTAACGTGTAGTACATTTTTCTTGTTATCTGTTTCCGATTAGAGTCCTGTATGACAGAAGTGCATTGAAATGAGAGAAAATTTTCATTTCCTCTCTTCTACATATACAGTATAATGACTACGCACAGAGATTTTTATTTAATCTATTTGAATTATAAAAATATAAAAGCTATTTAATCTATTTGAATAACAATTACGTATAAAATCATATAAGCTGATGAGAAATGGGCTTTATCTCTATTCTTTTAGGTATGTTTTAAATTAGTTTGAATCCAGTTGCGTCCGGAAAAAGAGCATAATTTCAAGTGTAATTCCAAATATGCTCCGTTAACTAAAATTTTGATTTCATTTGATTAAATTCTTGATTTCATCTAATTAAAATTTTGATTTCAGCTTATTAAAATTTATATTTTCAAATTAAGTTATGTAGTGGAATTTAAATATATACCGGGTGGCCATAATTAAACTGACAGTGCTCACAGTGTTCTGTAGCGCGATCTATTCGCGAGAATGACGCCACATTTTGTAGGAAGATTGAACAAGACGGGGGACGAAGGATTCCGCGAAAAAATAAATTAGTTCCAAAAGTCACCGCTAGGGGAATATTTGGCGCTGTGTAATAGAAAATAGAGTGTTAACAAATGCAAATGAATACGGAATAAAATTACCTTTTATTATGCACATTTTCTTATTTAGTTCAAGTGCAATATGGCAACACTTTTAAAAAAGCGTAAAATCTACATAAACACCGATAAAGTCTCGTGTACCCATTTTTACAAAATATCGCATAAAAGATAATCTTTTTGCCTAAATGTATTGATTATGAAACTGCAGAAAAATTCAACAATTTTTACAGCATTCTGTACTCTTTTTGGATTTTCATATTTCGAACACACGCACGTAATCGAAATATGTCTAAAGATATTTAAATCACTCAACACGTCTTCGGGAAGTAACATTCCATCAATATTTTTCCTCACTTTATTAGGTTATTTTCAAAATAAACTTTGCATTTAGTGATAACAAAGATCAATGGGGAATGCCCGAAGATTATGTTTATTGTTGCAATTCTACATAGAAGTTAAATAATATTTAAATATTTACTATGCAACAGCACTTTGATAAACATTTAATCCCACTCTACACTCTATTAATATTTGAAGATATTTTATCCTCTCTGAAAACATACGCAGTTGACTATGCTTTACTTTCAGCTGATCTTTTAGAGCTTCTCAAAATAACGATCATATTTTTGAGGAAAATCGAATTCATCTCCAATTCCTATCTTTCTTTTTATGCTTAAAATATGGAAATAATAGAGTGAAAACCCTATTTCTCCACCCATATTTTATCACCAGACCTTGAGAATGATGATTCAACTCTCCATCCTTCTGGTATGACTACAAAACGAATGTTAGCATCTACTTCTAGATTTATGCATGTTAATTTTTACTTTTATTTGAAATGCCTGAATTACATTATGTTGTTACAAATGCTTTCATCAAACCACCAGGAATTTCTGTTTTGGAGAGTAACATTTAATAGGTTTTTCCAGCTAGCCTTGGAATAATTTTCATTTTGCAATGTTTATAAAAGTTGTGTTTTGAAAAAATAATTGTGTAATTAAGTCAAATTTAGAGTGATTTAAATAAGCTATAATGTTTCGCATACATTTAAATTAATTTGAAATCAATTTTAGAGAAATAAAATGTGCATTACCAACTCCTTCTTCAAGAGGAAGCAAGAACAATTTATAGTTGTGTTATATAAAGGATTTTAGAAATCAAATTAGGATTAGCAAATTAAAGCTGATATATGTAGCTGTATAGTTGGAAAACAAAATATTAAAAAAGGGAGGAGGATAGAAATGTTATTTTCACGCATGTGCAGTAAAACTCGTTTATGCGGATCTCCGGATAATCCAGATCAGATTTGTAGACATTATATTTTATTTAATGTTCACATTAGATAATTTTTAACTACGGTAGAAAGAATGTAACCACAAGTACGCCAAATATTCGCCTTTTAGTTTGATTCAGTGTATAGTTCCTGCATACATTGTACAGTAAATTATAGTAATAAAATGCTCTGTTGACTTTAAGAAAGCTTTACTAGACTTTCCAATTCTTTGTTAAGAAATGATGTGAAAAGTTATTTTTATATTTTTTAATGTCTTGTAAACAATACTATGTCATTTTGTTACAAAACATAGTTTTCCATCGTAATATACATTGTCTGCTTAGCTAAGGATTTTGTTTTGCTTATTACCGATATTACCCGAATTATACGGATTTTCGATTATCCGGATTGCCTATGGTCCCAGTTAGTCCGAATAAACGAGGTTTCACTGTACTCATATAAATATGAATGATTTCCTAAAGTACTTTTCTACAGAAAAAAATATTCATGTTTTCCTGAAGAGCTTTCATTTAGAGTATTTCAGGAAAAGTATACCATATTTTCCTAAAGAACTTTTATAAAGAAAAACATGGTGTATTTCCGATTCACCTAAAAATAAGGCTGCTGTGTAGTAACCCTATTGGATTCGCTCACCTTAATGTTAACCTATGGTGAAAATGTGTTTACCATTTATAGCTACACAAATGCTGATAATCAAATAAAAATGGTATTTTCAGATAGCCTGAACTTTTCTGCACCTTGCAACAGGATTCATTTTATAAATTTCGTCCACCAGAGGAATGTTGTTGTTTCCAATCCCCTTGGTGTAAGAAAGCCTACACCAAGTCCAAAGGACCTAGGTCCTCAAATCCTAGGTCCTTGGCGAAGGGTAGTAAGCAGCTTCCACTACGAGGTACCACTAGGGCTGAAGTCTGACTTGACCTCGAAGAACATCGGTGCCGTAATTTTGAAGAGTCAAGTGACGAGACAGGAACACTTGACCCCGCATCTCCAAAGGTAAATTACCAGAGGAATTGATGATCGTTTAAAACACACTATACCAGATATTTTTTCCCCGAATAATTTAAATTTTAAAATATTATTTGCATTTAAAAAAACGAAATATGCCCCAAGGTGTAAAATTTCTTTCTCTATTATGGAGTACAATATTTTTTTAATCTTTAAATAAAAGTCGGCAATCCTTGGAAAATTTTTTTCCTTATGTTAACATTGAGGTGAGTGGACCCAATAGGGTTCGTACACTGCAGCCTTCATCAGCAGTAATCCTTATATTCAGACCTTCTGGCAACAAACCCTTTCGAGAGAACTAATCGCAGCTCTTCTAATCTCATTAAATCCCTACGTTTCATGATTAACCCATGTGTTCACATATGAAACTGTAGAAACTAATTAGATATCTTTAAGAAAAATTCTAGACTATAACTTTTGCTGAAATTTTATTACTGATGATAAATTAATTAAATATTTTCGCTCAGTCATGAATAACTGGCTTTTATCTTTAGTACTCTTATAAAGTATCGCTCTATTTGAAAATTTTTCTTACCGATGTAGGTTCTAACAGTATTGTCATTTTCATGCGCATGATATCAACATGGTTCCTTAGATCATGCATTCAACATCACTAATTCAATTTTTGCTTGAATATTTTATACGTTCGTTTTTTCACAAGGATCCAAATAACTTAAATTGTGTATTCGTATTTATCTATAAAAAAACTATATTTATGAGTATTATATTTACTGAGAGCAATATAATTTACTTCTATTTAAAATTTTTTAGTTATACCACTTCTATTATATTTTACTTTTATTTAATTTTATTTACTTTTATTTAATTAATACCATTTCTATCATATCAAATCACATTTACTTCGAAAAGAGAAAACCATAGAAGAGTGAGCACGACATTTAATAACGTTTCTCCCTTTGTTGCCATTTTCCTCCTTTTATTATTCACAGGTGAAAGACAACTTCTCTGACTCGGTAATACAAATCATGATCTTTCCGGACAAGTGATTTGTACCGCTACATCACTAAGCCATGTCATGATCTCCTCTAAAGACATACGTTCTCTTTCGCCTGAGAGAGACCAGGTGGGTGAAGGGCTGGGACTGATTAATTACTTACTTCTCTGGACACAGCTACAATATTTTTCTTCATATTTTTCTTCCAAAATTTTTTGAGGGGAGCAAGGGCCGTTGGTCCCAACGGGGACGGTACCACCCTCTGCTGGGCGCTGAGAAGATCCAAGGGACACTACTGGTCCAAGACATAACGGAGGGGCATTGAGGATTGTAGATTATTTTGTGTTCTTTAAGTTTGTTGCAATCGAGAACGATTCTGATGCCAGGAAGTCTGAATGTAATCGCCAAATTTTTAACTCCATGAGCGGCTTTTAATTATAAGTTTATTGTTGCGCTCTCGAATGGCAACACCGAGAGATTGTTCAAATGAGATTAATGTTGAAGTGAGCCAGAGAGGCCGTATTTTAAATGTAACGCAATTATCAACTTAAATAAAAATGTGTTATTTAAGAAAGTAAAGTTAGTTACATCCTGACATAGCGAAAGGGGATTTCGCTAATAGGACCAGCCACTGCCCCCCCCCCTTGGGCTGTACTCCTAAGAACATGCTGAAAAGTCTTATTAATCAAACACAAACGCATGTTTGTACCAACATACACCTACTTCTTAGCTAAATTTGTATTAGACTGTACAAGTCCTTTTACAAGTTTGAGCAAGTCATGCATTTTTGGATTGTGCAAATCCTAACAAGGTTATCGCGTATACAGAGCACCGAATTTGTTGCATGTTCTGACGGGTTCACTGAACATTGCTATAAATAAAGTGATTTTTTTTTTTAAACAATACCAGTTTGTTTCGGTACTCCTTCAGAGAAATTAATGTAAAAATAAAGTTCAGTGCCTGTCTATTTATACGGAGATCACAATAAAAGGATAGCTAATGTCGTGTACTTTATATTATTTTCACAAATAATTTTACCAAATAGGTAAGTACCAATTTGTTTGTTTGTTTTTACTTAATATTATTATGTATTTTAAATTTTGCATAAGATTGTTATGTATTACATTAGTAAAAGGTATTTACGTAACGTAACCTAAGGTTTCCAGACGTCCCGGTTTTCCGAAATATCCGGTTTTTAAAAACCTGTCCCGGTATCCCAAAAGCATATCTCGAGCCACTATAATTATTCCTATTAACGATTGATTGAAATTTTCATTAAATCAAAGCCTACAAACTGTTTCCAAAACATTTAACATGATTTTTTTCTTAAAGGTACACTTTCCTAGAAACTGAAACTAACACATAACAGCATTTTCAATTTTCTCCCCCCCCCCCCTCTCGTCCCCAAAATGTAAGTTTCCAATATCTGGCAACCCTGCGTAAGGGGAGGCTGATTGGATTACTATTTGAAAAGGTGGGTACTGACCAAAAAATGGTTGGGAATCGCTGAGCTAGGGCAATTAACTCTAGACCATCTATTTATCAGACACATGAGGTACCACTGAAAGGTCAATATTTCTGATAATCCAACTAAATTGTTACGGTCTTAAAAATTTGAGATAATCCCTTCTGAGAAAGCCTGTTTTATACAAGTTCCTAAGAATTCAAGCTATGTCACACAATATTTCTCACATTTTATCTTTCACCCTAAGATAACTTGTTTGATTCAGAAATCAAATCTTGAAACTTTCACTCACAGATCGGCTGTTAACCACTTCAGAGCTTAATCAAATCTTGGTCCTTGCGAATGCAACCCACATTCTCGCCCCGCGGCCCATATTCTTGAATGTCGTACATGAGAAGTGATCAGCTTCTAAACAGTTTAGTTTCAGCAACTGAAGACGATTCTTCCATAACAAATGAAGAGTGCATTTGAATTCAGGTTTCTCAACAGTTTGAAGATTTGAATATAACATGTCTCCTCATTTTCGACACTCAGATCTAATCATTTCGTTGAATCTTTCCTAGTCGTGTTTGCCTGGCAAAGTAAATTACATGCGATTCAAATATTAGTTATTCATTTTTTAATTTTTTTATCAGACAAGTTCAATTAAAAATAGGTGTGTGATAACTTGTTTTCTTTTACTCTACTATTCTGCAATGTATCATATTTCATATCAAGATAAACTTTTAAGTTCTATTTATTTATGAGAAAAAAATATTAAACCTATTATATATTAAATTTTACTTCCAAATGTTCAGGTTTTTTTTTTGGGGGGGGGGAGAGAAGGGGGAAATATTTTGCCAATGGAAAGTCGAACTTTTGGAATAATTGTATTCGTATGCGAAACAAAATGTTCGCTTGATTTAACTAATTTTGCCTTGATATTTTCAGACTAGGACATGCATTTAGTAAGAAAAACCGTATTAAAACTTGTTTATGAAGTATGTAACTCATAGAATTATGCATATATTCAATAGGTTTTAAAGGATCGATTACTTATTGCAAAAGACAAAAAATACTACAACTGAAAACTTTTTAAGGTGACTGCCTACGTACGGAGTCAATTTAAAAAAAATTAAAGGGTTTTTGGTCTTTTATGGTAAAATAGCACTTAAAAATTAAAAAAAGGAACAAAAACTTACCTGTAAATAGCATATTTTTTTTTATAAATTGGTCAATTTGAAGTAATTTTTAATGAAATTTTGCTAAAACGCCTATCACTCTGCACAAAATCTTAATGCTACTATTCTAATTTCCTTCTCACACATGATACATATGACAGTTATCTTCAAAATAACCTTCAGTCTAAGAGAAATTTTAAAATGCAAAAATAATACACGCAATTTTATGTTCCAATATGAAAATTTTCCCCGATTCGTCATTCCTTTCCTTATAAAAACAATCCCAAATAAAAAACTATTTATTATACATCAATTATTGTACGTCATTTAATTAACAATAGCATCTAAAACATTTCCTGAAAATTTTATCAAATTGTATGCATTATTATGCGAGATATCATGTTAACGGTAGAGATTTGTGCTAAAAAGCATAATTCTGATAAAAACGCATTTAAAGTTGTTTTTCACTTCAATTTTGTAGCAGACGATATTTTTAAAAATAGCTATAACTCTGCTTCTTAATGATGTAGAATGAAAATCAAAATGGTTTTGAAAAGAGAAAAGATTGAATTACACGATTCTTGCAAAAAGTAAAATTGTCCAAAATTGTCAAAAATGACATTTTTAACGTAGGCAGTCACCTTAAAGTGGCATAAAATCCCACAAAATCAGAACCTTGCAAACCCACATCTAGGGATATGCTGCGACTAGCATATATCGTAGGATCCACTCAAACGGCTCCTGATAGTTCTCCTGTGGGTCAAAGGCAAAGGGGGTGGCGAAAAAGTGGATCAAAGGCAAGTGACGACAGTAAAAAAAAAAAAAAAAATGAACATAAACAATATAACTTCTCCATACCTTCATACTCGTTGCCGATTCCACTTGTCCCGATTTTATGCAAGCTTCCAAACTGCACTAACCACAGACTTCGAACAAAGGTTGTACGTCAGTGAAAAAGGATATTAAATTGCTATTCGTCAGGCAGCACGATACGAGTTGCTTCAAAAATCCGAGTAATTCTGCTCTTCGCAACATTGCAATCGTTTAAACAAATGCTCTAAGATCAGGTGAAACGGAGAATAAGATGAGTGTTTAATCCTCTTCGCTATAGATGCCATCGAACAATGCTCTATGGCAGTGGTTCTCAACTGGTGGTACGCGTATCACTGGTAGTACGCGAGAGCATTTGAGATGGTACACCGAAGGGTTCAATAATAAAAAGTACAATGGGCTGGATTTCCTGCCTGTACTATCCTGACATAGAAGCTCTAATAAGAAATAAGCATAAGCAACAGCAACTTTCTCATTAAGCCTCTGATAAAGACATTTTGGTGTTAAGAAATTACTTTTGCTGTCTGTTAATAACAATTACGTATAAACTGTTTTTTTCTAGTTTTATGGATTTCTTTTCTTTTTTTTGTTTTATTTATACTTAAATACATTTTGTAAAGTTATTCATATGTTTATAAAATGTATTTGACCCTCCCCCTTAAAAAGTTATAACATAACCAGTGGTACGCCACGACCCTACAAAGTTCTCAGGTGGTACTCAAGTATAAAAAGGTTGGGAATCACCGTCTCACGGCATAAAATCTGTCGTGAGACGGTGACCCTCCAATACAAGCCGCAACCTAGAGATAAGAATGTTCCAGCCTCTCTAATTCAATAGCGTTAAAACTCCAAGAATTGTACGGGAGTAAAAACAAGACATCAGAGGCAACGTTTACACACTCTCTTGTTTTCTTGCTTTAAATTCTGAAAAAAAAAATTCTGAATCCAGAATAGTTTTCAGGATTCGGTTCATATTTAAAATTTACGTTTGGTTTGATTTTAAGTGTTTAAATATCCCACCATTAAGTAGCCAACTTATAAATTTGATGCTATATGTAATTTTACAATTTTTACAATCATTAGTAAATTTTTACCTAGGTCACACAAGGTTGTTCTATTTTTAAGTGGGATAACACACACGTTGATCTACTTGCAGATTTTTTTTTCTAAACAGAATAAAATATTCGTATAATGAATAGCAATTAAACTTAAAAATTTTAGAAGTACTAAATATTTTCTCCTTTATATTTTACAAAATATCTTTACATATTTATATTTTAACTAAAAATATCACTCGTCCTTGAACATAACTATTAATACTAGTATCGATTACGCTTCTTTTGACAGGGAAAAATTGTAATTTAATTCAGTATTTACCTGTGTTAAATATTCCCTATTTTTTTATGAAGATGTTAAATGCACTTTCAATGTCACAGGCAGTACAGAAGAGGTTCCAATTCATGGCACGTTCCAGACAAATTCACTTTCCCAAGATTTCAAAAATAAGTTTTTCTCTGTGAAAAAAATGTCGAATAAGTAAAATAAAACTTGTCTCCTATTTAACGGAGTGTGTAACATTTTGTTACCTTGATTTTGAACTCTGTAATCAGAGGTAAGTGAATTTTCTTCGGTGTATTTTCCCATTTTTCAGGAGATCTTTGTGAGGGTTTACCTCTCATCAGGACTTGCATATGCGATAGTTTATAAGTCTATATTTCCCCCACCATCTTGTTTTGTATATAGCAGGGGTTTCCAACTTACAAGTGTCCAAGGGCCGCAATCGAAAACACCTGCCTAGTGGCGGGCCGCAATTTAACCAGGACCATACCCAGGACTTTTTTTCTTGAGGGAGGGGGATTTGGAGGATTTGTGTATAGTATGTACTATGAAATTTTTAATAATTCGAGGATGAACCTCCAACAACAACCTTGATTATAACTGGCCAACTTTCGTTAAATTACACAGACACACATAAAAAAAGTCAAATAAGAAGTGGGGGGGGGGTATGAAATAGAACATGAGTGGACACCCTACTTTTCATGGAATTCGAGGAAAAATCAATCTTTCTTGTAAATGAACAGCATTTGAAAACAAAGATTTTTACGAAAACATTTTTCGTTAACTAAGAATATCTAAATTGATGCTGCAAATTATTTTTCTAGAAGTCTTCGCGGGCCGCAAAAATAGGCACCCCGGGCCGCATGCGGCCCGCGGGCCGCCATTTGGAAACCCCTGGTATATAGGATAGTTTTCCTCAAAGAAGTTCCATCCAAAAAGAGTCATTTACAGTAAAAATATCGTAAACGAAGAAAATTCACTTACGATGGTTTACCTCTGGCGTACAGAACTTTTGGCGTAATTTTTGTTCTTAACGGAGTTTGTAAATTTTGTATTTTTAAAGAAGTTATTTTTTTAATCGTTGTGGGATTTCATTTTCTCTTTTAAGAAAAACTTCTTTAATGTAAAGCGATCCCTTGGTTTATCTCTACATTATCGAAACATATGAGTGAACTATTTATTCAAATTGTCATTTGACCGATATCCTTTTACCATTAGAGTTGATGCCTCAAATCAAATATCACTTCAACAGATATGGTATGGGAAGCCCTGCTAAAACTACTTTGACATTCTGCTTTGCATTTGGGTAAAAGGAAATCTTAATCGAAATTGTTTTTACATGGCTACTGTTCATTTAGCGTAGATGCTGGTAAGCTGTCAGCCTGAATAAATTGTAAAGCGGCTTAAAAGTTAATTATAAATACTTCTAACTCAACTGACATTAGAATTTAAGAAGTCTGGGATTCTTCTAAACAGAAAACATTATTCCATTTCCTGTATAAGAGTTAATTCAAGATCCATTTAAACAGGACTGGCACCTTGGGATTAAAAATTTTAGCTTTTATTCGTCCACAAAACCAAGTTTCCCAAAATAGCCGAACGATAAGGTATGTAATACAGAGGTACGTATTCTGAGTTCTTATCCACCGAAAACGTATCAAGGCTATTGAAAGGCTATCCTGATATCTCAAATGAACGAAATAGTAAAAGTGAGATAGGAAATGTGAGGAGGGAATCCTTCAGTTTGCTTTACTGAGAAATTGCTAAGAAAGTTTACAGTTAGGAAATGACTTATGAAGACGAAGTATTGAAATACCGATTTTAAAAAATACCACGTAAAATGCTTTGTAACACAAATAGTGTCGAATATTCGATTTCGCTTTGCTTTTATTCTTTTTATGAAAGATACTAGAGGAAAATGCTAGTTCAGATTACAGAAGTCTTTCGTCAAAACACTCATTTTTTTTTTCCTGTTGAAAATTTCCTCGTTATCATGGAAATTTTTAATATGTAGCGAACGACACAATAGAAAGACCTTTTTTTATCCAGAAAAATTTACAAACTCTTAACGCATCCCAGCATGTTATAATCAACGTCTATCTCACTCAGTTCCAAAAATCTCTAATGTCAATAATTTACCAAGAGAGGATGTGATAAGAAAATTTGAGACGGCATATTTTCCTAAAAACAGTTGACGGTTAACGCCCGCTTATTTAGATTTCTCTTTCAGTGATGTCTCAAGAATATGTCATAGTGTACATCAGTATAAAACTTCTGTATATAAAACTAAATGTTTAATTGCATGAAAAGAGGGGATACTGAACCTCGTGCCTACGAAACTGGAAGTGAAAAGCAACTTTCCAGTCGTGAAGTTAATAAAAATAATATCTTAAGTTTCATCTCCTTGAAAGGACATGTTAAATCTCATCAATATACACCTTCCCTTTCTGCCTATATTGGGTGATGCGAAGCGTCTAGGACGGGTTATCTACTCTTTAGTAGTCCTATCATGTCCTTGCCATCCATCTGCGATGACTAGCTCACAACCCTTTCTGACAACAATCGTTATCAATTCTGTGGGGCACCTCCACAATTCTGACGAATCCTACGAAAAAAGTGCCCAGACAACAAACACATCACGGTCTGGATCACAGACAAGACATGCAATGACCTTCAATGATGTTCTACTAGCAGCGATACATGGATATTGTATTTTATTATCATATTAAATTTAACGTTACATTTTTTTTAAAGAAGCACATTAATGATGCTATAAAGCAGTAGGATGAATCTCGGGTAAATTTTGGCAGGTTTTTGAAATTTAAATAGGATTTGAACTCTCTGGAGCCCTAAAAAAAATCCATTAACACCTAGGTAATGGTAATATTTTGGGATCGATTTTCTCGAAAATTGTTGAAAAATTAAATAAAATTTTAATTCGAAAATCTAAATGAAATTGTATTTTATTATCATACTAATTTTAACGTTACATTTTTTAAGGGGACTCACTACCCTTAAATCTTTAAAACATTCAATTTTTTGAAAAAAAAAAATAGTTAAAGCCTGATCATTTCTGAACAAAATAAAGCAAACTGCATGAAAATATTCCGCTTAGTTCCGGAGATATTGATTTTCTAAATATTTAATTACTGATCAAGTTTATGGTGAGAAAAATTTTAAACTCATTTTTCTGAAAATGTAATTTTGCATCATTCCGCAACTGATATCTCAAAAACTATGAAACATAATTCCATGAAATTTTTATCACTGCATAATCATGTTATTTTATTGCGTCTGAACTAGAATTATTGCAATCACTGCACATTTTGCTATTTTTTCAGGGGTAAATTAATGCAAAAATTTCAGGAAATTTTAAGTATATTTTGAGCAGTTTTAAAAAATTGAAAAGATATTTTAATCTTGAATGTTTTACGTTCAATTGTATTTTGAATTATTTATTTTAAATATAAAACAGGAATTATACATTTAAGTGTAAAATTAATTTTATAGTTCTGCGCTCAAGCCAGTATACAGTAAAAATACTTGAAAAACAAAATATATCTAAAGCATTTAAAACAAAATTATTTAAAATTATTTTGAGAGTTGCAAAATTTCCTTATTAAAATAAATATATCAATTTATCATATACATGAAATTTGGAAAAATTGGTAGTAGATTGAAATAGTTACAAAGAGTTACAAAGTATGAAAATATGCCTTATTTCTTCGACTTAAGGGTCGTGAGTCCCCTTAACGAAGCATATTAATGATGCTATAAAGCAGTGGGATAAATCTCAGATAAATTTTTCCATGTTTTTGAAGGATTAATATGATTTGAATTATCTAGACCCCATAAAAAAAACCACGAACACCTACGTAATGGTAATATTTTGGGATAGATTCTCTCTCGAAAATTGTTGAAGAAATGAAGAAAAATTTTTACTCGAAAATCCAATAAATTACAAAACTAACCATACTAAAGTTTATAAAAATGAGTTCGAAATGGGGGGGGGGGGTGCAGAAAATTTTTCATTTATTTATTATTAAAAATTAATATCTCTTTATTTTGCTTATCGTGAAAACATTTTCTTCAGTCTAATGGAAAGAAGCATGAAAACCATGTTTTAATCTTAATAAAGAGTTCCTTAAAAAGAGAAAATCAAGTCAACTAATATAATTTTACATTCTTCACGAATTGGGGGGCACTGCTGTACTTAAAACAGAATCTTGTACAATAAATGTGATTTATTCGTCAGAATCAAATGATCTGTATTCTTTCACCTTCAAGTGTTAGAAAAACATGTAAACGCTTAGAGTAAAGTACACGGTAGTAGTCGATACTTTATAGACTTAATTTCAAATATTTGCTCCATTAAAATGCTAGATATTGTAAAGAATATTTCAAAGGGCAAAAAAATTCTTAAAATAAATGTTTCATAAACCTTTTACCAATTAATGGGCAAAAATTAATATAATCTGTTAATTATAAAAAGTTTGATTCAAAAATCTGTAAAATATACACTTTCTTTTAAAAACAGAATTCCCTGAACATTCTAGGCATTCATTATCCGTTGTAAACTCATCAGGTTATGATAAAAGCAGTATGAAGACTGCAAAACACCTTCAACATTTAAAATTTGTTTACATTGATTGTAACATAAAAAAAATCTTTTCGAAAAGCAATGTTACATGTAACAATCGAATAAATATTTGTAAATATTCATGCCAATAAAAATTAACCTGTATACAAAATGTCAACGAACAGGGGAAACTGTTTTGAGTATTCACAAGTAATATATATAAAGTGAGTGTTGCGTGTTAACGAGCTCAAGATGCTAAGGATTATGAATAAATCTATAGTGGGCTTTTACATATAACAAAGCTGTCGAAATTTTAAATTTTGCTTTATAAATTCAGATGCATGGCAATTTTCTTCCTTCGTTTAAGAGTAACAGAGTCATGAAATAAACGCGAAAATAAGTCCAGGTTTAACCGTAATAACCTCAAAATAATACCCTACGAATGGGTGAAAAAAAGGAATAAATGTCATCGGTTCACAACAGTGGCGCACCCAGGATTTTTTCTTGGGGGGGAGGGGGGGGGGCGAGATGAATGGATAAAATATTTATAATGCATTGGGGGGGCGAGATGAACGGATAAAAATATTTATAATGCAAAATCAATATTCATAATACAATTTCTATTTCTTTGGGGGGCGAGGGCCCCTTGCCCCCCCCCTGGGTGCACCACTGGTTCACAAGGATTGAAAACAATACATTACTTTTAGGACATTAATTCGTGACTAGGTGGCCCGTGCGACCCTTTTAATCGCACGCGATTAAAATACGATAAATTTTATAGCGAGGTTGGTGATTTGTAGAAGGATGAAAGAAGAACCAGTTCATTTGTAGCAATTCTTTATTTGTCAAATAACAATGGTGCGTAAGGATAATACAAATCCAATTACAAAACGCATTTGGACACAATATTGGAGGTGAAGCATGAAAGTAAACAGGGGAACATGAGGTATGTACACGACAAAACACCTTTGTAGACAATACAAAAGTTAATTATGACACAAACTCTAGAAAATGTGATATTTACATAACAAACCCTCTTTGTTAACACTATCTGACTGTGCCGTTTCGACTCATCAAGGGAAAGAACTTTAGGGCCAAAAGTCAATTTTTCACTTCGATTTTTAAACAAACAATACAATGTGTCATTCTAAATTAACAATTCGACAGAAGAGGAGACCTTAATCTTTAAAATGGTACCTCATTTATCGATTTTAGTTAAGTTTAAAGGGAGAAAAAGGGATAAAACAAAAAAATACCTTTAAGAAATAATATACAGTGGCTCCCAAAAGTGTTCGTACACTTACGATTTTCAATGAAATAGGGGTCTATCCATTGATTAAAATGAATATTTCAGAATGGGTATTTAATAGTAAGATCTATAATCTATTCTTAACAAAACTACATGAAATATTTTGAAAACATAGTAAAACTTTATTTTTAAGAAACCAATAATCCAAAAGTAACAAAAACTTTATCCTACAAAAGTCATCGTACACTTGTAAAAAATCTCTACATATTAGTAAATATTCTAATTTTTCGTTAAATTAATATTTAGTAGGATATCCTTTAGCACCCACAACAGCTTTTAAACGTCTGGGAATAGATTGCTTTAGTTCTTTTGTAATTTTTGCATCAATGTTCATCCGTTCTTCCATCATAATTGTTTTTAGTTCGCTTTTCGTGTGAATGTCGTATTTTCGTACTCGAACCTCCAGTTCTCTCCAAATATGTTCTATTGGGTTTAAATCGTGCGATTGAGGTGGTGTTTTCAAAACTTGTGGACAATTATAGAGACACCAGATGCGAACGTTGAGAGTCGTGTGCTTAGGATCGTTATCTTGATAAAAAACAAAGTTGTTTCCAATACCCAAATTTTGAGCTGATAATTTTAAATTATCTCTTAAAATATTTATAAAAACAGCATGATTCATTATGCCATCAATAAATACCAAATTTCCTAGTCCTGATGCTGATATGCACCCCCACACAAAGATACCTCCACCGGCATGCTTAACTGTTCCTACTAAGTTCTTGGGATTAAGTTCCTCATTTTTTCTTCTTCATACAATTATACGCCCATCAGCACCAAAAATGTTCAACGGCAAATAAGACATTATTCCAATAGGTTTGGGGCTTATTTATCATTGGTAGTGCGAAGGGAAGCCTAAATTTTCTGTTTTTCTCACTCACAAAAAATTTTCTATGGGCAGAACGCCCATGTAATCCAGCTGTTCTGAGAACTCGTCAAAAAATTTCAGGTGAAATTGAAGTAGAAAATGTTTTATTGAATTCTACAGAAACTTTTACAGCACTCAAACGTGAATTTTTCACAAATTTTCTAATTATAAATCTCTGATCACGTTTGGTTAACTTTGCCGGACGGCCTTTTCTTACCTTGTTTTCAATCCAATTTTCTTCTTTAAAGCGTTTTTTCACATACTGCACAGTAGAATGGAATAAATTAAGTATTTTAGCAATATTCCGAACTGATTTACCACTACTGTGAAAAATAATCAATTTTCGAATGCTGTTTGTTGCTTCTTTACGACTACGAGCCATTTTTAAATAATAAATAGAATATTACGGAGTAGGCAAGCACAAATTAAAACCAAACGATATTTTAAATGCCACCACAATTCAAAAATAAAAATAAAGCGCCAGACGATAATTTAATTATGAATTTATCCGAAAATATTTCAGTGTACGATGACTTTTGTGAAATAAAGTTTTTGCTACTTTTTGATTACTGGTTTCTAAAAATAAAGTTTTACTATGTTTTCAAAATATTTCCTGTAGTTTTGTTAAGAATAGATTATAGATCTTATTATTAAATACCCATTCTGAAATATTCATTTTAATTAATGGATAGACCCCTATTTCATTGAAATTCGTAAGTGTACGAACACTTTTGGGAGCCACTGTATATGGTTTTTCCCATGCAATAAGAATAATGTACACGTACGCGGATGTTGCCAATAAAGAAAATCATTAATAAAATCACAGAATGATAATAAAAGCAAACGATTTTTATATTTTAAAGTTCAGTGTGACTGATAACGGCAAAATAAAAAAAAATCGTGTGCGCGCCATCTAGGGGGAAAAACTTGTTTATAATGTTTATACTTCGATTTTCAAACAAACAATAAGATGTGTAATTCTAAATTGACAATTCGCACGAAGCGGAGATCTTAATCTTTAAAATGGTATCTCATTTATTGATTTTGGTTAAGTATGAAGGGAGAAAAAGGGATGAAACACAAAAACACCTTTTAGAAATAATATATAGAAATTATTACCAAACAATTAAACCTGGAAATTAACTCAAGCGTAGGAGCAATAATTAGCATGTAAATGCACGTATTGTGCATGTATTGTGAAATATTACATTACATTACATATTTCTACAGTGTGCGTTTAGCCCGGTTGCATAAAAGCAAGTTAACAACTGGTGCCAGACGTAACTCCACAGTGTTTGGCGACGGTATGCTTAGTCTCAAAGAACATAGTGGTCTATATAAATAAAACAGTTCCGTAAGTGACTGACTGACATACAACGCACAGACTAAGCCGCTGGACCTAAAAATCTGAAATTTTGCATGGAGATTTTTCTTATAGTGTATGGGTGCACTAAGAAATATTTTTGAAAAATTCTTCTTGGATTTTTTAAAATTAAATTTTTAAGCTGTTTTAGTAATGTTTTTAAAGTTTGCATTTAAAATAATAATTTGAGGGTTATAAAATTTATATCACGAGAAAGATCATAAAATTTCCTTTAAAATGAAATCTTTTTCGAAGCGTTATCTCCATTCTCTGGTTTTTGGTGAATTTTTAAAGATTAATTTTTAGAATTTAATTTATTAAATGCTGATCACGTGATTTCTTTTTCTGGTACTTTAAATAAATTTATCGTCACGTGCATAGCAACGAAATAGACAAAAAAAAATTCTTGCTAATGTGGCAGACGATCGGACTATATCCAAAAAATATTAAAATACAGTAAAAGATTTTTCCTCAAACTGTACTATATTAACTGTACTATATCCTTTAGTATGTCCAATTAGATTTAATTTGAATATTTTCTTCTACATTATTTTGTCTATAAAAATATCCCTTACGATTTTTTATAAATATATATTTTTACATCAATTGTATTCATTGATCGTTGTATTTATTATAAATATAAATATATATGTATATATATACACTGGTGAAATAAATTAAGAGAATTTGCATATTTTATCGAATTTCATGAAAAGAATTAAAATGAATGTTAAACCACTGCTTCTAGACAAAAATGCAAATCTTGTACGTCAAATACGTAAGCGTACACGTGTGTGTAGAGAAACAGGCTTTATAAGCGCGCGTAAGTTAAGACGCATTTCGTTCGCTAGCACACCTCGGCGAATTTCTTGGTGTTATTTTGCAGCAATCGGTTAATTTCAAATTGTAACAGTAAAATTGAGTAACCACCAACGTTTAGATGATGGAATGAGGTGGCGAATTGTGGGGAGGCTAGAAGCAGGCCAATCTCAAGTCCAAATTTGTAGAGAGTTCAATTTAACGCCCAGCGTCGTGTGTAACTTATGGAAACAGTTCCAGGATACCGGATCCATCGAGAGAAAGCCTGAGCAAGGTCGTGCAAGAGCCACGACGGCCACAGAAGATCGCCATTTGTCGATTATAGCGAGGCGTAACAGGAGTGCTACAGCTTCTCAGCTCTCTCGTGACTTGTATGCAGCCACAGGAACCCGTGTATCAAGGGTGACTGTTTCCAAAAGACTTCATGAAAAAGGGTTGTTTGCAAGAAGACCTGCTGTTTGCGTCCCGCTCACTTCTACGAACAGGAGAATCCGTTTATCATGGTGCAGACAGCATAGAGATTGGAGTATGGATCAATGGGCGACCGTTCTCTTCACTGTTGAGTCCCGGTTCAGCCTAAACACCGATTCTCGCCGTACGTTCATTTGGAGAGAGCCAGGGACCCGCTACCTACCCTCCAATGTCTCCGAAATCGACCATTATGGCAGAGGATGTTTAATGGTCTGGGCAGGCATCATGTTGGATAGCCACACACCTCTCCATGTCTTTGAAAGAGGCACTGTGACTGGTGTGAGGTATAGGGATGAGGCCTTGGAGGCCTATGTTAGCCTTTTCAGGGGTGCAGTTGGCCCTGAGTTCATTTTAATGAACGATAACGCAAGGCCACATAGAGCTCTTCTGGTCGACGAATTTCTAGAGAGTGCGGATATTCGCCGGATGGATTGGCCAGCCAGATCTCTAGACCTTAACCCTATAGAGCATGTCTGGGACGCTCTGGGGAGGGCAATTGCAACTCGCAATCCCCCTCCGAGAACCATCCAGGGAATGAAAACAACGTTGCTGAACGAGTGGGACCAATTGCCACAGGAAATGATAAACTGCCTTATTTCAAGTATGAAATCACGCTGCGAGACCTGTAGATCTGTAAGAGGGGACCATACCCCCTATTAACCCATCTATTAACCCATTTTTTGTTTATTCTGCAACCGCTGTTTCATTCCTTCTGACTCCAACGAGTGTTACGCACGATCATGCGTGTGTATTACAATTATCAAATGGTTATTTGTTTTGTATTGTATCAATGTAAGTACATATCAAATTTCATTAAAATCGGTACAGTAGTTCTAGAGATAATCGACCAAGTCTGCAAATTCTCTTAATTTCTTACACCAGTGTATATAAATAAATATATATATATATATGTTTATTTATTTATTTTGCATTAATTGCATACATTGACCTTTGTATTTAATTTGAATGTACTCCGTTGCGAAGTGCTGGTTTTCAGCTAGTTAATACATATATCTCACGGATACATATTCTTCAGTTCGCATAGGAATTCAGAGGCTGTCAATACTATTGCTTTGGTATTGAAAAGAAATAAATCAAAAATCTGCAGAAAAAAATGGATATCTGTACAATGTCATAGTACAGGGGTCCCGAATCTGTGGGGTTATGAAGTGTTTTCTGAGGGTCCCCATGTTTTCATACAATTAAAATCACTTTTTAGCTAATTTCACCGAAAAATTTTGTCAATATTTATTTACCTTAAAACTGTAGGGCAGTGGGGGTTTTTTTAAAGAAAAAACCTCATTCAAAGCTCAAACTCACTTCACTATAAATCTACCACCTTTTTGGGGTGGTAAAGGAAAATCGTAGTTACCTACTACCCACAGCACACAAATTCTAAACCTCAATTGGTCTTTCCCCAGTCTGTCTTTTCTGACATAACTATTGAATTTTTCCCAACGGAATACAGAAATTTAACTTAAGTAAGGGATTTTCTATTTGTATTACATATAATTTTTAATCAATACGGAAGATGCCTTATTTTTCTTGAGGTTATGTTCTTACTTTTACACTTCTTTGGCTGAGGGATGAATGTTTTTTTTTTTATTTTTTCAATTTTCTACATTTCTCACAAATTTTATTTTTTATCAAATTGGAATTAAAGACCTTAATTGGAATTTTATCAAATTGCAATTGAACCTTAATTGGAATTAAAGTATGGAAAATGTATTTAAGTGTTTTTTCTTTATGTCTTAAAAGAACTTTTTAATAAAATCATGCATTGGGGGCTCAGGATGCGTGGAAACCATTGTAGGCTGTCGCGACTCGAAAAAGGTTGGGAAACACTGTCGTATGCTTACTCCACACAAACAGCGGCAGCAACGAAAGACAGACACATTTTGTCACCTGTCTCTGTGGCTGTAACAAAAGCTTTCACAAAGCTAGGGGATGGGTAGAAGAAGTAATTTATTTGCGCATGCGCATAATCTTCTCTTTCTATTCTGATTTGCTGTCGAGCATGGCGGCAGAGACAAAAGTTGAACTTTTTCCAAGACTTGAAACCGCAGATTCCAGAGACGGAGATGAACCGGGGGTGTGAAAATTTGCTGTAATACGCATGCGCAACAACGAAGATACGTGATTTTCGTCTCCGTCGCCGTTGGTGTGGAGTAAGTATTAATGCTTTCAATAAAATTTCAAAAACACTTTACTCCCATCAGGCACGGATCGAAATAAAAAATTGATATACCTCACCATCGCAAATATCACAAATTTTTAACAGAACTTTTCTGTTTTTCTTCATTATTTTGGGTTTGTTTGTTTTGGCGCAATGCGGTCATTTTTATGCTACACTTTTGCTAGATTTTTTACCTATTGTTTAAAGCTGATTTCGAACGGCTACACACGTCCATGCCAAGAGCGAGCCTCGAATCCACAGACTCCGTACCAACTGCAAGTACCCTAGCCATTCGGCCATCGTCCAGCTCATTATTTTGGGAAATGAACGGTTGCCACTAATAATCCAACAGAAGTTAAACTTCATACAAGCATAAAAAAGCGAGAAGGGAGCAAAAAGTCATGGAGTTATATCCCATCAACAATATAAAAAGTGTAATTAGGCTAAGCGTAATAATCAACATTTGCTGTTTCATGGAAACAGCAATATTTTCTCAGATTGCAGTATAAAATAGTATGGTTGCACTTCTGTTCCTTTTGCTTACCAATTCCATGCTATTTCGAAGGGAGACGGTGAAATTAGATGACCCAAAATTATTTTATGTTTCAAAAGTGTAATTAGGCAATGTTATGTTTCAAAAATGTAGCTAGGCAATGTTATGTTTCAAAAGTGTAATTAGGCATTAATAACCCGCAAGTGTAATTAGGCATTGATAAAGCCCCAAAAAGCAATTGGACACTGATAACCAAAAGTGTAACTAGGCAATGTTATGTTTTAAAAATGTAATTCGGCATTGATAACAAACATTTTCTGTTTCCCGGAAGCAGCAATATTATCTTAGATTGCTGTCTAAAATAATATGGTTGTACTGCTGTTCCTTTTTTTCCTTCGAACGATATGCAGGTCTATTACGGACAGAGACGCTGAAATTAGATGGACCAAAACATTTTTATACAGCAAAGAATTATAGGGAAATGGGATCTTGATCTCATGTTATGTTTTAAAGTGTTACACAGCTCTCATTGTTGATAACTAGGGATACGTAGTTTTCGTACTTACGAAATAGGTGCGAATAAATGCGAAATTTGCCGACATGAGAGAATAAATGCGAAAATTATTTCTTTACTACTTTTCGGTGAAAGATTGTTGATAAACGGCTTTTTAAGCGAAATTAGGTACTAATTGTAATAATTTATTAACATAATAGCTTAACTAAGACCATCCGAGGTCTATAACTGCGAAATCTCGTCCTCCTTCGGATGTCCTCCGAATTTCACTCGGACAGTTTGACGTACCGGAGTCGAAACTAAAAATTTAACCGCAAAAATCAACCATAAAGTTTTGTGGAGCAATTTAGTAGGTTTAGGAACATCTCTTGAGCGCCAAAGTCAAGGGTATTTCAGCTACTTTAGGAGTCAACGAAGAGACTTGATGTTATACAGATTTTAATTGCAACGAAATGTTGCTACCTTAACTATGCAAAGGCAGCTATACAAAACTTCTATAGTCCCGTTAACAGAGTAGATGCTGAGATATTTTAGTATGTAAACATAGTGATTTATGACCGAAAGCAAAGACTTAAGTAACATAATGTGGCGATTACCACAATGTTAGCTTTTAACTAAGAATTTTGAAACTTACCTACCAAAATAAGTAAAATTGTAATTTTTTTTAATAAACGCGAAATTTTTGAATTTATATTTTTTGCGAATAAATGCGAAATTTTATATATTGTTTTTTTTTTCGAAATTTCGATATTTTTGGAACGAAGTTCTTTTACGCGGCTTACAGTAGGGTGAACTGGCAGGAATCGTCACGTAACGAAAAAGCGTTATGTCTCCTTCATAAGAGCTTTCTCTCAAGGACTCTGTGGCTGAATGGTTATCGCATTGGACATCGGATTGCAGTCCGATGCTCCGCAGTACTGCAGAGGTCCCCGGTTCAAATCCCCTCACAAGCGCTACCGGCGATTTTAAAACCCTTCACTGCACACTGTATCAAATTTGATACATAAGTTATTTTTCCCCTATATATTGAAAAGTAATATTTTTTATCCACTTGTGCACCTTGTATTAATTTTGAAACATCATAGCAAAGCTTTTAATCACTGTTAGTTACATTTTCGTAGTATAGATGGCAGCAGGAATACAACTACGATCTCACTGAAAGATAGCCGTTCAATTCATACCAGACTTGCCTTAGTATTTGCTATATTTAAAGTATTTTAAAGTCAGTTTAAATCTTTGAAAGTTTTACAAATATATTTTAGAGTTACGTAGCTTTTATAATTATCAATAAAATACTTCTTTAATCTTTTATAAAAAATTCAAGTATGATTTTAATTTTATGTATCAAAAATGATACATGGTGTGCTTACGCCATTTTTTTAAGGAAATGGAGGGAAGAAAGTTTTTTACACAGAAAGAAATTGAGGAACTTATGAATAGATCGTGGAGTGATCATAGTGAAGATGGATCTGATTCAGAAAGCGATGGCAGCACAGGTGATCCTAATTATAAACCAAACAAAGTTTGTGATGAAATTTTTTAGGGTAGAAGTGATTCGGAAGATTGGATATCATTACTTGATAATAGCGATGTTATTGATCTGCCTAATGGTGGGAACATGCCAAAAACTAATAGAAATAATACAGGGAGAACAAAGCCTGCAATCAACTGGAAGAAAACTAATTTACTTCTAAATGATGATCAAATTTTATTCCAAGGTGACGAGAATATCTCTCCTGAAATTATGAATTTAAACGCACCTCTAAATTTTTTTAGTTATCTTGTTACAGAAGATTTGATTGAGCATATAGTTCAAGAAACAAATTTATTCAGTGTGCAAAAAAACCCAGAAAAGTGTGTCAATGTAACGAATTTAGAAATTAAACAATACATTGGAATTTGTATAATGATGTCTATTGTACAAGTACCAAACACTAGGGCATATTGGTCACCTGCCATAGGCAATGATTTAATAAAAGAATGTATGTCATTAAAACGCTTTGAAAAGATAAGAGAATTTCTACATTTTAATGACAACAGTAAACAACCACCACATGATGACCCTCAGCATGATCGTTTATATAAACTTCAACCAGTTGTAAATGCTTTACTTGAAAGATTTTATACCGTCCCTATGGAATCGCGTCTTTCTGTTTAAACTTATTGTTTGTTATTGTTTTAATTCACGCGGGATTTATATTGTGTCATTAATTTATTTTTGTTGGTGATTAAAAATTATGCTAGGTAACATCTAAATCAAAATAATTAATTTATATATTAAAATTTTTAATTTTAATAAAAATGATTAATTTATATATTAAAATTTTTAATTTTAATAAAATAGAGAGAGAGGGAGAGAGAGAGAGAGAGAGAGAGAGAGTTGGTTGGTTGAATAAAAGAGGGCTGCGCTTTTTGGCGTGACAAAAATACACTAATATAATCAATAGAAATCTACATATTAAATCACGTTTAGAGTTGAAAAATAACGTAAGAAACTTCGTTCCTGACGGGGGTCCCCGGACCGCACAATTTTTTTTTATGCAAAATTTACGTATCCCTATTGATAACCTATCCAACCTACGTATGGTAACTGATTCAGAGGGTTTAGAATGATGTTAAAAAAATCTAGTGTATTACTCGCAGCACATATGAAAAATTTACCTAAATAAATACTGCTAAAAATTTATGAAATATATTAAATCTTTAAGAGAAAGTATAAATATCGATGATAAAAAAAGTTTTACTCGTAGTACGTATGAAAACGGTACCATTTCGATCAAGTAACTCGGTCTTTAGGAGAAAGTGTAAATATAGATATTAAAAAAAAAAAAAAAATCAGTGGTGTATAAACTTTCTAAATGATTCCCTTCCTGTTTATTTGTATCATGTGGTAATTGCTTTATTCCATGATTCTTTCTCTTTCTCTTTCCTACCATAAATAATATCATTCATATCTTTATAAACACATACCTAAAATGAGGATGCGAAGGTCATAATTTTGTGTGTTGAAAGCGGAATTTGGTTTCACTCTAAATTACCTCTACATTCACGGTCGATTCTAGGAAAAGTGACGAGAGGCAACAGCGATACCAGAGAGGTCCTTCCTCCGTTGAGCAGATTTTTTTCTAATAGTAAAACTATTATTAATAAAAATGCAAAAATACCTTCATACAAGTAATTCCTAACATACATAAAACGAAAGATATGGAATACGGTTACACACAATCCAACATCATCAAGCCAATAATACCTCATATTTTACATGTATTACTGAAAACTTTTCATGTATAGCAGATTTAGATTAAAATTTTATTGTAATAATGCTTTTAATGTATACCGAAGAATGTCTTTTGAAAGTTTAACATTTTAAAGTTACGGAAGAGGCAAACCTTTCCTTCAAAATCTCCATGCACTTAGAAAAAAAACTGAATTTTTAAATAATAAAAAAAAAACCTTTCCTGTAGCTAAATCTTACATATTTATGTTTATTTTAATTGTTATTTAAGTGGTTTTAAATTATAAAAACATTTGCACGCTCCATTATTTGTTAATTTAATTTTTTTTTCATTCTTTCATCATTTATTTATAAATAAGGGAGTCATAATTTATACAAGGGTGAGTTCTGCTTATTTAATAACCTTTAACATTTTTTTCCTTTTGTAAGGGGGCGTAATAACAACTGCCCTACGGGCTAAATTGGTTTGGCGCGGCCCAGTCAAACATGTTCCTCTCCCGCTGTCGACTGGCGAACGAACACAATCGCTTACAAAATCAAATTCAATCGGCTGAACCAAATAAATAAATCCGGAAGGGACGAAAAAACAAAAACGAAAAACCAAACGAAATAGCGAGGCAACTCCAAGGTAGCGATGGCCAGAAAGAAGCAACAAAGAAGATAAAAACTTTGAGATGGGCGCGGTCCTTTCCTCGGGGGCACACACAGAGATCTGAAGGAGATGGACCGAGGAGGGGGTTTTCACTGGAAAGTATTTGTACTTGACCCACTTTGTGGACGCCAATGAGACAATCCGAACTTCGGTGTCGTCCGTACCAGGTTTCGGACCTGGTATTTAAAGGGATCCAAACCGCAGTTAGGATACGATTCATTCACTGATCATCGCTTACTACAGCAAACATGTTCCGATTCGTAAGTATTGGAAAGCCTTTTGATCTTATTTCATGGATGAATATTTAAAACACTTGACACTTTTTTTGAAAAATCTTTTTAGCTGAAGAATTCACAGTTCATTTTCTTCACATTTCTTCATAATTATTTCATAAATTCATAATTATTTCAATTTATTAAATTTCATAACTATTTCATGATTATTTTAATCAATTTTTAAGAATTCGCTAGAAAAATTTTTACAGTAGCGTGATGTCTTGGTATTCTTAGAGCATTTAAATAAATCCGTCACACTAAAATTACTTTTTATTGTTTATGTTAAGCAGTAAAAATTTTTTTTAAAAATTTAAATATTAATGTGCTGTAATACAAAACAAATTCTTCATATTTTTCAGTTTTGATCAAATATTTTCGGAAAATTTATTTTGACTACTTTCAAGCAGTTCGAGCTAAACTATGTAATTCAAAGCTCCTTCAGTTGATTTTTAGATTTATAATATAGCTAACTCTGCAAGTAACGGATTATATTGTTGTAAGATTAACAATAAAAGAAACTGATGATATTACTAGCAATTTTTCTTTTGATCCAAAACAAAAAAAGTAATAGATGCATTTTATTTTGAAACTGAAATTTCATCTTATAAATATCATACTTTAGAACCAAAAAAAAAATTTCAAAATAAAAACATTTTTTCAAAAAAAAAATAATAAGTTAAGTCTTAGTGACCGATTTTCATGTAAATTTATATTTAACATTTAATTTTTACTTTCAGTTTGTTATGAGGCAAATAAAAAAAAATTAAGAACTACATTTGAATTTTGGTTTGGTCGATCACAAAAATTTTTAGAGCATTAAAAAAAAAATTGCCAACCGTTGCTTTATATAAATATTAAAATGATACATTGTCTTCGATAGTTTATATCTCCAATATAAAATCTTATGCAAAAACATAGGTTGGTAGGAGCAACTTCACACATTTATTAATTTACTGTTACCGTATATCCATAAACTTATATTTTATTTTGTTACCGTATATCCATAAACTTATATTTTATTTACTTATTAAGTTTGAATTTTCTTTTATTTCTTTGAATAAAGTATGTTGTAAAGTGTTAATACATATTGACATTATAATCTAGAAAAGATAAATTCGATATATTTTATTTTTCTGTTTTGACCCACCACGTTGTGTAAAACACGACTTTACAGTCAGATCATACCCTGGATACAAAAGGAATAATTTTCCTAGTTTTAAATGATATCGAAAAACTACAGTTTTATTTAAATAAACAATACAAGAACAATATTTTATTTCAGGAGAATCATAAAGGAAAAACATTTATTTTTTGTTAAGGAAACTGATATAGTGTCTTTATAAATTTAGCGCAGAGATATTCTTACAATTTTAATGATTAGTGTGTTAATATTTTTGGAGTTTTTAAATCAAACACTATTTTTTTTCAAAAGTAAATATTTTCTCATTTTGAACAGTAAGTGTTTCATTATTATTATCCGATAAAAGATTTACTGCCAAAGCTTTGATTTTTCACAACTCACAAGATTTCTTTGAATATTTTGATTTAATAATTTTGTCATTATCACTCTAAATAAAGGGTTTTGTTGAATAAAATAATATTTTTGGCTAGAATAAAAAACAGTTAGCTAGAGAAAAAGATAATTCAAAATTTATGCACTTAATCGTATATCAGTGAAATATTTAAATTATTTTCTGTTGAAACGTCGAAAAATAATGAAGATTAATATTAGTACTATGCATGTTGATAAATATTTAAATGTGTTTGAGAAATCCCAGAATTAAAAATATTGCAAAAGATAAACACAATAAGACTTAACTTATTTTGCTTCATTTCAAGATAGAATAGGAGGGTAGAAATTTAAAAAGTCTCTCAGCATAAATTATATTAATTTATTTTTATGAAAAGGTGATAGTACACTTTATCTAATTCATTACATATAAACTTTAAATTATAGCTAGAATGGGTATGTCTTTAAACAATAAAGAATGAAAACAAATATATAACAACAGAAATTTTCTATACTTCATTTTCCAATTATATTAGCTCCTCGAAATTAAAGTAATTAAAATTCAACCAAAAATAAGCGAAAAATTTATTCTTTGTTGTTATTCCATTTCAATAGGTAGCCGCTCTCTTTTTGGCTGTTGCTTGCACAGCTGCCCCCCTGGGTGATACTGGAGCAATCCTGTTCAGAAACACTGTGCAAAGTGTTAAAGGACATGCATATGCCTCTGAAGTCCATCATGCCGCACCTGCCGCAGTGTCTTTCCACGCAGCTCCTGTTGCAGTTAAAGGACATGCCTATTCAACTCAAGTTCAACATGCAGCTCCAGCAGCTGTTGCATACACTTCCGAAGTGCATCATGCAGCTCCAGCCGCTGTTCACGTAGCTGCTCCTGCAGTTAAGGGTTACGCTTATTCCTCTGAAGTGCATCATGCAGCTCCAGCCGCTGTTCACGTAGCTGCTCCTGCAGTTAAGGGTTACGCTTACTCCTCTGAAGTGCATCATGCTGCTCCAGCTGCTGTGCACGTAGCTGCTCCAGCAGTTAAGGGTTATGCTTATTCCTCTGAAGTCCACCACGGAGCTCCAGTTGCTGTTGCCGCAGCTGCTCCCGCAGTTCAGGGTTACGCTTACTCCTCTGAAGTGCATCATGCTGCTCCAGCCGCTGTTCACGTAGCTGCTTCAGCAGTTAAGGGTTATGCTTATTCCTCTGAAGTCCACCATGGAGCTCCAGTTGCTCTTGCCGCAGCTGCTCCCGCAGTTCAGGGTTACGCTTACTCCTCTGAAGTGCATCATGCCGCACCTGCTGCAGTCGCTGTAGCAGCCCCAGCTGTTAAAGGTTTCGCTTATTCTTCTGAAGTCAGCCATGCTGCCCCAGTTGCCGCACCCGTTGTAGCTGCCAAGGGTTATGCTTATTCATCTGAAGTCCAGCATGCTGCTCCCGAACCAAAAGCTTTCGCATACTCTTCTGAAGTTCAACATGCCGCACCGGCCTCTGCAGTTTCATACACGGCTGATGACCAACAGCAACAACAGGAGGTCTCAGTTGAAGCTCCAAAAGAATCCCAAAATGTAGAGCAAGCCCCCATCAGCCAACAGTCTTCTGATGAAGGTTCTGCCGATTCTGGTGCTTCAGCGCAAGGATATGCATATTCTTCAGAAGTTCAACACGCCGCCCCAGCTGCTGTATCCTATGCATCAGAGGTTCATCATGCCGCCCCAGCTGTAAAGGGTTATGCTTATTCTTCTGAAGTTCATCATGCTGCTCCCGCTGTTGCCGTTGCTGCCGCTCCCATCGCTGCAAAGGGTTTCGCTTACTCCTCAGAAGTTCACCACGCTGCTCCAGCTGCCGTTGCTGTTGCTGCTCCCGCAGTTAAAGGTTATGCCTATTCCTCTGAAGTCCACCACGCTGCTCCAGCTGCCGTAGCTGTTGCTGCTCCCGCAGTTAAAGGTTATGCCTATTCCTCTGAAGTCCAACATGCTGCTCCTGTAGCTCAAGGTTATGCCTATTCTTCTGAAGTCCACCACGCTGCTCCAGCTGCCGTAGCTGTTGCTGCTCCCGCAGTTAAAGGTTATGCCTATTCCTCTGAAGTCCAACATGCTGCTCCTGTAGCTCAAGGTTATGCCTATTCTTCTGAAGTCCACCACGCTGCTCCAGCTGCCGTAGCTGTTGCTGCTCCCGCAGTTAAAGGTTATGCCTATTCCTCTGAAGTTCACCATGCCGCCCCTGCTGCAATTGCCGCCCCTGTAGCTGTTGCTGCTCCAGCCGTCAAGGGATACTCTTATTCTTCTGAAGTCCACCATGCTGCTCCCGCAGCCGTTGCCGTCGCACCAGCCGCTGCTGCTGTTAGCTACACTTCTGAAGTTCACCATGCTGCTCCCGCAGTTGCTGTTGCCCCCGTTGCTAGAGCTGTTGCTTACTCTTCCGAAGTTCACCATGCTGCTCCAGCTGTAGCATTTTCTGCCCCAGCTGCCGTAAAAGGACACGCTTACTCCACCGAAGTTCACCATGGAGGTCCAGCAGTAGCAGTCGCCCATGGTCATCATGCTGTTATCAACAACTACAAAGGTACTCCCTACATCAGCCATTAAGCTGGAATAATTTATGATATAGTGAAAGCACTGGTGATGTGAACCAAAGAAATCATCGCTATGGAACGCCAAGGGTTGTAGAAAGAACTATTCTTAGAACTGCTTACAATGGTTTAGGAAACAATTCTTAGCAACATAGGACTTTTAATTTATGAATACACAAAATAGCTATAGCCTGTAACAGCAATATAATTATTTCACATTCCCGGGAAAATAAATTCTTTCAGTATAATACATAGTTTGTTTTTTATTTCTTTACATATTCCCTCTTTTCATAAATGCAATGACAGAAATTTCAACAATAATTATTGTCATTATTTTACTTATAATAGTAAAAATAAGGTGGTAAATAATTGATTTCAAATGCAAGAAGAATCTCCTCTGACTTTAAAGTCATAATTTAAATAAAAATAAAACTTAATTAAATACTTTTCAACAGTTTTCAACAAAGAACTAACATTTAACTTACAACAGTTGTTTAGTAATCTAAATTAAAACAACAGTTGAAAAATTAACTACTCTTAAGTTTTAGCTTTGAATTAATCATAAGTAATGTGTGTGTGTGTGTGTGTATATATATATATATATATATATATGGATTTGGGGGAGGGACCTGTTGTACTTTGGTTCTAGGTGGTCGAAACACTTTTTTTTTTCTTCTTTTTCTTTTTGGAAATGGTAAGCGCTATTCATGTATGTGCAACAAGAGCTCCTTAATGTGCCAAGTATGAAAAACCTTCTCATTTCAATTTAACTATTAACCATATATACTAAGTTTCGTGGGCTAAAAGTAAATATTTTGATGTTTTAATTTTGTTTTCTCTTGAGATCTTTAACACAGCATTTTAATACAAAACGAATGTCATTCTTATATGAGTCCCCCTTTAAAAACACATCAGTCACAAAATCATGACTTTAACGTAGCATCCAAATTGGAGAAATGAACAATTGTCTGGAGTGAGAATCTGTTGTACATTGGACATGGAATTCTTTTTTACCTTGGTCTTACTCCTCAGGTACAGCCAGCTGCTATTTAGTTCCCATTTTATAAGTAGTTCTTTTTTATTTGTTCTCTAAGACGAGAATCATCTGTATTCCCTAAGAAAATCAGTTCCTATGATTGCAGCAGAATATATTTTTGAGGGTTGATTTGACAGCTTTCAATGTAGAATAATCTTGATGGTTTATCTTAATGTTTAGTTGTAATTTTTTATTGTGTTTATAATTAAATTGAATTGATCGACTTACAGGATTTTTTCTTGTATTCTTAATTCAGGGTTGGATTAGAGTGAAATTTTTACTTTTGAAGTAAGTAGTAAAAAAAAATAATTGTGCGGTCGGGGGATCCCCGTCAGGAACGAAGTTCCTTACGTTATTTTTTTCAACTCTAAACGTGATTTAATATGTAGATTTCTATTGATTATATTAGTGTATTTTTGTCACGCCAAAAAGCACAGCCCTCTTTTATTCAACCAACCAACCAACTCTCTCTCTCTCTTTTATTAAAATTAAAAATTTTAATATATAAATTAATTATTTTTATTAAAATAAAAAATTTTAATATATAAATTAATTATTTTGATTTAGATGTTACCAAGCATAATTTTTAATCGGATTAATCTTATTATTTAATCACCAACAAAAATAAATTAATGACACAATATAAATCCCGCGTGAATTAAAACAATAAAAAACAAAAATAAGTTTAAACAGAAAGACGCGATTCCAAAGGGACGGTATGAAATCTTTCAAGTAAAGCATTTACAACAGGTCATATATGTATATTTATTTATATACAGTGAAATCTCGATCGATCGTTTTCGGATCCATCGTTTTTCCGTATGTGTCGTTCATTTTATCCAGTCCCAACGATCATATTGCTTTGTAATGTTACCTCATCAATCGTTTTCACGCATTCATCATTCATTTCAATCGGTCCCCTGAAAAACAATAGATCGAGATTCCACTGTATATATATATATATATATATATATATATATATATATATATATATATATATATATATGTATATATATATATATATATATATATATATATATATATATATTTATATATATATATATATATACATACATATATATGTATATATATGTATCTTTATATATATATATATATATAAATATATATATATATATATACACTGCTGGCCACTGTAAATGCAACACCCTGAAGGAAACATGTAAATAACATGAAATTTACAACATGCATTAGCGGAAGTGAGATATGCAAATGATTAGAATTTCAGCGCAGACGAACATCACGCGCGCCTGTGGCGCCACTTCAAAGCGCTATTTAAGGCTTGGAGATTTATACGATTTCAAGTTCGGCAATTGTGTTTTTCTTGTGGTTTTTTCAAAAATCGATCAATTATGCCTCGTCGAAAACAGCGATCATCTTTTGATAAAGTATCCGAGTTCGACAGAGGAAGGATAGTGGCCTACCGAGATTGTGGATTATCTTTCAGCGAAATCGGTAGTCGTGTTGGACGAAACCAAACAACTGTAATGCGGATATGTGATCGTTGGATGCAGGAGGGTACGACGGACCGGCGTGTTCGATCGCATCCACCTCAGCGCACCACTTCACGTGATGACAGGCAAATTGTGCGCATGGCAGTGACGGATCGCTCAGTCACATCACGAACCATAGCACAGCACATGCAGTCTGTAACGCATCCTCCAGTGTCTGCGCGTACCATTCGACGCCGTTTACAGCAGAGTGGTCTGTCCGCAAGACGTCCATTGCTTTGTCTACTCTTGACGCAGAACCACAGACGTCTCCGCCACCAATGGTGCGATGACAGAAGGATGTGGACGGCAGAATGGAATGAAATTGTCTTTACTGACGAGTCACGTTTCTGTCTACAACACCACGATGGTCGCATTCGAGTCTGGAGACACCGTGAAGAGAGGATGTTGAACAGCTGCGTTATGCACCGCCACACTGGTCCTGCACCGGGTATTATGGTATGGGGCGGTATTGGATATCACTCTCGCACACCTCTAGTACGCATTGCCGGTACTTTAAACAGCGAGCGCTACATCTCCGAGGTGTTGGAGCCAGTTGTCCTTCCTTACCTTCAGGTCTTGCCCACAGCCATATTTCAACAGGATAATGCGTGACCACACGTGGCACGCATTGTCCAACGGTTCTTCGTCAATCGCCAGATTGAATTGCTTCCCTGGCCGCCTCGCTCTCCGGATCTTTCGCCGATAGAAAACATGTGGTCCATGGTTGCTCTACGATTGACCCAGATTCCATCCCCAGCTGCCACAGCAGATCAACTTTGGCAACGTGTGGAAGCTGCTTGGTCTTCTGTACCCCAAGAACTCATCCAAAGTCTCTTTGAATCAATGCCGAGGCGTGTGGCAGCGGTGATCTCCAACAATGGCGGCTTCTCTGGCTACTGATTTTGGCAGGAACCACACTTCACAGAAGTCTATAAATTTAATCATTTGATACTTGGTCAACATGTTATCTACAAAATAAATTTTGTTGTGATATCTCTTGTCTTTCTTGGTGTTGCAATTTGGGTGGCCAGCAGTGTATATATACTGCGCTATTCTCAGAATGAGTGGGAATAGAAATGGCCAGCGCTTGTGGGGGAATTTGAAGCAGGGACCTCTCGCTCCGTAGTGCGATAGTCCGATACTCCGTAGTCTGATGCGATAACCATTCAGCCACAGAGTCCTTGAGAAAAAGCTCTTATGAAGGGGGCATAACGCTTTTTCGTTACGTGACGATTCTTGCCAGTTCACTCTACTGTAAGCCGCATAAAAGAACTTCGTTCCAAAAAAAACAGTAGGAGCAAAGCGCAACATGTGACGGGCCAAGGTACCATGTTGTACATTGATCCAAATGTCCAAAGGACATGAAAATAATTTATAACAAAAAAAAATTTCAAGTTAACCCTTACATTCTGAGGAACCAAAAAGCAGCATTGATTTATTCTTTATGCACTACATGAATAAATAAAAATTAGAATATCAAAATAGGTCCGAGGTACAACAGGTTCCCCTACATATATATCAAACTCTAACAAAGAATCTATTACCACTGAGTGATCTACACTGTGTGGTCATTTTATCATGACCATCTGATAATTTCATGTAAATCAGCTATGACGTCACGGCCTTGTTGCTGGGGTGTGAGATTGGTATAAGAAGGGATTGCTGGATGATTGCAAAGTCAGTTGATATGTATTGCTTGTGATGAAGTGGATAAAAAACCTGGTTTAACAGACTCTGAATGTGGAATAATAGGGAGTGCTAGAGCTGTGGAGCGAGTATCAGCAAAACTGTGTTTCTTGTAAAGTGTTCAAGAGTAGCTGTTGTTCATGTTGTACAAAGATTTGGCTACCAAACGGAAAACTGGTTCTCAACTTAAGGCGTGTGGTTGTCTTCGGCTACAGGATGCTCGAGCCGAAATGAACTACTCCAGAATTATCTAGTACAACAGAAAGGTAGTAATGCGTCGAATTACAGCTGATCTTAATCAGGGACCAACTCCGATGGCCTCTGAAAGTACTGTTCGCCGCACATCCCACAGTATCGGATATGGAAGCAGGAGGCCTGTTCTAAAGCTTTTGTTATCTGCATTAAATAAGATCAAATGTCTCCAAGTCACTCAAGATCACAAGGATTGGACAGTAAAGGAATGGAAAAGGCTGTCGCAGATTTCTGCGGTTTCTAAAGTCTAACTATATCTATGCACAAGGAAGTGATCTTCATTAAAAATCAACAATGACGTTTAATAGCGTTTGTACATATGTACATAAATTAAAGTATTATTGGAACATAAGTTCCATATCTAAGCAACATATAGTTGCTAAATCAAAACATTAAATCAAAGAGACAGCATGCAGGCTGCTTCCGTCGCATCAACAAACGAAACTCCAGCTGGCGGGAAAAGTGGTATCCAAAGTCTCTAACGCTATCATATTGGCGACAATGTCGCCGTCTATAACAATTCGCTACAGGGTTATACGGTCCGATGAATAACGTTTTCAATTACACCATGCCGTTTGCAAGGTGCGAATATGGAAAATATGGACCCTCAATGCAAAGCCAAAACAATTTAAGATGATGGGGGCAATGTCATGGTTTAGGGCAGGGGTCTCCAAACTTTTTAGCCTAAGGGCCACACTGACTCCACTAAGTCCTAAGGACCAAGACCTAGCTAGTTAGCTCATCATACCAACATAATGTAGTTTTGAACTACACACATATTTTCCACTCACACAGTTTGATCAGTTGCATAAATTTGGCCGTGGCTTTCTTTTTCCGCTTTCGGCACTACTTATCTGTGTGTAAAAAACATTTTCCAAAATGAAACATACAAAAAATATTTACAGGTCCAAATTAATCGATGAGCATTTGAAATCGCTGCTGATAATTTCCACTAGTAAACTTAATCCACAACTGCAAACAACTGTCAGTGGAAAGTTACAGCTAGATAAAGTTCATTAATCGTAATTGTAATGCTTAATTTCATTATGTAAATTACCTATGTATGTCACTTATTGTAAGTTTTTAGGATAAATCTCATATCATTAATTACAGTTAAAATGTTCAATTTCATTATGTATGTCAGCTATTGTGTTTCTTAATTGGTCGTAAAATAAATATATCTGATTATTGTTTTGTATGATTTACTTACATTGTAAATTTTACAATCTAATCAAAATAAACTATGGCGGGCCGGTGTTGGCCCGCAGGCCGTAGTTCAGAAACTCCTGGTTTAGGGGATGTTTTCTGGTATTGCCTTGGTCCCTTAATTCGTGAGTAACAACTTCTGACTTCCAAACGATATTCAAACATTGCCGCTGACCAAATGCATCCAGTTATGTTAACAGTTTATACCCCTTGGAGATGGATATTTTCAGTAGGACAATGCTCCGTGCCATAAAACTCACATTGTCCACCGATAGTTTGAACAGAATGACAGAGACTTCACCTTGCTTCGTTAGCCTCCCCAATCCTCAATCTCAGTTCAGCTAAGCATTTCTGGGAAGAGATCGAAACAGCATCAGGTAGCTGGATCCAAAATTCCCAAATCTTAAAGAACTGGAAGTGCAGTTCATCGGATATGATCTCAGATTCCTTAAACCACCTCATGAACATGTCATAGATTCTATGCCAAATAAATCGCAGCAGTTCGAGAGCAAAAGGTGTCCCGACGATGTAGTAAGCCGTAATAAATTGTCTACTCAGTGAATAAGAGATATAAAATGTCATCAACTGGAGGTTTTTCAATTTGAGATGGTCTCGTTTTACTGTTTTGATATTCACCTAAAATACTCATCCTGAATTTGCAAGAATCTTAGTATAATAAATGTTTAAAAAGAGAGTTTCAAAAGCAAGAATTTTGTAATTTAAAAATTTCTGCAAGTCGAATTAATGTAGAAGCATTTTAGACTTGGCCATCTGATTATAGTTTGTCATTAAGATTTGAATCCTTTTAAACAGTCTTTCAACGATATGAATTTGTAAACCTGCATTTTAATTTATTTTTTATAGAATTTTTCAGGCTTAAAAATGCTGGAAATATAGTTATGAGTTTAGTCGTTAAGCTTCAGTAATGGAAGGTTACATTACAGATAAAGACGAGCATGGAGACTTAGCTAGGAATTTTTGTTTTCTCTTTTTTCGGAATGGAAGCGATGCCAAAAGTTACCCGACGCGATTACCGTGAGCCCATGTTACAAGAGGACATCATCCGTCCTTTAACGGAAGAGCAAGAGTACAATTTGGGGCGGTTTCCGGATTCTAGCAAGACCTCGATGTTTATTACAAGGAAATATATTCATTTAAAAAATTGGCATCGTCAAATCTGTTAACAGAATGTAACGTGAGGCAATTTAATTTTCGTGCAAGATTTGAAAAACGTATCTTTCTATGTGAAATAAACTTTGTTACCAGTATAAATAAATATAAATAAGCAGACTATAAGATAACTGACTGAAGATTTGGCGAGACGGGCCTTAGGGCCTGTTCACATAGGAGTCCGGTAGCGGAAGCGTTAAAGTATTGAAATATATTTAGCCAATGACAAACCTCCAAAGGATTAGCAACGAAATTTTTAACGCCTATGATTGGTTTATTTCCGTCTCAGCGCCATCGTTCCTTTTACGCTTCCGCTACTGGACTCCTATTGGTCACCTCTGAAGAGAAGATCCCTCAGAAAGTGGTCGCTCGGGAGTAGTTCTTTTTTCATGAGGGATGGAAAGTGTCAAAAGCGACGATCAACGGGAGAGGAGGAGACTCTCACCAAACATCCACTTTCGCCAAATAACGGTATTTTCCCCAAGGAAGAGTCGAACAGGTGTTTCTTTCTTCTGCCGTTGGGTAATGGTTTACCCTAAGTAAAGGCAGTGTTTACAAGAGACAAGTGGGGAAGAATACACATCTGCAGTTAACAACTGAAAGGAAATTTTCAACACTATACCTATTAGAATATTAACTGCCGTGATTTGCTGTATAATCTGAAATGTTTAAACGCTGATTTCTTATGTCTATTTTCCAAGTTATAAACTTGCAACTAAGCAAAACATCTTTCACGTTTTCATTTAATTTTTTAAACTGGGCAAAAATATGGCTAATAAAAACCAAGTTATTGGAAGGTATTTCACAGAGGATGAAATTAGAGTTTGACGAAATATTTCCCTAGTTAAAATTGCGGAAAATGGGAAAATTTTATAAAGTAATGAAAAAATCAGTTGCTTGGGATTTTTTATTTGAAAAGGTCATTAGTGTAGTCCTCATAACACTTTAAAGGGCAGTAGAAAATAAGATATATAAGAAATGCCTTACATAAATCCAAAAACCGAATTTGCCGAAACTATGATAGTAATCAACTCTGTACAATACATGCAATGAAAAAAAAATCTATAATTAAAAACAACACTTCAGTAGTGTCATTTTTATAATTTATACGTGCTGTCATCGGTTTCTGAAAGCCCATTTGTTTTATATTTGCATCAACCATTTGTATAACTGGCCACACTTATTATTTTAAATGAAAAGAAAATTATCGAAAGAGATCGTGTCTCCTATAGCGAAAGAAAAAACTAGTAATTGCAAAAACCCAAATATCCAGAAATCTGCATCTATAATAATACATTTGTGTATGACCATGCATTTATAAAGGAAACATGACTCTAAATTTTATTGAGGATTACGATGCAGGGTTAAAAGTTTCAAAATAGGTTGATTACATGAAAATTTAAATTAAAACATGCAATGATTTTCTTAAAGCCTAAATAGTTAAAATCTTCATAATTTTCTTAATGCCTAAAGAGCGATAAATACTTTCCGCGGGAAAGGTATTGGGGTGTTGATTATCCCCGACCCCTCATTTCGAGAATCGACCTCCCCGAGGCAGCAACCTTAAAACCAGTTCCAGGTCTCTTCTGAAGGGAGGTCTACAGTATGTGAACAGGTCTTCAGGCCCACGTCCAGTAGGCTTAAGTGATAATAGAACCTGAACATTTGAAACGTTGAATGAAGAAAAAAATTAAAGATTGTGAGTAAATTTATACAAGAAAAATAGTTGTGAAATTTCATAGGATTTGTGATGAAGGAATTGAAAAACAAATTTTTAGCGATTAAATTTTGGCACAAGAGCCAAATAAAAATAGTCTCCTTCACAATGGTTCTTGAAATGTTTCTTAAATTATTTATACTGCAAATACTATTTTAATTTTATATGCTACCGTTGCGTAGCAGAAAAGTGTGTGATGTCGGCAGCACATTCCACAAGCGGTGGACGTAATTGCCTCCACTCCTCAGGTGTTATTCGGAGAACTATATTGAAAAGATAAACTGTTTTGTGTGTGACATTAACGAGTTCAGCATTCTTGGCGGCAGATGATCTCAAAGGAAAGACCTGTTAATGATATTTTTCTGTTCCAGAGAATCGTATATTTTTTCAGGCTAACAAGGACCCGACGAAAGGCCGGTGCAACCTTTCAGCTCCAATTACGGTTAAGTAATTGGAAAAACATCGTTGTCGAAGACCGTTCATCAAGAGGCGTGATAGATGTCCAGCTGAAAGAGAGGACCCCCCGCCCCGACAAAAGAACCGACTTTGGGGTGTTGTTTCAGCCGGGGGAAAACAGCCCTGAAGGAGAGGTCAGGGACGAAATGACTTCAGCGGGCGAAGCTTTAAAAAAGGGGTGCGACTCGCATCGAGAGAGAGGAGACCAGTATAGGCGTAGCGTCGGGGGGGGGGGGGGGGGCACGTGCCCCCCCCCCCCAACTGAACTTGAAATAAATTAAAACTTAATAGAGTTCAGTTAAAATCGGAAAATTGTAGAAAACTTTTAAGAAAGTTGGTTTTTTTCCCGCTTTTTCAAACTGTGAAACTGAATATTCCGATTATGTCTTTAGCCTTAACATAGTTTTTAACAATGATATGATCCATAACAAAATTCGATGCTATATTTTTTCCTCGGCTAAAAATCCTCTGCGTACAGACGACACTCTTTACCCCCTTGGGGTCGTTGAACTTACTCCCCCGCACCCCTTCAAGGAATGCGCTACAAAGGGTCGCTATCAGTGTTCCTGGAAACACGAAGCAGTGGCTGGGTGGAGAATTTTAATGGTCTAGCGGCTGGCCTAGACCACACCATTTTCTATATCCACCTCTACCAGTCAGTAATTCTTTGTGTGTTGGTTTCAATTCTTTGTCTTCGTGCACACTTTATCAAATCATTGTTTTTGTACGTTTGAAAATGTCAAAACAGAAATCAGTACTTTCTTTTCTCAAGTCGATAGCTCGAATAAAAAAGTTGATTTGTTAAACCAAGAAAAAAATCTAGAAGCAAGTAGTGACAGTAGCATTAATAAATGTGCCAAGTCCAACTATGGTGATAATCAGCTGATGCCGATACCATCCTGTTCAACAAATCTCGATGTGGATGAAAAATGGCCTAGGCCTATGGACGTGGTGGAAAGTAATGGTAGAGATCCTGCTCTGAGTCTACAATCAGCGGATATTTCTAGGGGTCCATTCCAGCCTCTTGATTGTTTCAAGGTAAGCAAAATACAGTTAAAATCTAGACAGTTTAGAAACACGTGGTATTCTGAATTTGGTTGGGTTGAATACAGCCCCATTTTGGATGCTGCATTTTGTTTCTCTTGTCGTATTTTTTGCAAACATAAAACAGGGCGTGGAGAGGAGTCATTTACTGATTTTGGGGTGACAAACTGGAAAAAAGCATTGGAAAAATTTAGAAAACACGAAAAAAGTGATATGAATCTAAAATCTCCCCAATTTCTTACAGAATACCGAAAATCTGGCGAAACAGTTGCAGACTCTTTGTCTTCAGTACACACTAAGAAAGTTAAAGAAAGTCAAAATTATGTAAAATTCATTATTGAAACTATTTTGTTCCTTAGAAAACAAGGTCTTGCCCTAAGAGGACATTTTGAAGGTTCGGTGTCTTTAAATAGAGGTAATTTTCAGGAGCTACTTGACCTTAGGTCAAAAGATAAAGGAGAAGATATAATAGCACTGATGAATTTATCAGTTCATTCATACAGGAGTCCCCAGATACAGAATGAAATTATAGATTGTATAAAAAGTGAAATGATACAATATATCGTGAAAGAGTTAGAAGAGGTTACGGCCTATTCTATAATTTGTGACGAAACAACAGATGTTTCCACTCGTGAGCAAATGAGCATATGCATTCGCTACATCACTAAGAATGACGAAAATATCCGAATTAAAGAGAGATTTCTGGGCTTTGTTGATGTTGCAGAAACAACAGGTCAAAACTTACATTCGATTATTAAAGGGTATATACAGCAAATTGGGATAAATCTTAATAAAATGCGAGGTCAGGCGTATGACGGTGTGTGGCATAATGCCACTATGTAAAATTAATTACTCAAAAATTTAAAGACTTAATTATAACCGCTATTAACTTAACTTAATTAATTTCATCTTTAAACAATTAATTGCTAGCTGTATTAATATTAATTTAAAATATAACTATTTTCCAGATACATATTGTATGCTTAAAGCGATTATACTGTTAATATCTACAATAGCTAAATATATTTACATTTTCCAATTATAGAATCGATTACCTCATTCGAATTTCGCATCGCGATTCGATTTCTCAACTTAACTGCAAAAATAACTACTTCCCACGTGTGCAATAGCTTACATGTATTCATACGCCGATGTTTCCTAAAGATAATAACAATATAATCGCAGTTTAATTAATTTCTCTTTTAATTTAGTCCTTTGATACAGCTATTATTCAATATTTATCCCCTTCTACAGACATTATTTTGTTGTTTAGTCTAAAAGGAGATGGGATCTCTTTATCAGAGTAAGCACTTTAACCTAGGCTTGTGTGAACAGGTTTTGGGTACAAAAGGTTTGCTTCCCTTCCATAAAAAGAGAGAGTACGATTGTTAGCGCGATGAATGCGATTTGGAATTTTGGAGCGTGTCTCCCCGAATTTTTGTCTTCGGACATTTTTTGTGATACTGGCTGGCTTTAGCCCATATATTTCTGTACCCATATTCTCGTCAAGATGTCTTCGATGAATAAACCATAATTAGAAAAAACGTTGCCATTCTTCTTTCCGTGTCGATACTTCATTAAGCGCATCATCCAGCAATATTCCTGAGTTAGCCAGACCTTTGGAACCATCATCTTCATCACCGAGCTGCTTCTAGGTGTGTGTCACTTTCAGAGGTCCAGCTTTCAGCGTCATCATCCATTTTCTATGCATCAACTCGTGGACCAGATTCAACGTGTTAGGCCTGGCTCCATCTTTCCCGCGTAGCCGGTGCCTCGTGGTTTAGCTGATGTGTTTCGTCCACTCCACATGCGACCAAGATCACGGTAAAGAGACTGTGTCTACATATGTTATACTTCTCAATAGTAGTTAAGTACTCATGAATTTTTGACTATATCTTACGAATTTAAAATACACAACGCAATGAAGATTTTAACCTCTATACTTTGCTGGTGTGAAAATCTAATTTGATTATCTCCAGTTATCACGTTCCATCCCCATATTCATATAATATCTTATCATTTATTTCTTATCTTTTTTATTATCATATCTATATCACTTCACGGTGCTATTCAAATGAGTGGAAAGTTCAATGGCGTAGCTGCAAGGTTTCAGGAAGAAGAGCCTAGGGCATTATACACTCATTGTCAAGCCCATTTGTTGGATCTTGCTGTTATGCGGTTTTGTGAAGAAGTAAGACAGTTGCGAAATTGTTTGTCCATAATAAATTCTCTGTATAATATTATCAATGCTTCTGCCAAGAGGTTTTCTATTTTTGAATCTATATGTAAAGAAAATGAAGAGGCTAAAAGTAAAAGGCTGATTAGTTTGTCACAAACAAGATGGACTGTTCGTCACCGTGCTATAAGGGTTATCTTAGAGCAGCTCCCTGAAGTTTTGGAAGCAATGGAAGTTGTGGCAAGTGACGCTTCCAATAGAAAGGTTGCAGCTGAAGCAGATGGACTAATAAAGCAGGCGGGTAGTTTTGAATTCATCTTCAGCCTTAAACTCATGTACAACATTCTAAGCCTGACTGACATACTGTCGAAAGAGCTTCAAAGTGAAACGTTAGACATTTCCAAACTGCTCAGTAAATTTGAAGCTGTTATCGACAGTATAAAACTTCAACGAAATGATCAAGGTTTCATTCCCTTATGGAACGAAACAGAAGAACTTTGAAAAGTTTTTTCCACCAAAGGCTTGTACGTTGACAGACTCTCCTTGCCTCGAAAACGGAAGACACCAAAAGGCTTGAATATAATGATGCGGCTGAATCTTTTTATCATCACACCTCGGCAGAAGGGCAATGTAAAATAGAAATTTCTTTTGCGGGGCTTGACATTGTAGTAAGTAACCTCCAAGCTCGATTTTCTCAGAATGACTACGACAAAATCAATTCCATTATCCAGCTTTTGTTGGATTGGGATGGCTTAGGTGAAACTATTGTTGGGAAAATCCAAACCTGTTATCAGTTGTCTTCAAATCTTTCCTCACAGCTGAAGTTTTTTCACTGCTTCTCTAAAAGAAATTTTATAAAAACAGACAAGAAAAATCCAAACATAAATCTGCAAGAGTTGGCACAGTTTTGCAGTAAAAACGGCCTGAAAAACAATGTACCTGAAGTGATACATCTCTTAGAAATTGCTCTTTCATGGCCTATCACAACTACGACCGCAGAGAGGTCATTCTCTACCCTGCGAAGGCTCAAAACTTACTTGAGAAGCACGATGAAAGAAGACTTGCCATAGTGGCAATAGAACAAGAATTGACGCAGCTGTACACGAGTGAAAAGAAACTGGACTTGCTTGAGAAAAAATTTTCAAGGTATTCTGAAAGAAGACTTTTATTAAATTAAAGAGGGCTGTTATGGCCAAGTACGAGACAAGGTTTACCAATGTGTTAAACAGACATTTAAAATACATTGTAACAACTTGTAGAACTTGCCTAGAATCATTATTTTATATTTTATTTATTAACTTAAGATTTTTCAAAGCTTCAATATTTGTTGTTTAAGAAAAGAGTTTGTAGTAATAAAAGCACTTATTTTGACTAGAAAGTGATTTAACTTTACCATCCCTGTCCTGTGAGGGAACGAAAAATAAAATATTTTTTGTATTTTGAGTTGAGAGCTAATTATAGCAGAGGTGTGATAGGTTTTTTGTTGAATAATTGAAAATCCAATACAGCAATCAAATAACATTTATATTAAAATGAGTTACGTTTAGGAGATGTTGCTTTCGTAACTTTGTTAAAATGATAAGTTTCACTTAACTTTTTAAGTTGTTTTATTTCACTTTGCTTTTTACCTGTGGAGTACTTTCCGCCGCTAACAACTTAGGAGTGCTTAGCGGCCGAAAGTACTCAACAGATAAAAGACAAAGAGAAATAAAACATCCTAAAAAAGATAAGTAAAACTTTGACTTTATTGGTTATCATGTTTCACAATATCCTCGCCAAATTCATTAATCATGTTGTAGAAGAGATTTTGGGTCCTCACATAGCCTAAAAACACGTTTTAGGGCTTTCAATTTCAAAAAAAATAAATAAAAAAATTATAAACTTTTAAATTTGATAAATATTGTTTATTGAAATGTTATTTCCTTATTGAATTAAATTACGACAATTTTTTTTATCGTTCTATTACAATATTTATATATTATTTTACTATATAACCATTCCTCCGAATACGATTGACTGCTTGGTAAAAGGAAAATGTGTTATCCATATTTTGAAATATCGTTTATATTTTGAAATATCGTCTATATTTTGAAATATTGATATTTTTGTGCCGAAATATTATTGATATCGATATTAATAGCCAATATTATCATCGATACTCATATCGATATTTTGCTTTCGATATTATCATCGATACTCATATCGATATCTTGGTTTCGATATCCCATCCCTAGTTCGTGCCCCCCCCCCCCAAAAAAAAAAAATAAAATAAATAAAATAAATTTAGAAGCACGCTACGCCTATGGAGACCAGAGAAGGCTTTCGAGGATTGTTGACTAGCGACTCTGAAGTTTTTGGGCTATTGAGTCAAGCTTTGTTTAGCTATGAGCCTAGCCAGCTCCGCTTACACTTGTAGTGTGCTTAGCTATTAATTTATATTTACTGTATATACTGATGTACATAATTTAGTGGTCCAATAAAGGACTTTAATTTAGCATAGAGTCTCTGGTTTATATTGCTACACGAATATGTCCGTTAGAGGTTTACTGTGGGCCACACCATCACAAGTGTTAAACGTTTCAAAATCAAAAACTTCAATCCTTCTACACGTCGCAGAAAAATCTGAAAAAAATTGCACAGCCAGATAGGAATTTTGAACTTGGTGCGAAACCTTACTTCTCAGAAATTATATGAAAATATTTAGAAAAGAAAAGCTCGTTAAGTTAGAAATAGCAGGAACCCACTCAATTTTTCATACATTCTAACGTAAGAAACAACCTCTTTTTTAACAACAACAAAAAAAAACTTTTTTTTTAAAGTTAACACCAACTTTTATTACAACTTATGTTTAACAGAATGTTACACTAAAAATTTTTATGCAATTCAAAAAAATTTCAAGCCACAATGCACATATCCCCCTTATCTTAAACATTAGCATGCTTTTCCCCTATTTAATTTAGAGTAAAAATTTAAAGTTTTAATATTATCCAGGAAGTATACATAGCAGAGTTTTCCTTTAGTAGAGAGCAATGGTTCTCAATCTTTCTCGAGTAGCGTAGTCGAATAATCGAGCAACCTCCTAGGGTAAACCCCACACCCACACGCACATCCATTGTGCTTTTTAATAAGATAAAGAAAATACGTTAAAAATCAGTTTTTTAGAGCACAATTTTAACCTGATATTTATCTATCCCGGTACAGCATATAACTAAAATAATATGCAGTGTTTAATGTGCAAGAAAACAGCAGTTTAATATTTATTAATTCACCGCCACAGTAAACCTCGTCATTTTCTTCCATGTACCAGAAATCGATCTTCCAAACTCTAGAAGAGTACTTCAGTGTTGCCAGGTAGAAATAAATTAAATCAACTCTGATAACATGTGGCGGTATAAACTTTGAAAATAATTTGAAAAACAAAGCCTTTAAAAAACAAATTCTTATAAAATTGATATCTATTTTCACATTGTACAAAATAACTTTACGTGTTTAAAATTTAGCAATGTGCTACGGTCATTAGTTTTTTTTTTTTTTTTTTTTTTTTTTTTTCACTGAGTTATGAATGCAGAGCCCTACATCACAAAGGTCCGTGTTCAGAAAATTTAAATTTCTAGAAGCAGATATAAAGAAGTGATTTCATGAAATTTAACATTTTTCATGAAACAGGTTTTGATGTTATTCACGTCGTGGATGTATAATTTTTTTAGAAGTTATATGTATTTACAACTTCTAAGATCGAATTTATTGACTACGCATTTATTTGTTTATAGGCATAGTGTAAGGTATTAATAACTGGAACTTCTATTTCACTTGAAGTCACATTCCGCGGGGTTCATATTCCTGTATGTAAGAGATGCGGTTTAGGTTTTGATTCGTGAGCAAATGATCAGGCAACTGTATATATTGTTCGGAGATCGTGTATCTGTAAATAGTATTAAAATCATATCATAATAACTTATGTTAATCTACACATCATGCGAAAGAGCGGCAAACAAAGAAATAGGGCACATATGACCAGCAAGTTTTTAACCGAAGCGATTTTATATTATAGCAAATGTTTAAACCAATGTTAAGGACATCCTTTATGACTTTGTGTTATAAACTTATTGCGGGCCTTTTTTTTTTTTTTTTGGGGGGGGGGGGGGGGCAGGCATAGGCGTGACGTTCCTTATAGCCTAGAGTTATAGCGTCGTGGGGGGGGGCGTGCCCCCCCCACTTAACTCGAAATAAATTACAACATTAATATAAGTTCAGTTAAAATCGGAAAACTGTAGAAAACTTAAGTAAGTTGGTTTTTTCCCGCTTTTTCAAACTGTGAAACTGAAGATTCCGACTATGTCTTTAGCCTTAACATAGTTTTTTTTTAACAATGATATGATCCATAACAGAAATTCGATGCTATATTTTTCTTTTCGATTTATTTAAATTTATTTATTTTTCTCAATGTATAATTTTTGAATACTACTCAAGCATCAATTCTGTTGTTATTCAATTTTTAAAAAAAATTGTAATAATTCATATTTTAAGGACCGTCCGGCAGTCAATGCGTTGGGGAGGGCCCTAACTGAATTCAATTCATGCCCACTCCAAAAGTTAGAAGCACGCTTGCCTATACTTATAGCTTAGTTGAGGTCCCTGAATGTGGGAAATTTTCAGCTCAACTAATCTCGTATCTCAGAAATTTCTCACAAACTCCTGGAAAACAATGTAATTCTTCTTTCTGCAATTGGCCAATTGAGACGTACCAAAATGAAAATTCGTCACTGAACAAGGACGTTTGTCAAATCTTTCTGTAATTTCATTCGAGGTAGTGCGATGCAACCACGAGTAGCAATTGTTGCTATGAGAAGGATATCCCAAAAAATCAACAAAACCAAATAAATCCGAATTGGCGTAGTCAGTCATGTAAAACAAAGTTGCTTCCAACGATTTTTAACAGGCATCTGCACCCCAATTGTGCTTCTTCCGAAAAAGTTTAGTTTTTTTTTTACTTTTACTTGCGTGATGAAGACAGATTAGCAAATTATAACCAAGTTTAAATATACCTATGTCATTTGAATTTCTGTGTTCATCCGAAATATTTTACTTCGTTACGTCCTCCACAGATTTATTTCATATACTTATTTTATATAAACTGTGTAGGTGAACAATTATCATAAGTGTAATAATCGTAGTTCGACAGAAAACATCCTTTTGCATGTATACTTAAATTTGCAGTTGGAAAAATGCCTACCTTTTCATCTAAAGTAACATTTTTTTCAGTATGAAATTAATGCTCCCTACCGCATAGCATTAAAAAAAACTATCAGAATAATTGAACAAGATGAGTAATATATCTCAATATTTATGAAAATTGACGATTCAGGATCGTAACTATTTAAATTATTTTTCATTTCCGCAATGAATAAATTGAGGAGATAGAAAGAGCATCAGAAATAGATGATAAATACTCCTTGAATCCCCAATAATTTATAGAGGTATCAACTAGTTTCAATAAGTGTAATCGTTCTTTAGGCTGCAGTATTAAGCCCGATTGTTTCCAAGGTATAATTCTCTTGCCTGGTGATGCATTAGACTTAGTAGCCCAATACCACTTAGTTATACAGATACTTAGATATTAGATGCCGCTTTAATCCGAAATGCTGAAATTACTTATTTCCAGAGATGAATTCTTGTAGGGCGTGCCATAAAATAACTACTTTTCAAGCTTTTTTCGCTTTTCTAGGGTTCTGAAAATTAATTGTGACTGTCAATAGCGTAAACACCGGGGGGGGGGGGGGAGAGAGGAATTCCAGAAGCCTAGAATTGAAAAGAAAACGTCCTATGAAAGCGATTCGGGTCTCGCAACTGGTTGCTGTAATCATGTAAAAGTGGAGGAGAAATGTCCCCCCCCCCCCCCAAAAAAAAAAAAAGTCAACATAAACTGATAGATCGTATCAAGATGTGATTTAACAAAATATAAAACTTCGCAACTCATCAGCGCCGAACTCGTAACCCGAGGTATTTATTGAGCTACCATAGGAAGAACACACGTACCTTGTTTTCCTGGTTGCTAGGATTGGACACCCATTTCTGATACACCGAATTGTGAATAGTGTTTAGTTTCCACCGGTGGGGGCAAAAACCTGTAAGGCCCTGGCAGCCATGACGGGCTCCACCTGGTACAGTGAAAAGGTGTTTGGTTAATATTACGCAATCTCTCCTGGTAGAAATTATCATATTTAACCCTAAACGTACATAGACTAATGCGTGTTCATTTGCTCTATAATGGACTAAATATTCTGGCCGATTTCAAATTAATATAAGGGCCAAAATAGTATTAACCTTAGCTATGATACAATCAGTAACCTTAAGTAAGGTTCATCCTTGTTAACTTGTCTGCTGCCTGGCGAATTGCATCATGGATCTCGCTTTGCACCTAGTGCACCGTGCTGTTAGCAAGGACGTGTTGTACGCTAATTGGACAAGGTTAAAAGTACCCACGTTTTTCGGCGAATGAACTCGTCCTATCTCCCTATTTATGCCAATATCTAACAATAAATTCTATGGTGGTGTTATATGGTATAACGTCACGACATCACCACCTCTCCTCTGAGCTATTATCTAGGGGTGACTTGTGTCCCCCTTGGACACAGCTGCGCTCAAAACCTCAGACTCTAAGGGGAGATAAAATATGGTTTGGTTTGAAACGCTACGGTCATCTTTTGCTACACGAGAGCTAATTGGAGGTCGAGTATGAGAATGTAGAGAGAATCGAACTGATCCTCCGAGATCAGACGGAGAGAGCCTGTATGTACACGCCAGCTGTCAGAGTTCGACTTTTTTTTTTTTTTTTCCCGGGCAGCAACTCCATTCGGACAGATGAAGCTGCTCAAGGTTTAGTCGGAGAGAATCCGGTTGCGAGTGTGATATCTCGATTAAGAATCGGGAGCAATACAATGGATATCGGGAACTCTCGGTTTGACAAAGAATAGTTATTTTTTGTTGTCCAAAGACGTTCCTGCTTATACTGCAATATTTTTGATTAATAAACAAAGTAAATAATTTAAACGCTTCAATTGGCTGGAAAACATTACAATAGGAAGAGAGAAACTTTCAGTCCTGGTCCTTACAAATGTTACCAAATGAACGTTTGTAAAAACTATTTTCTTACTAAATAATAACTTTAAAATGTAACTAAGTCGTATGAAAAGTATAAAAAATTTTCAATTCAAAGAAATTTTGCATTTTAAGATCACGTAGTTTTCAGCACATGATATTAACAGAATACAGTCCGAATTTTTAAAATTATTTTTTTAATTTGTAGATCTTGTTATAGCAACTGTTTAAATTATGCAATTCTCTCATTATACTAAACAAACATTAAACTCAATTTTTCTCTTTTTGCCTTCTTAAGGGTAAGAAAAGAATTTACAGGTTTTAATTCATAGAATCATGCCATTGTTTCATAGCTAAATTATACACACTGTAACTAAATTGTTAAGAAACAAATAATGTTAAACACTAGCACAGTTACTGTGAATTAAAAAAACCACAACTGAAAATAAAAATTAAGGTTTCCTAAATTTACAGTTTTTTTTAATCATACGAGACAATACTTATACATGTAATAGAAAATAACTGTTGACATTAAAATTTTGTCATGCAGACATAAAATATATTCCTGAACCAAAACATTGTAATTAACATTTCTACCAAAAAGAAAAACCTTGTGTATAAACTATTGACTAAAATGATGCACAAACAGTAGTCATATGTGCTGATGGTAAAAACTTGAAGAGAAATAACCCACAAGCATTTCTTACTTATTTAAGCAGAAGAGTCAAGGAATTTTTTTTTTTTAATTTCGCTGGCTACTTTATTATGGGAGCATCATATTGGTGAGCCAGTACTGCTCCTTTTGAGAGGCACAACAAAGAAATGATCATGCCTTATTCGGGATTTGAACCCAAAATCCCGAATAAGGCATGGTCCCAAAACCCACGTGACTATGCCTACAAATAACTCTTTAACTAGACAAGGCCAAAGGATGCAATGTGAGAGAGCATAGCTATACACAAATATGCAAAATTTACCATTTTCTGTGCAAAAGAAAGAATTTTAAGAACCAGTAACTGACAGAAAATGGAAGATTTAGGAGAGATCATGCCTGACATGAGTGGGACACATTAAACGAATCTTATATGTTTCATGCAAGTTTAACTGGACAAGAATTATTTAAATTTTTGCATTATTGTTTCCCACAAAGAAAGAAGAGAAAAAGGTGGGAATAAACATTTAACATATCATCCACATAGGCAAGCCCCCCCCCCCCCCCCAACTTTCTTAAAAGCTTTCTATAATTTTCTGATTTTAATTGAACTTCTATTAACATTTTAATTTATTTCAAATTGTTTTATTCTGCTTTTTCAAACTGTGAAACTGAACATTCCGATTATGTCTTTAGCCTTAACATAGTTTTTAACAATGATAATATGATCCATAAAAAAAATTCAATGCTATATTTTTTTCCATTTTATTTATATTATATTTATTTTTCTCATTGTATAACTTTTGAATACTACTCAAACTTCAATTTAAAAAATCATAATATTTCATATTTTAAGGACCGTCCAGTAGTCAATGCGCTGAGGAGAGTCCTAACTGAATTTGATTCGTGCCCCCCTAAAAGAAGCACGCTACGCCTATGATCATCCATGAAGATAAGTGTCAAGCCTTTCATGCCTGCATACAAGGATGATGACGAGAACACAATAAAAAGGCAAGTTTTTCATAGAAATAAACTAAAAACTTTGTAGACCAATCAGGATATGTCCAGCAGACAAAGCCTATTAACAACACAGGTCTTTCAATAGGGGTAACGAGTAACACTTTTCTTGATACATAGTTGAAGTTTTTGTAGTAAATAACTATATGGGAAAATACTATTACAATCAAGTGAAATGATATTTAAAAGTTAAATTAAATACTTCAGTTAAATAGCACATAAATCTATACTAATAAACATTCCATCTCTAAGGTGATTGGAAATTTCAGTTTAGATTAACAACTGTTTTAAACATTTCCTTTAGTGCATTGTAAGCCATTTGTATTTTTAAGTAAACCTGATCACATGAAGGCACTACTTGTAGATCCATATGTAGAAATATCTCACCTGTGACATCTTGTGTGGACTGTGATGAGTGAAAGATTAAAAGGCCGAAATGTTGAAAAATTATATCTGACTTATAAACCCATATGACATTAAAATCTCAATCAAGTTATAAAGAAGTAATGTTTATTTCAGTCTATATGAATTCCAAACATGTTAATGAAATTGTCTCTTTACACTAGTGACCTATCAATAACAATCCCTACCACTGTAATGAAACCCAATTCTCATGAAAACACACAATATTTTCGAAACAATTAAGGGAAGAAACAAAATATAATAATACATTTGGTATAATTATACGTGAACACACACACTCACACACACATATATATATATACAACTCAACAATAAGTCTCTAGAAGCATAATACATTGAAGACTGTGTCATGAAACAAATTATATATATATATCACTAAGAGTTTCTATTTATGATGATAGACATGGATTTCATTAAAATGGTCAGGTCTGTTCCGTAAAGAGCAGGAAGCAGTAACAATACAATTACCTTTTTCAAGCAAATGTGATAGTTGACTAATTTAGTTTTCTATAATATTATCTACAAACTGACTGCAATATATGAAATATTTTAATTCATAATTAAATTTTTTATTTCCTATAACAAAAATAATTGATAAAAAAGGCTGTGAAATTAGTTTTTATTTCAACAACAGGGAATGAAAAATAAGAAATCAATAAAATGTACCATAAACCAAAATCATTTGGAATACAATATATAATTTAACAAAATATTATATAACACTCTTTTAACAGATATTACATCCCATCATCTCTCTTTATATTCATGCTAATATACATATAAAGAATACAATTAAATGGCAAAAAAAAAAGTACAAGAATCTGTAGACACATTTGAGATTGCCAACATAATGCATAATCGGGCAATATGAGACAAATACAAGTTGGACCAGAAAACATTTTTTGCCAATCATCTACAATGATGGTAACTATACATTAAACATCCCACTTCATTTTGTTTTTGTACAAATAGACACACAGCTGAACTTTATACAATTTGTGAAAATGAGATATTTCTTCATAATACTAAAATGCAGTTCCATCAAATGGGGCAGGGGAGGGAATCATTATCAGAGCCAGCAACAACACATACCACCATGCTAGAAATTCATGCTTTAATGATATGCAATTCAAAAAAAGCAGATTCCATACAACTGCAAATTATAAAACATGGGTCTATTACAAAAACATATGTACAGAAATTTACAGTAAGAAAATTTATTACAAACTCATATTAAATAAACATCTTTATTCTTATGAAAAAGCATCAATATTACTGATTGGGGAAATTTAAAAAAAAAAAAGTGGACAAGTTGATTTTAAAAGATTCGGATTTAAAAAGGGGCTAAAAACTGAACTTCTGATTTCAGTAACAAGTTTGGAGTGTGAAATTTTATATCTATTACATAAAATCGATTCCACAGACAAACATCAATAAAACAAAATCGGATATGGTCCCTAAAAAATAGGTAAAGTGAACAAGTGCTGACTCTGAATAATTAAAATATTGCAAGCAAAATGAGGTGTAACATTCTGATATATTATTTCAGATTATAAACAAGAGATAATTGCACTGCAATCAGTAATTACATATTTATAATCCTTCAATAACAACTGCACTGAATACATGCTCATTAGCTGGGAGTAAAATTGCTCTAGATATTTATTCAAAAGAAGACAAAAGTATTCACTCAAAATACTTAACAGCTCCACAGAGTTCTAGAATAAGGAGTTGAGAGGAGAATTTCTTTACTACTGACTAATGAAAAATTCTAAATAACAGGCAAGCACAGATATCTAATATTATACAGAATATTACACCAAATTTTGCCAATGCAAGTTGAAAATATATCACATAAAATTTAAAAAAAAAAAAAAATGACGGCAAGTATGAGATATTAAAACTCTTAACTCATGAATAATGGGTGCAGACTTTTCTAAATTTCTTATATATATATATATATCATTCGACAGAAAAAATTCATTTGGACCAGAATCACAAATCTATCGTGCCAAGTGAGATGTTTCAAATTTTTGGTTTTTCCTTTTCAACTTGAAAAACTATAGCTGCAATGACGGCATCAAGTATGGGTTATGAAGCCGCCAGTGCTACAAAGTTGCAGCTGCGTCAAATAAAATTATCAAATCCACAGTCCCCAAAAATGCTTGATACCTAAAAAATAAAAACATGTGATTAATCAAACCATATTAGGGAAAAAATGTATTTTCATGAACCCAACATCTTTTATATACATATACACAGAAAGATAAAAAATATTTCAGGTAGTCTCTTCTAACAAAACTACCGTGGGTTATTAACGTAGGATTACTTATCGTTGCTTACCATTTTTTTTTTTTTTTTTAAATATGCATTTTGGTACTTTTTTGTTTAACAATTTACTGCTACTGGGTTTGGCATGCTGCCAAAATTATAACTCAGGATGCAGGACAGTTTTTTTCTCTCCGAATGAGCGTTATTGAGGAACGCAATGATATGTTAAAAAAAACTATTCGTAACAATGCTGAGGATATAAAACACTCAAAAGTAAATTATCAGAGAAAAATTCACCATTCAAGTAGCAGTTAACAACCAAAAAACCTTTTTTTTAACTACACCATCTTAAAGTACATTTCCCCCCCTTAACTAGTTTGAGAGGTGTGTTTCTCCATTAAAAACTTTAATAGTGGCATTTATGTCAGACTACAAGCAATAAATTTAAAACCACTTTAGCCCTTTAAAAGTCCTAAACAAAATTTACAATGACATATACCAAAGTCAAGGTTCACTTTTACAAAACTGATATAAAGAATAACATAAATATAAAGATAAAGATATAAATATAAAGATAAATATAAAAATATAAATATGAAGATAACATAAATATAAAGATACCATAAAGATAAAGAATAATATAAATCTCTACTCAGGTGAAAGGTAATAAAGATTGGAGATAATTAGAATATACCTGACATAACATAGATGAAAAAGGATAAGCAAAAACAATATTTTGAGGTTTAATACACCTGAAGATCTATAACTAAGATGATGAAATCACATTAATTTAAGCAGCAATTTCTTTATAAGATGATTATGAAATTCAAAGAACCTTTAAAACCATTTTGACATAGTAAAAAGGAGCATACTTTTTGTTTGCTTTCTTTTTTTAAATATATGTATATATTTTCTAGAGCAGTGGTTCCCATTCCATAGAAGTCTGCGGACCACTAAGCCAGAAATTGAACCATGTGAGGACCACCACCACCTCCCACCGACTTGAGGGGGGGGGGGACTTACAGGGGTATGGGGGTATGTAATATACTTCAGGCAAAAGGGATACAGGATTAACGTACTCACATTCTAACGTATCATTGTAGTAATAAAATAATTATGTTAAACTTTTAAGAAATTTTAATTCAACACCTGATAGTCATCGGATATATTTGGCCCATCTAGTTCATTGAACATTGCTTTCAAAATCCCTGTTTATTTGGCAACGTTTTTATATGTGGTGCCGGACCACTCCCGAGGCTCTTGCAGACCAGCAGTTGGGAACCACTGTTCTAGAGGATTGCAAAGGCAAGTGCTTTTTACCTTCATTATTACACTGAAAAAAGTTGTCCTCAAATATAAGAATGCATAAATCTCCTCCAAAATTTGTCTCAACTTTTATACGAAAATAAATCTACATACTTACATATGTGTATGTGTAATAGAAGGGTTCCAACATTAACAAGAAGAGTTAAAAAATAATTTTGTAACAAAAATACTGTAGTCTGAATGTATTACAGGACACTGCTTTGTAATATTTATAAATAAGTGTGTCAGATGTACTCACTGGATTTCAGTTATAAAGAATATAAATCTTTTGCCTAAAACTTTTCAGAGACTTAATTAAAAATTTTGCAATATGTTTGAATTCAAAAATTAGTATTTAAAATCATAAGAAAACAAAAGAACCCCTCCCCCCTTGCAACCTTGCTTTTGGCCTATAAATGATATAATGGCCAATAATAAATGATGTTTTTTTTGCCTATAAATGATATACATTAAAAAATGAATAACACAAAGGTTTAAAGGTAAAAAATTCCAAAATTTATATAACTTATCTTTTGGAACATTCTGGTAAAAAACATCTACAGCATAATATAAAGAAATTTTTTTTTAACTGTTTTCCTGCAACTTATGAGAATATTTGAAAAATTGTTATCTTATTTGTAAATGCTTAATTCCGATACTTTGATACCAATTCATAATTTATATATGATTAGGAAAAAAATGTAAAATCAAGCATGAAGCATTGTGTATATTAGCATATACAAGCACAATACAAATACCTGATCTGAGAAATGACATCTTCATTCAATAGAAATTTGAAGGTGCTCTAATAATTAGAAATCTCCATGTTCTGAATTATTTTCTAAAGAATAATATTAGTCAATATCCAGTTCTTTAATCATTTACATCATTTTGTTCAATGTAAAACATTTTGTTTTCTATCACAACTATTTTAGTGATACTGTACAGAAAATTTTAAGTATGGCAAGTCTCTCGCAATAAACAGAAAATGAATGTATATAAACAAACATGGATATAAAACAACTTTATAGTAAACATGATATTTCTTACAACTACTGCAAAGACAAAATTTTTTAAAGATTCAATGCCTTGAGCATGAGCAAGATTAGAAAGACAGCTCATTTTGTTATCATTCCAATAAACATGCTCCATTCCCCTTCCTGATTAATAAAAATATAAATAAGAAAACACATGGAGATTCAGAAGAAATCACCATCCTGATAACATAAAATATTCAAGTCTAGGGAACACACATTGCCTTCAATTCACCTTTAAAAAAAAACAAGCTCCAGTTTAGGGTCACAATAAGCAACCAGTCATTAAAAGAAATACCTTTACCATTTCAAATATGCACCAAACACTAACAAACTAAAGCAATCATATACCTTGAATTTGAGCCTGCATTTGGAAAACCAACAAACTGTTATCCAGTCTTCGAAAATTAAGAACACAAGACTTGATAGTTAGTACACTATACAAAAACTAAGCATTTTAGATGGAAATCTATTCATTAAAAGTTACTACCTCTAATCGCACAATTTTTACAAACTGCAATAGGAGAAATCTTCAAATAAGCTGATACTGAGCCATCCCCAAATAATACAAATGTAAAATTTCATCTGTAATTGTATTTAATAACCATATAAAGTTACAATATATTAGCTTGTTTGTATGTACAATTCTGCAATACATATCTAAAAAATTAAGCAGGATAAGCTATACATTTATTTTGGTTAATATTAGCATGTAATGTACAAAAATATTTAAAATAGAAATTGAAAATTTAAAAAAGGCAATAAAATACCACATTTTCAAATAGGGAAATATATCCAATATGGTACACAAAATATTCCATACATGAGATATTACAATAACTAGATATTGCAGACATGAGAAAATTAACTAAAGAACATCTATACCTTGTGTCAAAGAATAGAAGACAGTTAACATGCACATCCCTCTTTACTAGGCTGTTGGTCATTGCTCAGAGCATTTCTTGGAGCTGTTGGTTTATGCTGAACACCAGATTCAGCGGCATTTAAATCCAGGCTGAAAGAGAAAATCATTTATACAAGTTAGGCAATACTAAAACAAAATGTGCTGAAATTATACCTGAACAAAGTGCATTTTCCATATTAATGGTCCTATTAATCAATGGCGGCTCCAGGGGGGGAGTGCAGTAGGGACAATTGCTTCCCCCCTAAAAAAAAATGACCGGCAAAAAATTTTTTCATAGCCTAAAATTATATAATCCTAGACCTAATACTAAATGAGTTTAAATTTAAAATGAGGGGATGTTTATTTCTTATTTATATATATATATATATATATATATATATATATATATAAAACCCTAAGAGCCAACGTTCCCCCCCCCCCCCAAATCTCTGGACTGGAGCCGCCACTGCTATTAATGCTATATACATTATTATCACATTAAATACCAATTATAAAATATATAAAGACTAACCATTAAAATTATAATGAAGTCAAATACACAATTAAAATTTAATTTGAAATACACTGATTAGAGATCTGTAAGTAAAAAGGTTGAAATGTCATTGCATCATCTGTGTTTAACATTCCTAATAAATTAAGGAAACGATTACCTCTGAACAAACCCACACACACATATGGGCAAAAATTAATTTTAGTTTCAAAATATAATTTATCTAGTAACTTATCTCAGTATTGCAAGGCTTTCTCACAATAAACTGTGTTCATACGAGAAAGGGTAGAATTTTAAAAATCATTTTATGTGAACAATATTTTTCAAACAAACACAACCTTAAAAAATTCTCCAAAAGACTATAATGTTTAGCACAATAAATATGTGTATACCTTTTTCTGACCTATTTGAAACATACAAAAAAGTAGTTAGAACATTAGTAACTATTTTCATAGAGATGAAAAATTGAGATCATGCTAAATGTTTTCTTAAAACTAAATAGTGTTTTTACCTATTGTAAAGGATTATTATAAGTAATATTCAGTGTTAAGACCACCAATATCTTAAACTGTAATAAAACCAAGCAGTGTTACTCTAAAACCTTTCACATCCTGAGAAAATAAGGGAGGTTAATTATAAAATTAAATGAAACTCATTAAAATTTACCTTCCATCTTGAATGTTTTGATATATTTTTTTGGCTGTTTCTAGGAAAGCTTCTTCCACATTTTCACCACTAAAAAAATAAATGCATAAATGAAAAAATTCATAAGTACATTCAAATACTTGTTACACAATATCCGAGGCCTAATAATTACATGTAACAATTTTACAAACATTAAAAATGTTTTCACATTAAATTAGATAACAGATTTAAATACCAAATACATAAATATTTACAAAATTTCATCTCAACAAACACGGTCAGTAGAGAGAATCTAAGTACATGAGATTTTTGTAGTTAGCATTTCATCAGAGTACCTACATAATATTTAACATGAATATTTGGATACAAAAAAGCTTTTGGCAAGATGGGTGCCATGTTTGCTGACAATCAATTAAAAACATGAATAAGTTGATCCTTTGAAGCACAATTTTGAGCTGTTTGAAAGAAATCTAAATGAAATTTAGCATCATTCCCTAACAGTTTATGAACCATGGATCAGTTTATGAACCATGGATACATCAATAACAGCCAGAAACAAAAAAATCAGTCAAAACAGTAAGTTGAAGCAGGTAAACCTGAACCAAAGAAAGCAAAAATGGTTCCATCAGATGGCCATAGTTTTGTGGGATGCCCAAGGTATAAACTTTTTTGACAACTTCAAGAAACGCCAAACAATCACTGGAGAATACTATCTATGTATCTTTACTAGATCATTTAAATAAAGAAATTAAAACCAAGAGGCCTCGTTTAGCCCAAAACACATTATTTTCCATCATGACAATACTCTGGCTAATTCATCAGTAATTGCAGCTGAAAAACTGTTGGAATTATCCTACAAAATTATTCCTTACCATCCATATTCTTCAGATTTGGCTCCCTTGGAGTATTACTTGTTCCCAAATATGAAAAAAAATTCTTACAGGTCAGAAATTTGCATCAAATTCTGGTGTGGTTATTGAAACAAATGCTTTTTTAGCAGAATTGGACAAGTCTTACTTAACATGGGGGATAAAAAGGCATGAAATTCACCAAACTAAATGTATTGATCTTAAGGAAGATTATGAAGAAAAATAAATTAAAATTTTCAAGAAATTGTTGTTTTCCTTATTTTTGCAAAGCCTTATCTAATGACCCTCGTATACATTTCTTAAAACTTTTGATTTCAAAAATCCCCATTAGAAGTTCATATACATCTAAAAAAACAACTTCAGATGACTTTATGTACAGGAAAAAAAATTGTATTTAAAAATTCAAATATATGATTAATATTCAAATTAAAAACAATCACTTGCTTCCCTTTTCAATTTTTGAATGAAGAAAAAAATTATGCAAATATGAACAACATTCTGACAGAACAAATTTTATATAAAAGCATTTGAAAAGAAAACACTCACACAGTTGAATTTAATTCATAATATTATAAAATATGTTGGTTAGTTGGTTTTGATAGTTAAACCAACTGATTTAAAAAAAAAAACCATGCCAACTATGCAACTCAAATCCTCAAGATCCAATACTAAAGGCTAGGACCCTGGCACATTCTATAAATTATATATAAAAAAAATTTCCACTATAAAATATATTAAAAAAATTGAACTCTCATGATTTTTTTTAAACTCAGAAAACGATAATTTGTAAATTATTTGAAAAACAAGATTTCCAATTTCAGTTAAATTACATTATCATGAATTCATAAAATAAAAATAAATCTATTAAAAATATTTTTCTTTGTTTTTGCCTTCTTTTCAGAAGATCATCTTTCAAAATTATTTTTTTAGAATGTTGAATAGTGTTTAGATGTAAACTAGAGAACAGAACATGTAAAATTCTAGCAACAGTCCTAAAACTGAGAAGTGATATTGTGATAAAGTTTATAAATAAGAAATACAGATAAAAATATGACATCAAAGGTAAGATTTAAGTCTGAAACAGCCTTTAACCACACTTGCAAACAGATTTAGAAGAAAAAAAGAAAAATGCAAGAAACAGTAGACACACAAATAAAACCTACAAGATCAATCACTGTTTGAAGCAAATATTTTTTGTTCTAAAGCATGTAATTTATAAATATGACATTATTCCAGCTTAAATCTATGTAATTTATAAAACACTTACGTTTTAGCACTAGCCTCTACAAACATTAAACCATTTTCATCAGCAAACTGTTTAGCCTCTTCATAGGTAACATCACGTTGAGCATCAAGATCACATTTGTTTCCAATTAAAAATATAACCTACAAACATACATAAAGTTACTTGAATCACATGCAAATACTTATATTATTAGACCTTAAACACAGTAAAATATTAAGAATAACTATACTCTTTTCCAAGATTTACCACTCAAAAATGGAAAAAAAAATAGTCTCGTAAAAATTTATTCTGATCAGAGCATATACTTTGTAATAGTATTCATTGACATTCAAGAGATGCTCATACTCATAGTTATACCACCCATTTATATGAAAAAAAAAAAATACACAAATTACTAACACTAAAAGATTTTATCATTTTACAATTTTTCATAGCATTTTGTCTCTTGAAATACACATCTGAACAAGCAGAATTTTTAAAAAAATATTAATACTGCAGCAAAAAATACTTCAATAATTTTTTTTCTCCTCTCCAATTTAGTCACTAATGGTTATGTTCTCCTATTCAATCACTAATAGTTTTGTAAAAATAATCAGAGAGACAAACTCAGAATTCAACAGATTATACAGCAGTACTAGTACAATAAAAAGATATAAAAATAGGTAGGGAATTATATTCTCTAGAAAATGCATCTACAACTTGACTTAAATTTTCTTATCTTATCTATATCAAATATAAGTAAAACTTAAAATGACTTTTAATGTCTGATTATTTACACTTAGAATTCAGGCATCCAATACCTTTCTTAAAGTTATGACAAATCTATATATATATATATATATATATATATATATATATATATATATATATATATATAACAAGCCTTCAGGCTAAAACTTCTTAACATAAATATTCCATACAAGACTTATAATATCACAATTTAAAATATGATCAAGAAAAAAACTGACCTAATCAAAGGGGTAAAAAATAATTTTCTCCTCAAATGAGTTTTTACCACAAAGACAAGGTAAATAATTTTATTATTACATTTAATATACCCATGTTCATTATGAATAATTTTCAAAAGACTATGTTTCGTTTTGTAATTCAGAAAACATTCAATAATTTCATACTAAAAAAAAACAATCCCTATATAAACTTTATAACAAAGAATAAGAAACCATCAGTATTATGTAATAATATATACACCGAAAGAATTCCATTACATAAAGATTTTTAAAAATCAGAAAGTTTTCAAAATTAAAACTGGGATGGACAAGTTAATTTCATAAAATAGAGTAGTTTGAGTAAATCAACTAATTAAAATTTTTGGGTCAAGGACAAAATCAATGAAACTTCAAAATAGATTTGGCTAACAATGTAAAGATAAAATTATCTTACTGTATTTGGATTTGTCAGATTACGCGCATCAGTAAGCCAGCTACTAAGATGATTATAAGTACTCCGCCTAAATATAAAAAGAAACAGAATCATTTATTAATCTACAAGTTACAAATTTTAAAAAAAACATAAATTTTAATATAAATAAGCTTTAATATGCATAATTTGGTTACTTTTAAGATGCATACAAATATTTAAAATTTTGCCACAACAGTTAAGCTGAAGACATTTCGTTGCAGAGAGGGTTTAATCATTATTCATGCAATTATGAACTAAACTAATATAAAACCTTTTAAAGATAAGAAACAATTTTTATGCCTTGCACAAATTTTATGCAAGTAAAGAGATTTAATACAAACCATACTGAAGTTTAGAAAACACAAACATATTTAACTATTCACTTTTAAGTATTCATAAACTGTATCTAAAATAACAAGGCAAAACGAATTTATTGATTGTTATATATTTATTTCATTTGTTGTTCCATATTAATCAGAGCAATAATAAAAACAGTATGCATTTCATTTTCCAGATGTATACAAAATAACTTTCATGAACCATAAATCAATGAGATATACTGCACTGTTAGGGATGAAGTCAGAAATTCACTAAAGGTTACCATCACATCTATTTATGGCACAGCACATAATACCATTATAATAAAAGCCCACAAATAAGTAATTTCCTATATTATTTACATTTAAAGAGATATGAACAAAATTCTACCCTTGAAAAAAAATTCATTTTTATATGTGTATGTGTGTATGTATGTAATGCCCATAGTTACATTACTGAATGTTCCTTTTTTTTTTTCCAGTTCCCCAGAAAATCTAAATTAGATAGTGTTTAAGACATAAATCAATAATGACTTTGCATAATACAAAACTTTGTCCACTGATCAAGTTTAAGAGTGCAAGAATATTTATAATTGAAAATATTGTCAGAAATTGTTTGGACTTCATCAATTATCAATTATTTTGTTTATAAAAGAAAAAATAAATCAAAAAATTTATTTTTCCTAATGAATTTAATTTTCTCATGAAAGAGAACAATATGGTAAAATGAAGTGTACCTAATAACCCCATCAACAGTAATAAAACACATATTGAAAACAATTTTTTCAGTTTTCTTTTTAATAAAATAAATCTCACTTGATCTATATTTCAAGCATCCCTTTAAATTAACTAGGTGTAAATACCATCAAACTATCAGAACTTAATTCATTGAATGCTTTAGAACTATATCCCATCAATCTCTTATTGAGACCAAGAGTATATACAAGCAATTACTGCATTATGAACAGTATTTCAATAAACTGCATATCAAAATACATAGAAAAACAATTTGGATGATAGTCCAATAATTAATATTTATTTCTAATGAACATCATCAAAACTGAAAAACTAACAAAGTGATAGCTTATCTGAACTGACAATGTATGGATTCTGCTAAAAAACACTTGGAGTAGACAGGAATATTTTTTTTCATTATTCCATGCCTTGATATGCATCTTTTGAAAACAATATTAACACATAAAACAAAATGCTGCTTTTTAAAACTGTTAATTCAATATAATTTATATAAATAACTCCAACATACTTATTCTCAAATAGAAAAATATTAAATAAAAAAGACACACCTAGTTATGTCATAAACCATAAGAGCTCCGGCTGCACCTCTATAATAACTGCGAGTTACTGCACGAAATCTCTCTTGACCAGCAGTATCCCAGATCTGCAATTTGATCTTCTGCCCACAAACTTCAATTATTCTTGTGCCGAATTCAACTCCAATAGTATGAGGGCAATCTGCCATAACTAAAACATAATAAATGAAATCAAAATGTGCTTTTGGCTGATTTATTATGTATATCCATGTACATATAGATATATTTTAAATTAAACATTAATAGGTGACAGTAACTGATCTATATACAATTCTAAAAGTTTGATACCACAGTCATTTCATCAAACTTAAAAGTTCTGTGATTTTAGATTCAATATAATCTACAGAATTTTTTATTCCAGTGATACTAATATTTTAAAATATCAGTATGACTGGTATATACTGGTATGACAAGATCTCTGCTATTCTGAGATATCAGAGAAAGAGATTGAGCTTAAATTAAGTCATAAGGAGATATTATAGTTTAGGTAGTTTCTTTTGATACTTTCCCATTATACTGATATGTCATCAACATTACGCAAAAAGTAACCAATTAAATAAAATGAATACATAAAAATACATTTCCACTTTTGAGAACTACATTTTAAAGTTTAAGCTTTAAAGAAACCCAAAGGAATAGGTGAAAAAAAAAAAAAGATAATGCTGACTTTTTACATCAATTTTATTATTTTTTGCAAACTACATTTCTAGTTTTGGTATCATATCGCTCACTCTTTTCAACAACGTCATATCTCAAAAATTGGCGATTTTTAGTTATGCCTATTTTCAGGATGCCCTGAAAGAGTAGTATATCCCTGCAAGATCATCATATCTCACCACTCAATATTTAGCCGCTAGAGAGCAAAATAAAATTTTATTTTCAATACATTTTAATGCACTTTTAAACTTTAAAATCACTCTCCTGGAAAATCTTGTTTTTTGAGATATGACGTTGTTGAAAGGAGTGAGCGATACGAGCCATTCACGAGCCAAATCGATTGTCCACTTTTTGAAAATTTAGTGTCAAAGCACTCAACTGACTCCTAACTTTTTATATTCACAATAAGTTTCCCTAATAATACAGATAACACCACTAAATGACAAAATTTCTTTTTGCCATCCAATAAGTAATTTATTTCAGATGCTAATTCAATAACTCCATTATCTATGTAAATTGTTACAATAATGAAATTCGAGTGCAGAAGCAAGTACTTGATAACAGTAAATTACTTGGTGTTGTTTTATCACAAAAAGTAAAATAATCAGTTAAGAACAACAAATAAAATTAAAGATTAGAGAGGTCAAAACACCACATCACACAATTCACTTTCACAAAGATTCTAAAATTTAATGCTATTAATATAAGAAAATCTGTAGCAGTTAGGCCACTAGGCCTATAAAATTTAGAACAGTATTTGTTATATCCTATAGGCAGAACTGGGACAAGAGAATATTGGAAAGACATGATGGACTTGTTGAAATTCATTCCTCCTATTCAACATGATTATCAAAACTTCAAAATAAATAAAACAGGACCTCAGATACAGCTGACAAAGAAAACATTTTTATTGCAAATGAATCCTTTTAAACAAACTAATTATAATAATTGTAACAGTAACAGAACAGTTATTACTTAATTTTGTAAAAAATCTTGGATATAAAAATGTAGGATAATGAAGTTTTTCTGTCATGAAAAAAAAATGTAATGAATATGAATTTTTTCACTTGCCAAATCGACTAACTCCCTTATTCACAAAAATATTGTAATAATAATGATTACCCCAAGGATATTCCATCTTATAGATTTTATATGTCATTAGAAGAAAGCTACAATAATACATTCTACAATGTTTATTTGAATTTATATTTTCATAGGAATTTTAAAAAACAACGTATATTATTTTATCATTTTTCTCCACTTTTTGTTTTATGGACTTGATTGATTCAGCAAATGAGCAGCTCATATATCATAATTCCTTTCATGTGGGAATTTTGATTACATTAAGAAGAGTAAGAAGTGGACAAAACAACTCTTAAGTGTATGTAAGAAAAGGACAGAACTACATCAGAAAATAAATCTTTAAATAACCTTTAAATTTCATTTTCATGTATATTCCTGTCCATTTCTTACATACACCTACAGTTGTTTTGTTAGTAAAGCAATGGTGCAGTGATTGTGCCTATGATTTGTAAGCGATCAAACCCTGGCCTCTGCAATCATATGAAAATGGTTTTTTCCTCAACGAGAGGTTGGCGATAGGTTGGTATAATGGGAGAGTGTCATTCCTTTCACTTAATAGTCAGGCAATGCAATAATATGGACAACTTTTTATAGGATTTCATTACTCCTTTTGTTCAGCATTCTTATTAATTGAATACTTTTTCTATGGTTCGAGTATATATTTGGTTTGTTTTGTTCATATGCACTTTACATTTAAAAAAAGAATGCTGTAAGGGTTTATGAAAGTAATTAACCGAAATATTTATAAATTATGAAGATGCAATTAAAAGTAATTTGTATAAATGAACAATGGCCTCTACAATCTCAAATTATTTTGCTAAGTACAATACTTTTTCTTTTTTGCATTTCTTACTAGATTGCTTTTAATTACTGCATAAATTTCATATCATAGTTTCAAGAGATTTAAAATTTGTTTTTTTTATTCTTATGAATTATATAATTTGGCAGTGGTAAGTTAGGATACTTATCCTTCCAGTATATTTTTCTTTTTAACACAGCTATATTACAATAAATCTTAATGGTAGCCTCTTGCTTCTCTGATCACAGATGTAACTTTCATTCTTTTCTCTTCTAACTCCCCCCCCCCCCCACTAATAAGGGAAAGGTAGTAGGAACTATCATTTTTATCAAATGTTAAGGATGTTGAAATCTGACACAATTTTAAAGTAATTCTAGAAATTTTTTCATTCAGTTTTTCCTAGATGTCTTGATTATTGAAGCTTAGACATGTAATGTTCTCTAAGGTCTCAATATTATTTTTAAAGGTGCTACCGAACAATTAACATAAAAAAACAACCAATGCATCATACTTTTAAAGTCTAAAGTTTTTTACCCTCAGGAAAATATCTTTAAAACTTAATTTTATTCTCTAGGTATAGATTAAACTTTAAAAAAAAAAAAAAAAAACTTTTACAGGGCTTCAAGGAGTCCTTTCTTTTGACAGTAAAAAATTAACATGATTTCAATATATATTATGTTGAATTCTAGTGAAAGTCAGTATTACTTACACTTCTTTTCTGTAAATTGGTGCAACAAACATGACTTCCCAACTCCCATATCACCAATGATTATATATTTAAATATATATGAATAATTATAAGGACCACCAGAAGACATGATGAGGATGCTTTAAAATACACACCTAAAAGAAAATACAAATAAACTTTGAATGAAACTAGTCATTTCCATTGCATTCAAGTTCAATTTCAATAACATATACTACTACAGAAAACACAAACAATCATGACTTTTCTGTTTAACACATAAAAATAAATTGAAAAACAGAAAAAAAATGATGGGCATTTGATTGACTTAATAATTGATCCTTAAAATAAAGCAATAAAATTAAATTTAAGTAATGCAATAGAAATCATTTTAATAGAAATGTAAAGTATGTAAGACCAATTTCCTTAAAGAGATTCCACTTAGATCATGAAAATTCATCAATAAAAATTTATGCTTTTTAATTATCCTGGCTACATCCTTTAAAGGAAGAACTGCAACAAAGATAAGCTATCAGATAATAAAGAATAATTTTAATTGGTTATTAATTATTCCATTATTTCAATTTAGGGAGAAAAGTTCTCTTGATTTGGATGAGTGATTCACTATTTTTCATAAATTTTACATTAGCAAGTTAATATAATGAGAGATTGAATTACTAACATTTATTACTTAAGGCACGAGAATTAATATCACTGGGATGGTCAGATAATATGCTACAGACTATATCTATAATAGACAACAACAAACAAAAAAAAAATCAATCAAGAAAATATGAGTCAATGATTTGTCATAACACTACTCCTCAGCAGATGAAACACTGCAGTCAACTGAAGCATATCATGAATGAGCTGTTAGATAAATGTACAACATAAAATATCATGATAAAGTTATCATCCAAGGTATATAAAGTCAGTTATATCTTATGAATTGGCAAGTTACAAAAGTTTGGGCATGAATTGTACTAAAATAAGTGGGGTTCATATGACGAGGAGCCTTCAGTGGGTTTTTGACACAACCAAGTTCATAATCTTATCACACAATTGTTTGATTAGTCTAAATTACTCAGTCAAATTAGCAACTGTAATTATTGTTATGACTATTTTAAAAACAGATGAACTATACTTATGAAATGAATCAGCACTTAAACCATGTGAGACAAGAGAAATAAGCATCTACACTTGAATAAAAATAATTATATATTCTTTCACCATAAATAAATCATTAATGCAAGTATTAACAATGAAATAGTTTAAGTTCATAAAAATAAGCAGTATAATTAAACATTTAATTTCATGTAGAAAATATACCCACTGATTTACAAAAAGACACTCTTGAGAAAAAGATGCAATGACTAAAAGTTTCATAATTCAAGTATTTTGAAAATTTCCAGATTATCTAATAAATAACCAGTGTTAAGCTGAATTATAGATAATGGCTATACCTAAGAAAACATGACAATACATAGATATGTTTTCCCCAGATAAAAAAAAGGACCGGGGGGGGGGGGGAAGCTAGCACATAAAAGGAGAGGACAACTGAATAAAATAAATTTTAAATGAAAAGGGAATTCTTTTATAATTATTACTTAAATTATTAAAATTAAAAATGATTTCAATCTGTAATTTTGAAATTTTATCTAATACATGTTCAATTAAGAGTATCTAGCTTTATATAATTACATGTGATTTTTAGAAACAATGTTAGTTTTAATGATAAAGTCTAAATAGGTTCTAACACCAAAATTCTCATTTAAAATGTATCAGTTTTGAAAAATGAGGCGGGAGAGAGCAAAGGTAATATTTTGCAAATCAAAAAAGAGCAGTATTCATTTATTAAACAATGCTCATTTTACAAAAAAATGGGAGCAGGATGTTGTGTCCTCCTGAAAATGTCAAATGATTCTAATGAAAATATCCAATAAAATAGAATCTGATAAAAAATGCCATAATCTGGATTTTTCCTAGACTTTTTTTTTTTTTTTTTAAATATGTAGCCTACATTATATCATGTACAGACATCTCTTTAATTTAAAGATCATAGTTTTTGCTCACAATAGGCAACATTTAACTGGTTAAATAACTACAGAAGTTAGTGTCATAATTCGTTTTCTCGATAAATCGCAACTCTTCTTTAGATTTGGCAAAATACTATGAAAATGCAAAATATTGATCATATTTTGTACAACAATTATAATACCGCCCAGCCAAGCTTTCAGTCGCGCTTTCTTGTTTAAACTTTTAATTAAACGTTCAACAAACATGTAACATTTCTATATGACATGATGCATGACATCATAAAAATATTAAAATCTAGCTTTATACAATCTTTCAAATTAATTATGCCAAAGTGCTACGTTCTCGAGTATGATGGACAATGAAATAGCTACGTATTACATTACAGTGTAAATCCAACAGATTACGATTAAAAAAAATTATAAAAAGCAACATTTTAAAATCACAAGATTTCTGTTGGCCATTACAATAGTTGTGAAACAATGAATAGGAATGGGTTACAGGATAATCATATGACTGATTACATGTACAGAAAAATTTAAAGACATACCTTTCTACATAAATTTAGAACAGCAAAATTGTACAATATATTACAAAATTACTAGTCAATCAAGAATATGTGTTTCAGAAATGTTGGACATCATACGTATTTTCCTCATTCTAAACATCAGGTGAAAGAAATCACTATCAATAAAAAAAAATTGTGGAAGAACAATCCTCTTACTTTAATATATGGTGATAACAATAACTGTTAATAATAAATATAAACTTACTATGTAAAGGAATCAGATTCTAATTCAAGAACACTAGCAACAGCAATGACCACTCGGGTCTTTTAAATCCGCCTAAACAGATGAATACACAACTCCGACGACAAGATGGCCGCCCCTCTCAAACACACTGATGCCAATAGAAAAAACTTTGAATTTTAAACCAAAACTCGAATTCATGATTAATTAATTTATTTCCTAAAACTAGATATCAACAATCTTTTCTAATGAATTTAGTCCGTTTTGCAGCTCACATTGTGCTGTGGTTAGTGTCGTAAGCTTCAACGATATGGGCTTGGGTGTGAATCACGACTAAAGCTTGGACGTTCCTCTACTGTTGTCTTAGGAGCAATAAATAAGGAGCAATTTGTCTCACCCAAATGATGCTCCCATAGTAAAATTTCACGGTGTGGATAGGCAAAAATTGTCAAGGCAAGGGTCTGCCGCATTGGAAACAACAAAAAAAGAGTCTTTTTTTATTTTTTCCTTTACATAGATGAATCTGCCTATAAATAACAAATTATTTTAAGTGAAAATCCCAAACGTTCTTGTATATGATCAACTTGATAAATTTGCAATATTGATTTTTAAAACTTTCAAAATTATCTGTAGTCCTTTAATTTTTTAGAATAAGTAAAAACCATAGGTTCTCATGTCTGGAAAAAAATTGGATGTTTGAGCACCTCCCATTATAAGATGACGGAGTAAAAATGTCATCTCCTCTGAGATAATATTTTAAATGTCTCATTATAGGGACGTAGAGATTTCGCCTCTGTATATCTATTTATGGTTTTGTTACCCGTAATTCAATTTCTAACTAAAAACTCGTTTAGGAAAACTAAAAACTCGTTTCCAACCATACAGCTGTAAACAAAGCTGACAAAATCACATCAAGTGGGAGGAAGTTGGGTAGCCAAATAACTACCCGAAAAGATAAAAGGAGAGAAGAGAAAAATTTGGGGAACCGAAAGGGGAAGACAATTTAAGTTATCAATAGAAAAGAAGAAGCGAAATCTGAGAGAACCAAGAACCCCAACAACATTTATCTCCTTCTCCTCTTTTTGGAGGGGGGGGGGGAGAGCATTATCCGGCCGGTAAAACAGGAACCTGGGTCGCTTTCCGATGACGAGATACTCGGGTCGTACGCCGGTATCGAATGAAGTATAGGGCTCTCAATAGAATAAATACCTCTATGAAACTTCCAAGCAAGTTTCTTAATTTCGGGTAAAAAGGACCTAATCTTGAGGTCATTATGAAGGGTAGCGTTACTCACGTACCACTCCGTAGAGACGCAATCGCGTAGGATTATGTTTTGAATTACTTGTAATTTCTTGAGATGAGTGAGTGCAGCGTTGCCCCAAACAATAGGCCCATAAATCATAACCGGTCTAAAGAGGGCTTTGTAAAGAAGCAACTTGGTTTTTATTGACAGGCTACTTTTCCATGTCAATAGATAGCTAAGGGAACCTTGTGCAGCCTTAGATTTTCGAACCATGTAATCCATCTATAGGCGCCAGGTTAGGGCCTGTTCACATAGGAGTCCGTTGCGTTGCGTTAAGGGAAAGATGACGTTGAGACGAAAATAAACCAATCATAGGCCTCCAAACGATTAGCAATGAAATTTTTAACGCCTATGATTGGTTTATTTTCGTCTCAACGTCATCTTTCCCTTAACGCAACGCAACGGACTCCTATGTGAACAGGCCCTTAGTTTCGAATCTCGGATGACACCTAGGTACTTGTAAGGGCCTGTTCACATAGGAGTCCGTTGCGTTGCGTTAAGGAAAAGATGACGTTGAGACGAAAATAAACCAATCATAGGCGTTAAAAATTTCATTGCTAATCGTTTGGAGGCCTATGATTGGTTTATTTTCGTCTCAACGTCATCTTTTCCTTAACGCAACGCAACGGACACCTATGTGAACAGGCCCTAAGAGTCAGTCAGGGAGTCCAGTCTTGTTTAAGAAGGAAGATATTATCTGGTGGGATAGAACTACCAGTGAAATACACGGCGGCACATTTGTCAGCGTTCACTTTAATTGCCCACGTAAGAAGCCATTCCCGATACGCATTTAAGTAATTTTGGAGCCTCTGGAACACAATGTGGTGGTGCCTGGAAGAAGTGATAATGGCAGTATAATCGGCATATAATGCTAAGTCGATGTTAAGATGATTAGGCATGTCGTTCACGTAAATATTAAATAATTTAGGTCCGAGTAGACTCCCTTACGGAACTCTACTTTTGATGGGCCTAGGAAAGGAGATACTATCTCCGACACGAAATGAAAATGATCTGCGGAAAGACACTCACGGAGGATTTTTGTCAGTTGGTAGGGAAACTTGAGTTTAAGGAGTTTGAAGATAAAACCGTCATGGCAAATTCAGTCGAACGCTTTACTAATATCCACGAATATGACACCAGTCATTTGATCGTTAGAACGGGCATCCTAAATAAGCCCCATAACACGGCATAACTGATGCTGAGTTGAATGCTGCCTCCGAAACTTCATTTGGTCGGGTCGAACTATGTTATTGATGTTGCAGAACTCTTCAAGCCTTCTGACAAGAACATATTAGTAGACTGTAGAAAGTAAAGAAAGGAGACTAATTGGTTGATAATTACTGGGTTAGTGGGTTCGGAACCTGGCTTATGAATGGGGACAACAATAGCATCCATCCAACAGCTAGGGAAGTACACTAAAGTGCCACTGAATTAGGGATACCTACCTAGTAAAGAGTTGGCCTCCTCTGGCCTTGATAAAGGCTGCCACACGACGCGGCATAGATTCAACAAGTTTCTGGAAACCTTCCACGGGAATGGCTTGCCAAATATTGGCTAAAGCTGTCCATAATTCAGTAAGGTTCTTTGGTGCTGTGTGATGGCCTTTCACACCTTGTTCCAAAACATCCCAAAGATGCTCAATAGGATTTAAGTCTGGGCTTCTAGGTGGCCAATTCATGACAGAGAAGTCAGAGGAATGCTCATCCAACCAGCCAGTAGCCAACCGGGACTTGTGAGAGGTACAGTTGTCTTGCTGGAAAACTCCATTACCGTGCGGATAACAGAACAGCATAAACGGATGGAGGTGATCACCCAGCAACTCTACGTACCGAATTGCATTGAAGGAGGTTGGTACACGCACCAAAGATCCCAAACTGTGCCACGAAAAAACACCCCAGACCATGATTGAGCCACCATGCCATTGTACAGTTCCAGCCAGGCATGCAGGATCCACGGCTTCATGAGCCTGACGCCATATTCTCAGCCTTCCGTCGACTTTAAGTAGTCGGAATCGAGACTCATCACTCCATGTTACTCGTTTCCAGTCCTCTACACTCCAGTCTCTGTGCTCTCTTGCCCAGGCAAGACGTGCAGCCCGATGGCGAGTATAGAGCAATGGTACTCTCGTAGGTCGACGGCTACCGAAACCCATACGTTGAAGCGAGCGTTGCACAGTCCGTTTACTGACTGTACGACTGGCACCGTCATTAAACTGGGTGGTAATTTGAGCTAATGTTTGGCTTCGCTGGCTACGTACAATACGCCTGAGCCGTCTCTCACCACCACTGTCAAGGCTAATTGTCCTTTGCAGTTTGCCCGATCGCTAGTTTTTTTCCACCATCCATGTAATCTTGGTATACTCTTGACACTGTCGACCTTGAAAATCCTAGCTGTCTGACGATTTCGGAAATTGAATGGACCATGCGTCGCGCACTTACGATTTGTTCGTGATCGAAGGCGTCTAAATCAGGCAGTTTACCCATACTGGCAATTCCAACAACTAATTCAGAAGAGCCACAGTACGCGCTATATATGCAGTTACCACAGCGCCCTCACTTGCGCATACATGATGCGCAGCGCTACACAATTTGCATAGGCTTTGCTATCCCTAATTCAGTGGCACTTCAGTGTAGTTTAGTTTCAAGACACTATTGATCATGCATGCAAGGAAGACTATGTATTTAGTCGGAAGGTATTTTAACATGTTAGTTGAAAGGCTATCATGGCCAGGAGCTTTATCCTTTTCGATCTTATCAATGTAACATAAAATCTCTGACGGACGAGTGTTCGCAATAGGTTTTAAATTACCGTAAGATGGGGTTACTTTGTGACAGATTTTAAGTTTTTTCCTATGCCAGCCGATCAGTTTTAAAAGCAGACCAAAACGAACAGTTGCAAATCATTGGTACATCCTTTCCTTGCGTAGTAATGTATTGCTCTAACCTGGATCTTTAATTACCATTGAGACATTAAAGTTAAAATGTGTCTCAAAGTTGCCCCGCCGAGTGGGGCTACGTAGTGACATCTGCGTTTTCGCCTTGGAATACAAGAAGAAAAACTACTTGACACAAAGTTAGACAGTAAAGCGCTTATTATTGCCTTGATACACAATTTTATATACCTAATGCAAATACTGGATAGCTTTATCTATATCTTTGGCATCAAAGAGACCTCGGGTGCCCAGGGCAACCATCAGTTCTTTGAGAAGATGAGGAAATTCGTCTTTCGGCACATTCTGCTCCTTCGGGTAGTTTTTATCCAGATATGCAATACTTCTCTTTCTCCAGTTGTATTTTAGAGGACGGAAAAATGCAATATAAAATGGCTGGAGGTGGTGGGTCGACTTTGTGGGTTATTTTGTAACAATGTCAATGTGTCACAAAGTAACCCCTCTACTTTTCGATATTTAGGTTATGTTCTCATATCTCTTGGAAATATCACTACACAAAAGTTATATTGCTCCACAAACTAACCAACATATTGACAATACAAAATAATTACCTGTGGTAGTTTATTGTATAAGGTGTTAGCCTTTAGCACAGAAAGTTTCCGAAGTTTAAGTCAATCGTTTGACGACAGGTTTGAACAATACACTGGTCAGCGAAGACAAATGGTGCGCAGAAGCTTCGGACACTGGCCTCTAGGTGTCTCTGTATGTCGGACAAACTGTTGGCACTGTTCTTTGCCTATCCGGTATCACGGGCGCAGCGCAAGATCCGAAATACGAAAAAATTACTATGTGTCACAATGTTATCCCTGCAGTCACAAAGTAACCACATCTTACGGTATTTAAAACGTGACTTTGATTATTTATTTAACTTATGATAATTTTGTTGAAGTACTAGCATGAGGGAATGGGTGTCCAGTACATCCTGGTTAGGGGTAAACTGGCTAGCGAGGCTGTTAGCCAGAATCTCAGCTTTATCATTATTCGAAATAGCTATTGCTATTGCGTTAGGGCTGTTGAGCGGCGGGATATGCTTACGTCTACTACGAATTGAGGATCCTAAGAGGTTTCCCTCGAGAGGGATTTGTCCGCAGCAGTGAGAGATTCAATACAGTCATTCCATCGAGTTCTAGAGTGGATCCTGATCTCGTGCCAGATACGAGATTGGAGACGATTTAGTTGGGTTTTGAGAGTAGGATCCCGCGAAAACTGCCAGTCACGTCTAAGATTATTCCTTTCCCTGATCAGATCCCGAATGGGACATTTTAGAATTTTCAGGCTTTGGAAGTTTTGGGCAATTCCGGTAACTCACCGGATTAGGACCATGGCAGTTACAACAGATGCATGTCTGGATGGTGTCCTTCCTCTTACAATCATCAGACACACGTTCTTTAGTGTATCTGATGCAACGGGGTGGCAGTCTGCAAGCGACCTGACTATGCCAAAAGCCCTGGCACCGGAAACATAGACTCGACCCTTTTTGGCTCCTATATTTTTAGATTATTACCTCCATACCTAAGACATCTGTAATGCTATAAATTCTTGTTACGTCCTCGGTTTTTAATACCTGGACGTAAAATAACGGCATGGGTATCCGTTTGGTTTTGAACCTTTGAACATCTGAGTGATCTTTACATTGAGAAAGGTCATAATTTTCAATCTCTTTTTTATTTAATTCAGGGGAGGTGCAGGCAGGTAGCCCTCTGATGATTACTTTAAATGGTTTCTCCTTCTCTAGGAGATAAGTCCTACATTTAACTTTGCCTGAGAGCAGGGAATTGTTCACTGATTTGTACTCTTCAGCCGTAGCTACTGAGAGTGTGATGTATTTCCTCAACACAGGGCCGGTGCTAGCAGTTTCGCCGCCCCGGGCAAAAAGGTAAAATGCCGCCCCTTTATAACTAAAATTAAAAGAGATAACCTAAACCCTTCCCACGCTTAGTAGTAAAATAAAACGTGAGCAAAAAACTGGTATTAAAAATGTTGAAGTTTTGATTTGCCAAAAATACAAATTTCTTATTTTATGATTTTGGCACTAAATTGAAATTAAGGTTGCACAGAAAAAAAGAATAGACACAAATCTAGTATATAATTATAAAATGCATATATCAAAAAAATAGTAAAATAAATTTTAGAACCACTAAAAATAAAAACCTAATTATAAAAAATTCAGTTAAACTTAAAAGTGTTTTTTTTCTCACTTTTAATTCTGAGAATTTATTGATAATTTTTTTGACATCAATTTCTTCAGCTAGCTCATGTTCAATGGCTTATGTTGTCAAGCCATTTAGCCGTTCCTCGGTAGATGTAGAGCGTAAAAAATTTTAATTAACTTTAATTTGAAGAAACTTCTTTCTCCACTTGCCACACTTATTGTGAGAGTAAGCAAGATTATTGAAACTATACCGAGATTTGGAGCAAAATCCAGCTTTGAAATGAATTTTAAAATCTCGATTGGCTTTCATTTTTATTTAGTAAGGCTAAAACCGATACTATCTCGTCTGTCAGGTCCAGCGCGTTTATATCTGTTGAATTCCCATCAGTTAACACTATTTCTAGATCTTTACAATATTTTAGTAAGTCGTTTTGAGGGGTATCTTTTAAATCATAAATATTGTATAAAAACAGGAAATAGTTGCTGTGGGTACTGATCAAATCAAACCTGGATTCAAGTGCATTGATAGCTTGGTCTAGTGTGAAAAAATAAAACTCTGCCTTATATTTCAAAGTAGGATCTTCTATCGGGTCATCTCGTGCCTCATAGTCAAAATTAACATTCCTTCTTCGATCTCTATGACGTGGCTGGGTAAGCTCAAAATTAGCCGGTATGTCAATTTCGTCCGGGAGTTCTCGAGCATCGCAAAACATTTCATTAAAGGCCGTGTCCGATCTAAGATCCCTGAAAAAATCTTTACAATTTTTCAAGAATTCCATACCATATGGTAAGTCATAGTCTTTTGTCTGCAAGAGCTTACTTATTGGATTGATACAATTTAAGATTTTGTACCAAATTACAATTGAGCATAAGAACTTAAATTGTTTGACACAGCTTAATAGTCCAGAAGCCTTAACTCTTATAGAGTTCTCAATCTCCGAATTATTACAAACAGCAAATAAAGCATCGTATATCCCTCCTAATTGATACCTCAGTGGTTTTAATGCATCTATTCGGCTTTCCCAACTAGTATCACTTAGGAGTTTCAAAGTTAGTCCCTGAACATATTTTATTAATATGGTCCATCGAAAGTTGATGAGGAAAAAAATTGATATATTTTTTGGACCATATTAAAAAAATTGGCGGCTTCGAAAGATGCCTTTGCTATGTCATTAACGACCAAGTTTAATGAGTGGCTACTACATGGGAGGTAAAATGCTCGTGGATTTAACGCTTTTATTCTAGATTGTACTTCCGATTTATCGCCTCTCATGTTGGCCCCATTATCGTAAGCCTGTCCCCTCATATCCTGCAAATTCAATCCCAATGTTTCAAGTCTTTTAAGTATTAGAGTTCAGAGTTCAGAGCCCGTCGATCTTTCAACCGCAAGAAAGCCTAAAAAACTTTCATTAATTTTAATGGAAACCTCATTGGGATTGGATTTGTCAATGGATACATACCTTACTAAGACTGTCATTTGCTCGATCTTGCTGACATCAGGAGTACAATCTAGAATTATTGAATAATATTTAGCCTTTTAATCTCGCTAATAATGTGAGATGTTATATTTTCACTTAAAAAAATAATTATTTCATTTTGAATATCTTTCCAAGAATTCAAATTATCTTCCAAGTCCGAGATAGTGGACTTGAACTTTCTCTTTTTTGAGCACTCTGCGGATATGCTCTTCCATTACTGGATCAAACTGAGCAAGTAATTGAATAATTTGTAAAAATTACCATTACCGAAATCGTAAAGTTTGTCACTTGTACCTCGGAGGGCTAAACAATTTTGAGCAAGCATTTTTATTGTTGAAACAATTCGTAGAAGCACCTCGTACCAATAATTTATCTCTGCGGTAATGAGTCTTTCTGAGTGACTGTCAATCGTTTTAGAGTACTGTATTCTTTGACTAAATTCAATCCAAGATTTTTGACTTTGGATATGGTTTTTAGAGGTTTCATGTCGTTTTAAAGTCTCAGCGAGGTGCTCCCAATCTTATATCTCTGTGTCGTCATCGTTCCTTTTCGTGCCTTGTAGGTAACAACAGACTTCCAGCCTGTTTTTGAATTTGAACTTGTTTTTCGACCCTTTTTCTTTTTGTACTGAGCACCCGATAATATTTTACGTTCATCAGACGTTCTAAAAACAATTTAGAAAATATTTCAATAAAAAATAATTTTTTTTAAAAAACGAAACAGAGGCATTTTTGAATATTTTTAGAATGTTTCATTACGAGATTTTGTTGTCTTTGTATAGGGTAAATTGCTAAAAAACACTTTCTATTCCATTACTGACGTTTCGGTTTTAATCAAACCTTATTCAGAGATTCAAGGTTTGATTAAAAAACGAAACGTCAGCCATGGAAAGAAAGTGTTTAACAATTTACCCTAAACAAAGCCAACAAAATCTCTCCTTGAAATAAGTAAATAAGGGTACGAAAAAACAAAAGATTTTTCGAATGTTTTTGGAAAGATGCTCCCCTACGAGGGCTAATTTTTACCCCTGACATTTATTTATAGCGAAAATGAGTTGAGCGGTACCTTGTCTGTTCTTACTTACCTTTTGATTATTCTTATGTATTACATATATATATGTATTACGTTTTTTTTTGAAATCGTTTAGTTAGATTTAGAATATTTACTGTCAAAGTTATCATAATCCGAAAAAATATTTTTCTGGGCAACTACTTTTTGCTTGGACCCATCGATTTTATTTTTTAAAAAGGCACTTTTGCTTATTTCTGTTAGGTGACATGCTCAAAGAAATAATTTTAATTTGGCTCATATTATTTTCGAAAAAATACGTCGTTGTAAGAAGAATTATAAACCTTTAAAAACGAGGTACCACTTGACTCACTTTCTTTATCCAAATAATAGGAGTAAAAATTACCCTTCATATGGGTTGATAAATATAAAAAAACAAAATAAAAAGAAAAGTGACTTCCTTCAAAACAAAATCGACGTGTCCGAGCAAAAAGTCAAAATTTAAAGATAACATGCTTAAAAATTTTTTTTTAAATGGCTTATGGCAAATTTAAAATTAAATATATATCAAAAACTATTTAAACGATTTATAAAAATAATTGACCGTAGTAAGAAGAATTAAGAGCTCTTAAAAACAAGGTGCCGCTCGGCCCATATTCCCTATCTAAATAAGAGGGGTAAAAATTACCCCTCATAGGAGGTGTATCCTACTGCATGAAACACCAAAGTGGCCAAAAAATTGACGGATTTGAGCGTTTTTCCCAAAACATCCTGTAGAAGCTATAAAAATATTTGTTTAGAAAAGCTGCCTATTTTTTAATTATTGCCTACTCACCTTACTTTTACAACACACTTTATGACACAATTTTCAAAAACTCACGGCAAATAATAATTGTATGTAACGCACTCTACTTCACTAGTAACCAACCTGTAAGGCAATTATTGCATGAATAAAACAATCGAACTTCTTTTCCTTTTATAATAGTAGCGTAAAAATCGTGTCATGACTGGTTTTTCGCGACCCCATACATGTTCCGACAAATTAAAACACACGGTAAAAAATTATTTTACAGCACTTTGTATGTGTGTCCATTTATTTAAATTGTAATAAAAAGGGTCATTTTTTATACATTTTAAGCGGGAGTTTATTAAAGTTCGTAAAACACATTAAAAGTAAATTTTATTAAAAGTCCTCCTATTAATTTTTCATAAGTATTCAAATGAATCCTGGTTTAATCATTTACTTCATAAACTAGTTAATTTTACAGCCCATTTGCCGCCTCCTAAGGTTGCCGCCCCGGGCAGGGGTCCGGACCCATCGATTGCCCGCCCCTAGCGCCGGCTCTGCTCAACATCTTGCAGTGTACCGAAGGTCCGAACGCACTGATGGTATTTAGCGAGAAACTCCAAGTTTCGTTCAGGATGATGAGAAAAGGAGGCTTTCTCTCCCTTTTCGTCGACTGACCACCGGGTTTGGGCTATAACCGCTATTTGCTTGGTTTTCTAAGACTAAGGTGTCCATCTCATTATCATCTAGAAAAATGTCCACAAGGACATTATCTTTCGTAATTATGTTTAGAGGATCTGACGGTTTGATTCTAAACCTGTTTGCCTACGCTATCTTATTTTTGCTTAGATAGCGAAAACCATTCTCGTCGATTCGAGCTGCTTTGTCAACACGTTCGGCAAGATCTAGAGCCATTGGCACCATAACTCTGTTTTTGGTGAGCTAGCAAGTGTGTTTTTGTCGGCCAACAGAGGCGGTCCGTCAGCTGTAGCCTCAGGAGGAACGGCAGAGGGAACAGAGTTCCCGGAATTAGCGAGAGGAAGCGCCGTACGCTCAGACGCGAATTGTACTCCGCTAAGAGGGGGGAGTTCAGCGCATGTGCCTGATTATATTTCTTCGTAGCATCTGCTTCGGCAACCCTGAACCCTGACCTCTTCGCAGTGCACCATCTTGGAAATGTTGAGTTTGAACATCCTGTAGTTGTAGTCAAACAAGGAGATTCCAGTCAAGATTCCATTTATCTCCTAGCAGGTCATCGTAGAAATATCACTAAAGGTTTTAGCGTGTCCACGAAAGGTGGAAGGACAAGCGTTGGAACAGAATAGAAGTTATTAGGAATACTATCGGAGAGAGCGCTCGGACACACACCCGCACACATCGTCATTTTGGATGGGAAATAAAAGAACACACGTGACTATCATGAATCGTGGATGATTTGAATGCGAGACATTCAGATTCAAGGTTTCCCAACTGTGGCCTAACATAGGCATTCATCGTGCTTCAATGTTTTATTTCATGACTATTATACACATACTTTATGCTGATAGTATATTCTTCTTACATCTTTTTTTAACTGCTTTTCAATGATTTTAAAACCGCCACTTTAGAATCCATATGCAGGTTGAACCCAAAACCATACAACGTAAAAATAACATAACAGTTATGCATAACATATATACTGTTTTGTAGAACAGTATACTGTTATGTATAACATAATAGTATGTGAAGTCACATTCTAGTATACGAAAAGTGACCCATCGATAAACCTAGGTTATAATTTTACCTTTTACCATTTTATTAGCATTATAACATGTTGATTGTCCTCCTATAGCATCAGTAAATACAAAATTCATGATCTTCCCGGCCGCATTGGAAAACTTATTAATAAACGCAACACAGCACGTAAACTATTCCAAATTTATTGAGATAGTGATAGCAGGAAAGATTATCATTTTCTCGGATCACATGTTAGAAAGTAAATCTCCCGTTTTTGACAAGAACGTTGGTTTGAGATAAACATTAACCTAAACCCTCAGGATAATTCTCTTTGGAAACTATAATAAACTCTTAGAAATAATAACAATAATGTTCCTCCTATCCACGGCATTAATGGCGTAGCGTTTACTAATCACCCTGAAGCTGAAACTTTCGCTGATATTTACGAAACTCAGTTTTCCCCTTGGAAGACAGGAACATGATCGTATGGTTCTCCGCAAGGTCAATACCTTCTCCCCCCCCCCATGCCACCACTATTCAAAACTCTCCCCTTCGTGAAATTTTAAAAAACTTCCGAATGGTAAGTCTCCGAATTAGATAAAATTACTAAGCTTGCGATCAAAAACTTTCCTCCTATTATTATTTATCTCACCGCAATTGTTAACGGCATTATCAAATTTTCACACTTCCTCCAAAACTGGAAATCAGCTGTAGTCTGCCCCATTCCCAAGCGGGGATCAAATTTAACTTTCCGTGATAGTTATCACCCAATTAGTTTACTCAGCTCCCTTTCTAAAATAACCTAGCGGATTATTCTGAATATAATTAAGGACCGTCTCAGCCTCAATAATATTATTCCATAGCGATTTGGTTTTCGAAACCTCCACAGCACAACACACCAGTTGCTACATGTCGTGGAGTTTACTTCTTGTGGACTTCCAAGTGTGGAGACCAACTGGAATACTCCTTTTAGATTTTGCAAAGGCTTTCGTCAAGATTACTCATGCCGGCCTTATAAAAAAACTAATTCAGCTTAATATGCATGATAGTCTTATACATTTTACACAAAACTACCTCTGCAAAATATCTTTCTGTGTCCGAGTACAAAACACGTTGTTTTCACTCAAATCAATCACTGCCGGAGTCCCCCCTTTCCAAAGGCTTCATTCTCGGCTCAACTTTATTTATTTTTTATAAAATGACATTCCTTGCAAAAATTACTCTTCTCTTTCCTTGTACGCGGATGACACTGCCATCTTGGCCACTGCTCACCATCAAACTTTAATAGCCAGTTTTATTCAAAATCACATTCATGCTCTGGAAGATTGGTTTATTAAATGGAAAATTAAAGTTAACCCCTCTAAATGCCAAGCCATCTATTTCTCAACAAGTTATAAAAATCCTCCCCGCTTTTACATTTCCAACCCGGTTATTAAATGAGAGAACTCTGTGAAGTACCGGGGTGTTACCCTCAACCGGCTGCTCACACTATAACTTCTAATTAAAAATGTTAAAAAAAAGATTATCGGTAAAGTCAAATCGCTACGTTCTCTACTTTTCGGTCCCACCTTAACTATAGGAATAGTGCTACTCTATAAGTCAGAAATTCTTCCAACAGCTCTCTAATATGCACCTGTCGGGAATCAAATTGCCAAATCTAACATCGATGAACGCTTCCAAAATAGTTACGAGGAATATTAGAAAGACTTTTAGATACCTCTCTAATGCGGTCATTAGGAGGAATTTCGATATCCGAACTTTCCGTAGGATAGCTCAACAGTTCTCAGTCCACTTTTATGAAAAATAGAAGATTCCTAACGAGATAATTGCCGAATTCCCCGATTATGATTATAAGGACAGTGCTTTCCGTAAGCGCTCCGGCAGTGCTCAACTTGAGCCTGAGCCAGACTAATTCTCCCCAATATCTCGCGTTTTCCGGTTTGATTTTCACTCGTTAGGACAACTGCTTCTTCAAAGGCGTTTTCTTTTCATTTAAATTTAACTTCCCTTAAAAATACAAATTAATGCATTTCTCTTTGAGAAGGGTGTTTACTATCCAGAACTAACGAACGATCAGTGGATTCAAAAATTTTATTTCACGGTAGACGTTACGTCTCATCCAAATCAGCTCAATCGTAAACTACAAGGCAAAGGAAACACAATTTTTTGAAGAAGTTATTTCATTCGAAAGCAAATTATCTCTTTTTGCTCAAGATTTTGAAAGAGAAACTTTGATTCCCTTTCCAAGCCTGTTGAAACATCGCCAAGAAAATAATTCTGATATTGCCATTTCATAACAACCCTTTCAAATATGAGGGAAGCTTTTTTCATCAGGTTTCAGGAATTCAGAAACAGCAAACCAACGTTAGTCTTTGTTTAAAAACCTCTTAATGCTTCTGTAACAGAATTAAATTTTTCTCCCTTTAATATTGACATTGGCAACTTTGAAATGAAATTGCTGAATTTATAAAACAAAGAATTGTGGAGATTGAAATGTTGAGATGGTTTGGACATATTGAGAGGATGAACGAAAGGAGATAGACGAATAAGTATACAAGACAAGTGTGGATGAAAGAGTTGGAAGGGGTCGACATCAGCGAACGAACCTCAATCAGATAGAGGACTTTTTAGCAAAGGGCAGCTTAGGAGTATCCAAATTAAGTTAATAACTGCCAGTCAGACTGGCGGGTCCTGGGTTGTTCAAGAATTAGCAACAAATCCAGTTTCTTCAAAGGGCTGAGATCTTAAAATTCTAAAGGTTTGCAGTACCGATATTTCTGATTTTCTATGATGAAAGAATTATGCAAATGGTTTATATATTAAAAAAAAAATTCGTTGAAACAAAATTTTTTGCCCCCCCCCCCCCAACCACAAAATAAGGTAACTCTTTGTAAACATTGCTACAACATAGATCTTGGAAGGTTTCTTCATCTGTCCCTCTAAAATACGGAGTTGTAGGGAAAAAGCTGTGGGCCAAGATAGTAACCAAAGCATAGGTTCATGACTTTAATTTTTTTTTTGTGGTATCCCCCCTCAGATTAGATAAATTCTTGATTGAATGCTATACTATAAGACTATGATCCTCCCCCCCCCCCCCAACCACACACTAAATTTTTAGAATTGGAAGGTTTCGAAAAATATTGCTTTCCTACATTGAAATTGAACACACTTTACAACCATAACCTTGTAGGAACATAACGGGCCATTTAGCATTTAACCCTGTTTCTTCATTATACGCACCTCAGTTTACCACTCCAGAAAATTTGACATTCTTAAGTGTGAACACATTTTATTTTGAACTGTTTGAAAAGAGCAATACACTGATACCGAGGAAAGAAAATTATAAAACGAAAAGGGGAAAAGTTCCTCTATTCTTTGTAGAAAAAAATTCTATGCCAATTTTAGATTCTTCGGGAAAAAAATTATAGAATATGAATAATGCAGCAAATTAAAGTGTTTTATTTAGTGCATTATAAACCTAATTTTTGATGACGGTTGAACACACAAAAAACATATATAAATAAAACCATTTTATTTTCCAATTAATACTTGACTAGATTATAACTAACTAAACAGTTTAACATGTAATAAAATATACAATACAACAAGAATTTCATGAAAATACTGCCAAGTAAAAATTAGAGTTGACCAAGTTTCCTATGACAACAGCTACTTTAAAATATCAAGAAATGAGATAACATTGTGCATATAATTATTAGAACACAAATTCCATTAATGATCAAGAATTTCTTAATTTCAAGAAAGCCGATGTCATGATACGAAAATTTTTTCAGAAGGCAAAAGACTTTTAAATGTGTCACAATTAACGAAGAGTTCCTCTTTTCTTAAAATTTAATAAAATTAAGAGCAAAAGAGCAACAAGATAGTTAAATATATTTTTCAGTGTCTCCACACATTTTCAAAGTATCAAGAATAATGTTTTCCATTTTGAAACATCGTCTTCTTAAAATTCTGTTTAAAACATATCAGCCATTTAATAAATTATGATTTTTCAATATAAATTGAATATCACTACACAGACTTACTTTCACAAAAACAGATTTTGAAACACTCATAACAAGTGTGGACTTTCTTTACAACAGATGATAAAAAAAAAGTAACTAAAAATCACAGTGAGACAGATATCTGTAAAGCCTTCTTTCAATCAAAAAACATTCTCTATATCTCTTGCACCATAAATTATGGATTGAAAAAAGGTATTAACAGATATATATGTTTATTCAATAGTATTGTTTTGACAAGGCATCCTAAAGGAAATAAAAGGTTAAATAAGCCTTTACTTAGAAAACAAACAAACTACAATAAGCACAAGTGAAATAATTCATATCAGTATAGATCAGCAGTTCTCAACCTGTGGTATGCATACTCCTTGGGGTATGTGCTGGATGGTTCAGGAGTATGCATAAATTTTTTTAGTAATGATGGAAAAACCAGCTTCTTGTAAAAAAAAATAACATTTTAAAAAATATTCTAAATTTGAGGCCATACTTAGAAAATTTTGAAATTGACTTCAAATAGAAAGAGCACTGAAACAAGCTCCAATATCTCTCTGAAAATGGTTTGAATGTATTTGTCCAATGTAAAATTTTTATCCTGCAGGTAAGTACATTTGGACATTTAAATTGGTTGATTTTTAATTATTTTTTAACATTTCCTATAATGTCTTGAGTTATTTTTCTCTTATATGACTTTAATTAAAATGAATTAAACACTATGATTTGCATAATCTCTATGGCTTTAGGATGGAAATGCCTCCTTGACCCCAGGGTACAATCTGTGAAAAATGTTTTTACAGGAGTACAAAGTTAGAAAACGGCCGAGAAATGCTGGTATTACAAAAAAAATAAATAAATAAAAAAAAAAAAATAATAATAAAAAAATATGAAAGACATTCTTGGATTTGTCTTAGGTAGGCAAACAGAAACATGATTACAACTCTTTCAGAAAAGGTTTAACACTTTATAATACTTATGAGCAACAGATATAATGCTCACTATGCATTGTACATACAATAAATCAAATAAGCCTTTTTCTTATTAAATTAATTTAAAAGAATGTGGGAAAGAAAGAAATGAAAGCAGATTTTCTTTGAACTAAAACTCATCTTTCAGCAAGTTCCAAGGGAGTCAGGGACCTTCAAACTTGAAGATGAAATAGAGACTAACTGGCAATAGAACAAAGTGGAATAAGTAGAAGTAATTAAAATACCTCTGGATATTTTTTAAACAAAAAGCATCAACTTTTTACAAGTTCCTTCATTAAAAATATGCACCCATTTCATACATAACAGTATTAAACTGTACATGATAGTTCAATATTTATATAAATATATAAATAACAGATTTCTTGGTTATAAGTATAAAATATATAACTGTATTAAATGGAATGTATTAAAACCAGTCTTAAAATACATATAAAATGTTTAAATTGAAAAGATCTATTATTTTTTACAAAACAAAATAAAATGTCAAACATTTAAAAAAATAGATGTATTTCAACAAGTACAACAGTACATAAAATAACAAATTTAACCCATCTCTGCATAGATATTATATCACAGATATAAGGAAGAGGAAAAAATTGCATTTAAATTCTAAATTACATTATCTGATTTGACAAAAATTTATTTAAATTTAATATATTAGATATACTGAAAATGCAATTAGTCCCGTTTTACCCATTTAAAATACTTAGTATTAATATTCAGTAAATATTAGTTAAAATAAGTTCAACCCTTCTAACTTAGTAACAATAACCTCTATTTTGAAAACTCATGTTTTTTTCTTTACTTATAATGACAGTCAAAGAGTTATACTTTATAAAATAGTTTTCATATTAAGAATGGTTGTTATTAATGCACAGATAAAAATAAATGCAGATCCGTATAAATAAAATTCTACGACCTAAAGACAACATCAAGAAATCTAAAATGCATCAATTCTGAAATTTTCATGCACTTCACATTCAATGGAATATATTTCCTCAAGAAGATAACCAATGATTGCTTGTTTATTAAGCATAACAAACTTCTCCATCTCTTTCAGTGATTTTACAACATCTTTTTCTATCTTCATGATGGTGCCTTCTTGAGTACCCAGATACTGGAAAAAAAAAAAGAAAGTTTACAAAACTTATAAAAATAAAAGACATGCCAATTATATGGAAATCAATAAGAATAAATGCAGATAATATAACTAAAAAATTTAATCTAGAATAAACACTTTTCTCCTAGTTAAATACACAAAATATACAAGAGAGAGAAAAAAAAAACAACTTTCAAAACCTTTTAAAAGAGAATTTAATGTATAATTATACTTTAAATTTTAACACAGAAATTTTTTTTATTAACTTTACAAACTCTAATGTCATCTGTAATGCATAAGGAATTTGGGCTATATTGCTATGTTGAATTGATGAGTCCATGATCTCAGTGACTCTTGGCATGAAGTCTGTTGTTGAACATGCCAGAGTTGCATATTTGTTTGGAAATGAGTCAATAATCCTATGAGGACACTGAAAAACCCTATGAGGATACTACTAACCCTATGAGGACACTTTTTTGTTACTCCTCTCATAACTTATCACATAGCAAATAGTTTCTTAAAAATACCTCCATTAAACACAAGAAAAGGAAAGTTAAGGAATATTTTCATCTAATTATACTAAATAATAGGATCATTTCAAGAAAGAAAGAAAAAAAAGGTGAGAATCTGCAAAATAATCAAATTATCTTTACTACATTCCATTTTACTAGCAAGCAAATTAAGAATATATGTTTGAGGTACACTGCAAGTAACATCTATAAGCTGATATACAAACTGATGCATTATCAATTTATTTAACAAATATACATATTTTAATCCCATAAACTAACTCTATGTTTTTAATTATAGTCAAGAATAAGTACAGAAAGATCTTATTCCTACAAGCAGAGTTGAAAGTGAAGGGGAATTTGAGAACAGCTTTGAGAATTTTAATTCCTTTAACCCATTTAAGACTGGCATTGAGAAAACACAACATTAATTTCTGTATTTTTTAAAGGCATGTTCTAAGTTTTGTATGTCTGAAGTAACATTTTTACTTTATTCTCTATACTTTAATTGATCATAATAAATTTTTTGTTTCCACATTTGCCTGCTTTTAGCACTTTCAAAAAATTGTTTTTTTCTGGTGTTTTGAAAGGGGAAAAAATGACTAATTTCAAATAATAACTGTAGATAGCAGCACATGTTAAATTTCTGATTTGATGCTTGTTACGAGTTTACTGGAGACTAAAGAACAAAATGACTTCAACAGGTAAGGCATAATTTTTCTTCTTATGTTTCTTAATTCATATTTTTAAAAATGTTGCGAAAACGCAACATCAGTCCAATGTGTATTATTTAAGATTTTGATATGCTGCCCAGTTTCTATGCAGTAAATTGATATTGTTTTCACTCCAGATAAGTTTGTCTGTTGAAAAAAGCTATTTTTGACATTGAAAGAGGCATTGGAGTATTTTCATGAGCTAGATGATGATGGTATTTCAGAATCGTCCTCAACAGAAGATAATGATGAACCATAATTCGTCATTATCCCTCCAGATACGGATGATTTGACGGATGAAGAGGCTATTAATGATGATATTCCATGTGAAAATGTCGAATCACCTAAAGACATTGCAGGTGAAATCGACATTTCTTTCTAATAAATGTAAAAGTAAGCAATATAGTAAGAAAAAGGAGCATATTGTATGGGAAAAATGGAGACTCTACATGGAGGTAATGAATTCTAAAATAAGTTAATTAGAGTTTCAGAGATCTATATCTCTGAGAAAGCCTTATCTTTGATAAAAAGGCTTGAAGAAATGCAGATGAATTCTGTTTTACCTGAAACTTTACATATTGGAACACCATCTTCAATTCAAAATCTAATTCTCAATGAAACTCAAAAAGACCGGGGCCATATTATTACTAAAAATAGTGAAAATAAACAAAAAAGATGTTAACACTGCAAAAGTCAAACAATTACTGTATGTAATAAATGTAATGTACCTCTTCATGCAAAATGTTTCAAAGACTTAAAAATAAAAAAAAATAAAATATATATATATATATATATATATATATACCATTTTGGACTGATGTTGCGAAAACACAACATTTTTTAACTCTCATAAAAATAAATTTAATTTTATGGAAACAACTTATTTGTGTAATTAATGATCTAAGACGTGTTAAAAAACTGTTTGGTGCATTTCCAATAAAGGAAACATGGAGCGGTCTTAAATGGGTTAAACTTTATTTAACCCCTCCCCCCTTTTTTAATAACTAGGATGTACTTTGAAGTCCTAAAATTTTAAATTGTTTGTCCTAAACATAAATGAGTAAGTAAAATCTTATTCTTTATCTTAACCCCTTGACTACCAGGACGTACACCCCGTACGTCGTTCACTACACAGTAATGAGTGCATATTTGAACCGGATTGGTCAGTGATATGCAACTGATATAGCATGGTTCTGGTCGGAGGTGAGTAGTAATGACCTTGATTCTACTACAAGGACGCTGCTAGATGGCGAAAGGAGTGGTGGGGTATGAATTCGCATAATCGTTTCAAAAATCAAAATGTCAGTTGTGGTTCGACTGTTGTCTGTGTTCACGTGTTTTATATTTGCTTGTATTATTTAAAGAACCTTAAATTCTTCACTATTATATCACAGAAGTTTTTAAAGGATTTATGACACGAAAATTTTACACCGCATAGCCTGGTATATAGCCCTTCACCGGCAAAATTAAGCCTGGTAGTCAAGGGGTTAATGTTAAAGCACAGAAATTTGAAAACAGCTTTAACAAATAAATCTTAATTACTTTTAAGACCTAACTTCTATATATATACATATATTTAATGAATATGCTAAACAAGGATTACTTGGCTAATGCAAATAATCTAAAAGAATAGTTTATAAATTCACCTACATTTCTTTAGTACACACAGTTAATCAGCCTAGACAAAAGAACTTAGCAAGAATAAACTGTAACCAGCTAAATAGTATCTGGTTAAATAGAAAAATATTTACTGAATTATCTCCACAATATATGATAAGAATTTAACAATGAGTACATGTTCTTTACAAGGTTTCTGATATGAAAATGATGTTTAAACAGAGAGTAAAAACTTACATACATGTTCATAATAAATTAAAAAATTTTCTTTAACAGAAAATAAAAAGTTAAGCTTACTTTAGATTCATATTCTTTGAATTCTTTTTCCTTCTCAGCCCGAAAGGCTTCAATTTCTGCTTGAGCCTCTTCTTTTGCTTGTTTTAACCTCAGATTCTTGCCTAAAATTAAGTTTCAGTGATTTAATTAACAAACACAATTTAATAATTTAAGAGAAATACTGTATGTGCCCCTCCTCCCATTTTAGCAATGCTTCTATAATGATCCAGAACTGAATTCAACATGATACACTTCTATCAAAGAGGAATTAAATGACTCTGAATAGAATCAATAAAGTACAAAATTATGTTTATTCTATAAAGCATAAGCTTATTTTCTTCCTTAACCCGTAAATGGCAACATCTGCCGGAATCACTCTAACATTAACATCCATCTGTGAGACTAAGTTGGATTTTGTAGCTCATTACTTAAGTAATTTTTCAATTTTCATTTAATTTTAGCTCTGTATTTAAGGTATTATTGATTTATAAAATATATTTACACTTGGTTTTAATTTTAATATAACTTTATTCAGTAAAAGTCAATCTAATTTGTTTTAGAATTTTAATAAGATCTACAAAAGAAAATTAAATTATTAGAAATAGATTACGATAAAAAGTAAACTAGTGAGAAATATAATCATGGTTAAAATAAAGTTTCATCATAAAAGTTTTACAAATTTTGTAAACAAATATTACATTTCTTTTTAGAATACTCCAAGCAATTAGGTGTATCACACTTCATACACTTGTAGTTTGTCATTCTATTTTTTGTGTAAGGACAGTTTGCCTAAAGTTTTTCTTCTTCTCCAACTTGTCACTTTTTAAGGATTGCTTACTTAAACTTGCTTCCTAGTCATCAACTGGACGAATAATTTCCATTATAATTTTCTTTAGTCGTCTGATAGATGGACCAAATCTTTAAGGACGTACCTTTAAAGTAATATTTGTCTCTAAAGCAGAGTAATTTTTCTTGGAATGGTAAATGTAAGGTGATAAAGTAAACAAAACATAACCAAGGTCACAGAATAGTTGAAGCATAGCTCGAACATGGAGGTTTCAAATCGATAATTACGCACCCTAGCGGGAAAAGTATGAACTCTACCTGCCCGAAAGACAGATGTTACCATTTACAGGTTAATCCAGAAGGCATCTTGGAATGTAACAATCTTTCCAAAGCATATGACTGATATGAACTCACAATCTCAGCTAAGAATTCACACTACATAAATAAAAAGGAAGTCATCAAGGATTATTAGTAACATTCATTACAGTTTCGTCTTGATTTCCAACTTTAGGTAATACATCTCCACTTAACTCTCTGCAATGAGTTTGAGTTTGCTTTGGCTTGAAATTTAATTCACAGGAAAGAAAATCTTTTAAAACTACAAACTAGAGGTTCACTTTCCACTTCAGCTGAGTGGAGACATAAATAAAGCAATAAAATATGCTAATTGTCTGAAAGAAAATTGAAAATAACTAAACAATACTCGATGGATATTTATTATGCCGGTGTCTTGAGGGTACATGGTAAAAGGGGTACATTTTAAAGTTAGGGCAATAATAGAATCAACTGAAACTGATGTGCAAACTTAATACGCTAGATTCATGATACCGATTATTATTAAAAGAATAGTTTTCTTATGATTAACTATGCCTAACAACCAAAAATGAACAATACATTTTAAAATGCTTAAAGTTAAAGAGATAGTATTCACTGGACCCATCAATCGTTAATTTTAATCCACCTTATCAGAAAAATTACAAAGTTAAAATGAGAATTTTTACTTCCGTAAGCTTTATTATCACTTAACAAGAACATTATAATAACGATTATAAGCGAACACAAAAGTAAAGAAATGAGAAATTAATAAAAACATACGTTTTCTTGCTTGATTTATTCTTTCTTCATTTTTTTTCTCAGCAACAAGAAGTTGTTGAATCGAATGTGAATCTTGTTTGAACATTGTTTACAAAAGATAATTGAAATGCAATTATCAATTTCAAAGAAACGCGAGAAAAAAGAACCAAAAGTGTGAAATCATATGATCTACGTACGGTTATGATGAACATACTAAAAATTCCTCTCCCCCCCTAAAATAATAAAAATAAATATATACTTTGTTTGTCTCAGCTCAATAATTTTGAAACTAGTTAAATTTAATTTGTATTAAAATATGTGACAAAAATAAATTGATTTTCACTGCAAAGACTATGCCTTTTTTGTAAAATTATTTGGAGTAATAAAGTTTTATCCATCAGGCAACCGTAACTGTTTATCCTTGTAGGTAGGGAAATTTAAAGCTCACTAGAACATGAAAGATAATTTTGTGTTTGTCTATATTAGTATTTTAAGGGTGATATGCACGTGATTGTATCACAGTCGATTTTTTAAAATTTTCATTAACTCGGATAATTTGTTTATTTGATTGGATGGATTTATCATCCACTCCCAAGGCTCGAAATCAGCGAAGGAAGTGAGTACTCTGTCATATTTATTTTTGTTAAGTCTATTTTTGTCCAGTTTAAAATTAAAATTTAAAAACCTTTTTCAAATTGTTTCCTAACATTTTTCTGGAAATTAAAATCTTATCGGACTAATGACACGTAGGCAATACCTTGTATATCAAAGTAAAAAAAATAAAAGTTTGAAGAGTAGATTAAAAGTTTGAGCAAAATACTATACCCAATTTTTTTGTTTGAAGTTTGAGTATTCCATTTAGCAGAAGACAATACAAAAGCTCTGAAACAAGCTAAACGGAATGATCTAATGTAGATTTTTTATTGGTGTACCTTCACAATACTATGTTGGAATTTCATTTAATTGAGCTTGATTTCAGGTCATATTTGAAGAATTAAATACTTCCGAGACAAATAAAAGAAAAACCTGTGTACAGAGACTTGCATTCTATTATACTTATTTTTTATCCCCATGAAGTTGGAATTTGACTGTTTCTTTTGTTTCCTATAAACTTTTTTTGATTTAGCAGATAATTAATTTTAAAAGTTTTTATGTTAATTAAATTTATAGTTTTAAGTTATTTAGCTGGTTCGTTCACATTTTTTTAAGGTTTAAAATTTTTTTTACTGTTCTTGTATTAACCATTTGCCATTTTGGTACGATTCGGGGTAGATATCATATGAGTTATGAACATTTCTTTTTAAAACACTATATTGTATATTATAAACATTTAATTATTTATTCTGCTTTCTAACTATCTTCTAGTTGATGGAAAGGAAAGGATTTATTACATTCAATTTGCAAATTCCTTTGATTTATATTTGATGTTTGTGTTCTGAAGCTTGTATTTGTACATGAAATAAATATGTGTGAACCTGCTTAAGATCTATCATATATGCTTGCTATTATAAATATAAGCTTATTTGTCAAATTCTCACTCTTTCCTTTTCATTCTCTTTGAATGCTCAGGTCTAAGAAAGAATAAAACTTTGAACTGTTTTCCTCATGTGATGAAACTTATGCTTATTTTCCTGTTGTATTTTTCATTAGTAAATAAAAGATTTAATTTTCTCTATCTTTAGGTTCATCAGCCCAACTGCTGCTTCTCCTTATCGAAGCCCTTTAATTCACCAGCCTGTAAGTTAAAAAATATAACCGCTTATTTAATGCTCTAAATTTGTGATAAAATTTGCAAAATAATAGGAATCATCCTGTTTATGATAGTCCCTTATGTTTGCAATGCAAGATATTTGCAACAAGGGTGATGGAATCACCAAAGAATTGATGTATACGTGCTTATCTGGAATGTTTCATTTGCAATATCTGATTTTTTTTTCTTTTGTTACTGTATGTATTTGTGTGCTTCATATGTTATTTTTTATAAAGTTTTGTACTTGAAGATTTTGTAAATTTCAATGTCAATTTAAAGTTTTTTATGTTTTTAGGTAAAGAGTAATCTACCTACAGATGACAGTGCATCACTAGATGAACTGAGAGCTTCTACAGTAGAATTATGGGAAAAAAATAAAAAACTTGAGGAAAAGATTCTGGACTTAGAAAAGAAGTATGATGTTTTTAAAAACATTTAAATATTTTAATTTGTTTTTGCATGAAATGAGTCATTTATTTTATGCATTACTTATCATTTTTGCATTTAAAAGTTTTTAAAATTGTTTATTGAGCAGTTACAATTAAAAAATGTATTATTTGTGAGTTTTATGTTAAACATTTCTGTTTTCATGGAATTATTAGATTTGTGTTAAATAATCTCGGGAATATTGGCAATATTATGTGCATACCATTTGGGTTTGAACAATTTCCGCTTAATATAAATTTGTTGATATTCAACTTTCAATCTCTTTACTTTATGTAAGATGAGTTTTATGCAAAGCCATAATATTTTAGTATAATGTTTGTGTATAGAAAAAGACTGCATAAGTTTAGCCTCTTTAGTTTTTTTATTGTATTGACCTCATAATAAGAAAATAGGGCTAAACTAATTAAATTATTGAATGTTCCTGATAATCATAATAGTGAATTCTTATAAATAATGAAGATTAACAAGACTCATTTTATTGTAAAATCATGCTCTGTAATTTACTTTGTTGTACGGTGCAGTTTTAAAATATTGTCTTACAGTTTTTATAAAAATAATTTGTGCTGACATACTTTTTAATTTTTAGAGGTTATAAAGAAGAACAATTAAAATGGTACATCGATAAATTGCATGAGTACAATGAAGTAAAAGATGCCGCCCAGACAATTATGGGAAGAATAGGTATGCTTTTGCTTTTTTGCTTTCTAATTTTCTTTTGCACATGTTTTTAGTAATTTTAGGACATTGTCATACTTTTTTCAGCACTTATGGAATAATGTGTTGGTTCCAACCATATGCTGTCAATTGATGTCAATGTAGTTTTCTGTTGAGTGACATTTTTTTTCCTCTCATGATATTGTAGCTGTTCTTTGATGGAGTAGCTAAAACCTTTAAACTGTCAATTGTACGAAGAATACAGATCTTGAAAATCTCTAATTTCCTCTTGACACTGAAGTTAATCAAAATCTCTGGCAAATGTTCCTAGTTAGTGACTTTTCAAAATGATGCTAATTAGTGAGTTGAAGTTTATTTTTACTTATTATATGAGCAACTAGCTGAAAACCCGTACTTTGCTACGGAGTACATTCAAATTAAATACAATGGTCAATGTATGCAATTAATTTCTATGTTTAATATCCATAAAACATACTAATTTGAATTAAATTCTTAAAAAACTTCCATCTGAATGAGTTTAGTGGTTAAATATTATCTTCTACCGTATTTTAATATTTCTTTTGTCAATTTATTTTGTTGTTATGCACGTGACGCAAAATTAATTTAAATTATCAGAAAAAGAAGAAAAACCATGTGATCAGCATTTAATAAATAAAATTTTAAAAATTAATCTTTAAAAATTCACCAAAAATCAGAAAATGGAGGTAAAGATTTGAAAAAGATTTAATTCTAAAGGAATTTTTTTGATCTTTCTCGTGATATAAATTTTATAACCCTCAAATTATTATTTTAAAATGAAAACTTAAAAAAAGATACAAAAACAGCTTAAAAATTTAATTTTAAAAAATCTAAGAAGAATTTTTCAAAAATCAGTCTTAGTGCACCCCTACACCATAAGAAGAGTCACCATGCAAAATTTCAGCCCTTTAGGTCTAGCGGTTTGGTCTGTGTGTTGTATGTCTGTCTGTCAGTCAGTTATACAACTGTTTTATATACACTGCTGGCCACTGTAAATGCAACACCCTGAAGGAAACATGCAAATAACATGAAATTTACAACATGCATTAGCGGAGGTGAGATATGCAAATGATTAGAATTTCAGCGCAGACGCACATCACGCGCGTCTGTGGCACCACTTCGAATCGCTATTTAAGGCTTGGAGATTTCGACGATTTCAAGTTCGGCAATTGTGTTTTTCTTGTGGTTTTTTCAAAAAAACGATCAATTATGCCTCGTCGAAAACAGCGATCATCTTTTGAACAAGTAACCAATTTCGACAGAGACGAAACCACAACTATAATGTGGATATGTGATCGTTGGATGCATGAGGGTACGACGGACCGGCGTGTTCGATCGCATCCACCTTAGTACACCACTTCACGTGATGACAGGCAAATTGTGCGCATGGCAGTGACGGATCGCTCAGTCACATCACGAACCATAGCACAGCACATGCAGTCTGTAACGCATCATCCAATGTCTGCGCGTACCATTCAACGCCGTTTATAGCAGAGTGGTCTGTCCGCAAGACGTCCATTGCTTTGTCTACCCTTGATGCAGAACCACAGACGTCTCCGCCGCCAATGGTGCGATGACAGAAGGATGTGGACGGCAGAATGGAATGAAATTGTCTTTACTGATGAGTCATGCTTCTGTCTGCAACACCACGATGGTCGCATTCGAGTCTGGAGACACCGTGAAGAGAGGATGCTGAACAGCTGCATTATGCACCGCCACACTGGTCCTGCACCGGGTATTATGGTATGGGGCGGTATTGGATATCACTCTCGCACACCTCTAGTACGCATTGCCGGTACTTTAAACAGCCAGCACTGTATCTCCCAGGTGTTGGAGCCAGTTGTCCTTCCTTACCTTCAGGGCTTGCCCACAGCCATATTTCAACAGGATAATGCGCGACCACACATGGCACACATTGTCCAACGGTTCTTCGTCAATCGCCAGATTGAATTGCTTCCCTGGCCGCCTCGCTCTCCGGATCTTTCACCGATAGAAAACATGTGGTCCATGTTTGCTCTACGATTGACCCAGATTCCATCCCCAGCTGCCACAGCAGATCAACTTTGGCAACGTGTGGAAGCTGCTTGGTCTGCTGTACCCCAAGAACTCATCCAAAGTCTCTTTGAATCAATGCCGAGGCATGTGGCAGCAATGATCTCCAACAATGCCGGCTACTCTGGCTACTGATTTTGGCAGGAACCATACTTCACAGAAGTCTATAAATTTAATCATTTGATACTTGGTCAACATGTTATCTATAAAATAAATTTTGTTGTGATCTCTCTTGTCTTTCTTGGTGTTGCAATTTGGGTGGCCAGCAGTGTATATTGATTTGATTGAAAACGTGTAATGTGGTTGAAACTTAGTTTTCAAATGTTCATGTACTTATAATATTTTAAGTCATCAACATTTGAGTTTAAAATTTATAAAAATATAAATTTTATACCTCTTGTAATTTGATATATTAATTCTATAAAATGAGTGTCTATAAGGAAATGTAAAACATAAAATTTTTGTAAATGTTCTTCATCAAAATTCACAGTATTGAATGAGGTGCACTTCCATAAACATAACTCAAAAAGGTTATTTCAGCAAGGATAACTGTTCAAATGTTTTGTATTATTTTACTCGTAATAATCTTTAATCACTCACTAACATATGTATATTCTTTGAATAGATACATTTTAAATTTAATTTTTAATTTCAAACAGTTCTTGTAAATGATAGTAAATTAATGTGTATTATTTGTTGCAAAAATAAAATTACATAAATAGGGAATTTTCGAAGACCAGCAGCATAACTAAGTGCTAGCTGAAAACCTGTAATTCACAACGGAGTACAGTCAAATTAAATACAATGGTCAATGTATGCAATTAATGCCGAAAATATGTATAAATATATTTATAATAAATATAACGATCAATGTATGCAATTGATGTAAAAAAAACAAAAAAATATATTTGCAAAAAAATCGTAATGGATATTTTTATAGACAAAATAATGTAGAAAAAAATATTGAAATTAAATCTAATAGAACATACTAAAGAATATAGTACAGTTTGAGGAACATATCTTTTACTGTATTTTAATATTGTTTTGGGTAATTTCCAATCGTCTGCTGCATTAGCAAGATAAAAATTTTTTTTTGTCTATTTCGTTGTTATGCACGTGACGATAAATTAATTTAAAGCACCAGAAAAAGAAATCACGTGATCAGCATTTGATAGATTAAATTCTAGAAATTAATTTTTAAAAATTCACCAAAAATCAGGAAAGGGAGGTAAAGATTCGAAAAAGATTTCATTTTAAAGGAATTTTTATGATCTTTCTCATGATATAAATTTCATAACCCTCAAATTATTATTTTAAATGCAAGTTAAAAAAAGTTACTAAAACAGCTTAAAAATTTAATTTAAAAAAATCTAAGAAGAATTTTTCAAAAATCTTTCTTAGTGCACCCCTACACTATAAGAAGAATCACAATGCAAAATTTCAGCCCTTTAGGTCTAGCGGTTTGGTTTGTGCATTGTCTGTCAGTCAGTCAGTTACGGAACTGTTTTATATATATAGATTATACCTTAGAGCAGTGGTTCTCAATCTTCCTATGGTTGAGAGCACATCGAAGTTTTCAGAGAGCATGGCAGGCACAACCAATGGTTTTTGTATCACTGATGCTCATTATTTACATAATAAAAATATTTTTTATTCAGCAATTCGTTACTAACCTTCTAATATTATTGCACTTATTATGTTTTGAAAAATAATAAAAAAGAAGAAACATAAATTGAAGTTTTGATTTTTTTATTTTATAAGTAGATACATGCAGTTAAAGAAAATAAGTAGTGTAATTGAGTTTATTGCTTATAAATACTTTATTTAAACTTTAATGAGATTTTTGACTCTGAACTGAATTAGTTAATTTTTTATAATTGGGAATATAAGATGATACAGTCAATTCCAGTTAATCGGACCACATCGGGATCCTAATAACCTGCTGGCCTGATTACACGAACATTCCTTATTGGGGTTATACAATAGAATTTGTTTCAGTTCTTTAGGATTCAGTCCAAATAAGCAGCTGGTCCGATTAACCGGTGGTCCAATTAACCGGATTCAACTGTATTCCCGTTCTTAAGCAATCGTCCAGGTGTTCATCAGTAAGTTGCCACTGAATGGTGACCACCAGTGCACTGTCAGTGGCACTTTGTCCACAGTGTTTAATAATATATGTAAAAAAATTTCAAAATAAAGTCAGGTGCATTCCAACACCTTCTCGGGTGCATGTGTGCATGCAGGCACAGGGTTGAGAACTACTGCATTAGAGTGATACATTTTAAAACTCATACGTTATTATCTAAATTTATATTTGCATAATTATTTTTCCTTTTAAAAGCTTTTAAAAGTTTTGCACTGTTTGGAAATTTATTTTTCTGCATGTATTCCTCTTGCCGTACATGTTTATATTTTTTTTACTGTAATTTGTTGCTTGTAAGATTGCAAAACCTTCTTTCTTATAATATCTATTATTTCCTCTTTCATTTTACAGCAATTTTAGATCAAGTGACTGTCAAAAAAGTACATGAAGATTTTGGTATGACAGAAAATGATTGACTTCATGTTTTGTCTGTACCCTAAAACATTGATGCTTAACAGAGTTATGCAGGGATTTCTTGAAATTGCTTTAAGTTATAGTTCACTATAACTTAAAGCAATTTTCAGGACATTTTCAGGATATTTTCAGGACATTATTTCTCCATCAGAAGATATTTTGTATGAAGTACATGTATGTCTGTGGTTATAAGCTTGTATATATTTCTCATTAAAGGAATTTATGTGAATGTTAAGTAATGTAATAAATACTACTTTTAAATAAATCGTCAATTAATTTGTGGTTTCTGCTAATACCTGATGTGGACAAGTGGTTATGTTATCATATACTAGTATTGTTATTGCAATATGTTGAGGTAAGTACTGGTGAGACTAAAACTCTTAAGTACTGTTCATGGCAAAGTGTTCTGCTGCATTTTGGTTCAGAAAATATATACTTGATCAGGGTTGATACCTCCCTCCTCAGAAGCCCAGTAATCCACAGAGAAAGGTAATTCTGATTTTAATTTTCAACCCACCCCTAAGAAGGGAATCTATAGGGTGATTTACTTGAAAGAGGCACCGAACATTTTACAAGAACTTTCGCTAGGATAAGCAATCTGAAATAACAACAGCAAAAAAAAAACGCTTCATACCTTGACGTATGTGCAATCGAGCATTACATGCGATGCTGGAGGTGATCTCCGTTTTTTTGCCAGACATATTTCGACGCGAGGCTCCATGTTCTGAACGTATTAGCACCGATATCGGGGGAATAGCAGCAATTTAACGTTGGATGTTTTCCTTCAAATCTTCCACAGTGCGAGGCTTGTTCCGATAGACTTTTCTGGAAGGAAGAAGCCTGGTTTTGTCAGATCCGGCTACCGTGGTGGCCAAAGTCTTGATATTAACCTATTGCTGAAGGAGGACTCAATTTCCGCCAAGCTTCTCCCCGATGTGTGACACGTTTTTACATCTTGCTTGAAATAACCTCCGTTAACTCACGATCATCTAGTTCAGGGGTTTGCAAACTTTTTAGCCTATGGGCCACACTGACTTCTCCACTAGGTCCCAAAGGCCAAGATGTAGCTAGCTAGCTCATCATACCAATATACTGTACTTTTGAACTACGCACAAATGTTCGTATCGAGACTAGCCGGCTTATTAATCGTAATTATGCTGAATTTCATTATGTAAATTACCTATGTATGTCACTTATTGTAAGTTTTTAGTATAAATCTCATACCCTTAATTACAGTTAAAACGTTAAATTTCATTATGTATATCAGTTATTGTCTCTTAATTGGTCGTTAAATAAAAAATCTGATTATTATTTTGTATGATTCACTTACACTGTAAATTTTACAATGTAATCAAAATAAACTGGCGGGCCGGATACCGGGCATGTCCAGCCTGCTACCGCGGGCCGTAATTTGGAGACCCCTGATCTAGTTGATTCATGAACTGTTCGAAAATGCCCAGGCACATATTGGTGTTCACGGTGGTGTCAAAGAAAATGGGGCTTATGATATGCAACTGAGACCTCGCGCACCACACACCACCTTTTTGATCATGGAGCGGTGTTTGGTGATTGGCAAAGGGCAGTGACATTGACATAAAACACTATAGAGGCACCAGGGAGCAAGAGCTCCTTATCCTCAGTATCAAGGTTAGTATGTGACATAAAATTAACCGTTCTCAAGTTTACAAATAGTGTTGACAATGATTGAGGGAGAAAGAATAAATTAATTAGTTGAAAAATCCACTAATTAACTAGGACGAGTACGAGTAACCAATGTGGCATGGCTAACTTAAATGATGATGGAGAAATTAAACAAGGGGTGAAACAAGAGATTATATAAATAAATAATAAAAGTAATAATAATAATAATAATAATAAAAATTCAAAAACTAGAAGACGGGAAATTTGGAATATGATTGGGATAAAAAACAAGTTAGTGGAAGTTACACGAAAGGGCGGTAGGTCCGAGGTCCGTACGTTGCGAGTAGCGAAATCAAAGAGGAAAGCAAGCAGAATTCGAATTTCGGAAATAGGTTATCAATCCCCTTCTCCAGCAAACAGCTGGTCCGAGGGGGAATCGCATGGTAGAAAGAGGAACGATCGAAAAAGAAAGACAGGTCAGAAACCAGAAGTAGCCGGGGTATTGTAATTTTGATAAGGAAAAGAATTACCGAACAGGAACAAGGCCGGGTTTCATAACCAAAGTAGCCTTTGGGCGCCTAAAGCACTCCCTAGAATCATAATCAGGCAGGTTAGCAAGTTCTTCGTTATTAATTGAGTATATCCTATTGTAAAACTTCGTAGCCAGATCTTTAATATGATGCCGAATTGGTTCGATAGCCAGATCCCTATGAATAAGAGCGTTACGTAGGTACCATGGCGCCTTCCTGATGGCAAAGGGCTTTTCAGCGGTGTTTTGCGAGTTAACATAATCCGAGAAATGGAACCACGCCTTATCCGAGAACCATGTGACGTTATGTGCCGTCTACCGAGAAGCAAATTGTACGTTGTTTCCTTCAGATTGCTTTGTCCTATAGTGTGAGTTATTACAGTATATTCGGGGCTTCTTCCGAGTGAATCACCCTATGTTGCAGTTCATCGTTGATGGCGCTACGAGCGCCGTACCAAGCACCCCCGTTTCAAGTATTTGTACCAGAATGCCACAGGCATAAGAACCGAGCAGTTCGGTTATAATAGAACTCTCGTTAGTGAGTAACTTCTTATTAACCTTTAATGTAAACTAGTCTTAAATGTGTAAATAAAGTCTATTATTTTAATCCGATCGTCGTAATTGAAGAAAGGTATGCAGTACATTCATTGATGACAATTTCCCTTGAGCATCCCCCAGTGCTGAATAAGCACCCTATAGTTTATTTATTACAAATGCCCGGAAGATTGGCTATGACGTCATTTGTTCACAGTAAAGGACAAGACTGCTTGCCATTCATTTAAGGGGGCACCGTATAGGTGGCCAGCATTAACCCCCTACAAGCCGGTCCCATAATTTAGAACCGAGTCAAGTGACAAGACCGGAACACTTGACCCCGCACCTCCAGAGGTAAATTTGAGAACTTTGAGGACTTTGCAACCACGACAGATTTTATATGCACCGGCCACCATTAGTGAACACGGCGATGGATTTTGTCAGCGACCGGCATTGAACCCGCAACCCTCAGATCACTGGCTCGACGCTAACACCCTATAGTTGTGCAACTGAATTGCATTTTACAAACATTAGCTACTACTCGTTATTTCAAAGATGTAAATCGAGTAATTCAGACTTGTTAAAACTCTGCCAAATGATGATTTTTCACGTAAGAATCTTGGATTGTTTTATTTCAAAACCTACTATCATGACTGTTTAGCCCTGACAGGGTTATAAGAGCCCTTATATTTGACGACAAATTCTTTAAGGCAAGTAAGAAAGGCACCTTCTTTTCCATGGTTTGGGAAAAAGCTTTAAAAGTGAGGTGCTTAATTTAATTTATTTTTTTGTGAATTGAAACTACGTAGTTTCAATTCACAAAACTCGTAGTTTCTCGTTTACTCGTAGTTTCTCGAAAATAGTGTTATGGATATCGCTTCCAGACCTGGGTTTATAATCCCAGATCTAGGTTTTTCATTGATATGGGCTTACGGGTTTTTCTTTTCAAAAAATCTCAAAACTGGGATATAGCAAAAATTGACCGTAGAGCTCCAAACCAAACCAAACCTTGCAAGTTAAAAATATAGCAAAAAATTAATATTTATTTGTCATTATAAGCATAATTAGTTATGTAAATGTAATTGTGTAAGTAAATGAATGTAAAGTGACACAAGTGGAGATCATTTCGATCCATTCGTGATCTCTCTCTCTCTTTTACGAAACCATCCCAGAATTCTGATGTTTGTTACAAAATATCAAAGATGGATTTGATAATCCCAAATAAGGAATCTTATTAAACTTTATGATCCATTTGACTATTTCACCTTACCCTTCTTCAGAGTGCGTAGAGAGTTATTTTCATAAATTAATAGAGTCACAACAAAACACACGCATTCTTATTAAAAGTGAAACTGTAAACCAGGGGTGTCAAACTCGCGGCCCGCGACGAACATTTTTGCGGCCCGGCCGATATATTGCACACAATAATCTATATATATAAAAGAGCTCGTCTGTTTGTTTGTCCGCTATAGAATCATAGACTGTTTCACCCACAGGGAACAAATTCGGCACAGTTAATGTTTAGGACCCGAGAAACTTAAATCAGGAAAAACAAAATTTGGGGCTCAATTAGTTTTTTTTAATTAATTTTTTAATGATTTTTGTGCCTCTAAGAGGTGCGCGACCACCTGTGGAGCCCCTTCACCACAACCAGCTGCGTTAAGAGAGATGGTTTGGGGGTGACGTGGGGGGGGTCAAATTCCAATGTGCGGGAGGATGAGGGTTGGGAATGACATTTGGCCCTGGCTCCCCAAATAAACACAACTGGCCAGATGAACATGAAGAGCGGGGGTGCAGCCCAGTATGTTATTGATGGAATGCATGAAAAATTTTTATATCTATATATCTACCCGGGCAACGCTGGGCAATAATGCTAGTATATAATAAAATAACCGACGCAGAATTATAATAAGATGGGAAGAATTCGCTAAATGTTTTTTTTTAATGATACTCTTTTTTTGCTATTATTAAACAAAATGCATATATTTATGTTGAATATACTGTAATTAGTTAAATAAACCTACGCTTCTATTAATATTGATTTTTTTGCGGCCCACCTATAGTTAAACTTTGTTTGTTTGGCCCAAGGTAGCATTTGAGTTTGACATCCCTGCTGTAAACGATCGTATGATGAAATACATAAATATCATCAAAATTGCTCCCGGATACCGAAAACGGGATTTATAAAAGACGTACTAGAAGGTTCGGTTTGCTTTAGAGCGGTACGGTCAATTTTTGCTACATGAGGGCTAATTACACCGAGACCTACTGCTTAAAGCCGATCCCGAACGGCTATAAACGTCCATGCTAAGAGTGGGATTCGAACTCACAGACTTTGGTACCGAAAGCCAGCGTCCTAGCCATTTGGTCATCGTCCGGCCGTAGTAGAAGGAGCATGTTCTACACCAGGGGTTCTCAACATTTCAGGCTGTGTGCCCCCCTATGAACACTGATGTGAGGTCCCCCCACCACCACCATATGTGGTCAATGCAAGAAGTACAATTGGAATTTGAAACTGAAGCTGGTTATTAAATGAAAATATAGAAAAGATAATTTCATACACAAAATTTAATATTACTACTCATATCTAAATTTGGAACATATTATTATTAGAACATATGAAATCAAAGAAATAAATACACATCAAATATATTTGAGGTAATCAAGTATGTAAGTGAGGTTGGCATGTAATACCAGTCACTTTCACAACATTAATGAGAGGGCTGGCAGTGTTTGTCCTTGAAGAGATTTTGATAGTTAGTTTTACTTTTTATTTTATTTTATTTTTTTTAAACTCACGCCTCCCTTGAAATTCTTCTACGCCCCCCAGGTTGAGAACCACTGTTCTACACGATAAAAAGCACGCATAAAAGCAAAAAAAAAAGATCTTCAGCAAATTAATTAATTTGGAAGTGAACGATGAAATAGATTCAACAATGAAATAATGCGACAATGAAATAAATAACTTCAAGTAACGTTAGGAAATGGGGTGTGTATTATCTTACTTGTAAAATTTCTTAATCATTTTAATAATAAAAAAAATATTTTTAAAAATGTTAGATTATAAAAATTACAATATGGTTTAAAAAATTTTTTTTTTTAAAGATTTCACTTGGGTTTATTTCATTTTTTTCTAGCTGGGATACTTGTTACGGAGCATTGATATGTTATGTTAAACACAAGCAAAATGAAGACTGTCGGTTGGTCACGGAAGCCTCTAAAAAGTGGCGAAATTATGATAAGTGTCCCGAAAATATTTTATTGCGCTTGGAAAAAAAAAACTACGTGAATTTTAATCCGTAGGAAATGTACGAAAAATTACCATGAATGTTTACACGACAAGTACCTCCACCTAAAAAAAAAACTTTTTTTTATGTTACAGTATGTAGGAGTATTATATTAATAAAATCTTATATAAAACTGCGAAAAAGTATATGTGTATCAGATTATCGACAGGACAACCCAGAATTTGGGAAGTATAAATTTCTATGGTTTGAAGAAATATAGATAAAAATATGAATTAAACAGTCATTTGTACACACAAAAAAGTAGAGTTTGAAAAGCCTCACAAATTTTCGTAATACATTGGATTTTCGTAATACATTGGATTTTCTGGAAAATTCAAATTTATATGCAGTGATATAAAACCACAGATTGTAGATTTTTCTTTCTTCGCTGGATTCTTTAATAGTAGGCGCGTTTTTAGAACAGGGCTGCCTGTTTGGATTATTTAAAGAGTATTTTATTTCGCTTTTACAAAATCTAATATCTTGGTTGTTTTGGTGTTTTCTCAATTTCAGGAATCATTTCCTTTAAGGCTGCTGTGTACTAATCCTATTGGATTCGCTCACCTCAATGTTAACCCATGGAGAAAATTTGTCTACTATTTACATCTACATAAATGCTGACAATCCAATAAGAAAAATTTTACCGTAGGATTACGTTCCTCCATAGCGGTCCTCCGGAAAGCAAAGTTTCAGACGCTAAAACCGTTCGTCGTCGCGAGTTATAATTTCGGCAACGCGCATAACCCAGTCTGTATCGCTCGGGCAAGCAGTAAACAGTTAAACAGAAAAGTACCAAAATGCGTCAAAATTTTGACACACACACACACACATATATATATATATATATATATATATATATATATATATATATATATATATATATATATATATATATATATATATATACATACATATATACATACATACATACATATATATAGATACATATACATAACACATACATACATATGTACATACAAAAGAAGTAAGCATAAGAAATCCTACATTAATAACCCGCGGTAGTTTCGATAGAAGAGACTACCTGAAATTTTACCAGATTTTTATTAACTCGCTTTTTTGTATGTTTGTCCAGTACAAATCTTGCAATCGATTTTAAACTAACTTCCCGACTAGCTAGACATTTGAAACTTTTAGAATAGCTCAGAAGACGATGGCAATGCATTATTTTAATACTTTTAGCCGAAAAAATCCTCAAGGTGGCGCTTCGATCGAATTCAATGTTTGCACTTTTGCGTAACGGCGTTTGACGATTTTGAAAACAAAATACATGTGAATTTAATTTGTTTACAAAAATATTGTGCGAAAATTAAAAAAATGATAAATATCAATGTTTATAAAGTCTGTAGATAGTGGAAATGACTAAAAAGTGATTAAAATTCAATAAAAGAAAGTGAAAAAGAATAATTAAGTGAAGGTTTGTGCAATTAAGAGAGAATTGTCAAGTTTATATGATTCAACAGAAAATTTAAAAACGTGGTATATAAAAAGTTCTTTTTATCTTGTAATTATTTTTTTTCAGATAGCCTGAACTTTTCTGCACCTTGCAACAGGATTCATTTTATAAATTTAGTCCACCAAAGGAATTTATGAGCGTTTAAAACATACTAGACCAGATTTCCTCCCCTCTCCCCCCGAATAATTTAAAGCTAAAAATATTATTTGAATTTTTTTAAAATGTAAATTGCTCCAAGGTGTCAAATTTCTTTCTCTATTGCGAAGTACAATTAAAAAAAATCTTTCAATCCAAGTCCACAATCCTTTGACACATTTTCTCTATAGGCTAACATTGAGGTGAGGAAATAACTATTAAATGGCTGATTCTTTCGAGAGACAATGTTGAAAATCAAGGATATTTCTTTAACAGGATTGCTTTAACAGGATCTTTTGACAAATTTGAAATTTATGTGAATGCTAGAATATAGTTGCATGCTTATAAATGGATTACGCAGATAAAAATTTTCTATGTTTTCTTTTAATTTGTTGATATTTTACAGGGACGAAACCTTGGTCTAGGCAGCACGGGTGCTTCAATGATGCCTACTTTTGCAGATCTGTATGTTTAGCCCTTGGTTGACAACTATTAGGCATCATCATTTTCTTCAATTTTTTACTATGTAGCAAATGATTAAGGAAAGGGACAACTTCATTTATAAGATGTTATTGAAACTGTTACGGTTCAAAAGCACCGCAACATTAAGCACAGATGAAGGAATCAATTAAGAAGTGATCGAGTTAAGAGAAGCAATGACGAGTGATGAATAAGCGAGGGACGTGGACAGAGTTTAGAAAAGAAACAGGATGTTTAAGTGCCATTAAGGATGAAAAAGAAGCCGCCAAAGGAAGTGTACAATGTGGGGTATACTTAGGCATGAAAAGAGCGTACAGACCAGATGCAGATGTGAAAGATATAGGAAGAGGGGAAAACACGCTAACGAGGAAAATGCGTTGAATAGTGATGGTTTGGGCTAAATGATGGAAAATCGGAAACAGATGATATTCGAGAAGATGGGAATATTGCCGTGGGAATGATGATTGGGAGGCGAGTGGTCCCACCTACGAGAAGGCGGAGAAAAAAAGAAGATTCTGGAAAGAAATGATTAGCCCAATAGAGTAGGAACAAAATATCTGACCAATAAAAACGAAGGAATGAGGCGGATCCAAAATGAAAGGGCGAAAGAAGGTAGTGGACTAAAAAATAAGACATGCAAGAAAAAGAGACATTCATGCTAGAGAATTATGAAATGACGACTTGCGATCTGGCAGCCAAGCACTGGCATTAGACACTTTATGCAGAGAGCATGCCTAAGTGAGAACCGAAGGTTGGAGAATAAATTGGAAAGAAGTAATGATAATAGTATGCGACCAGCGGATGAAGTGAGACGAGAATCGTATTATCTATAAAGGCTTGGAAAGTCTGTAGTGAATAAGAACAGTCGCTGAATGTATAAAATATTGTACTGTTGACGGCAACCAGCCAGCCATTGATGGGAGTGACGGGAAAGTCATTAACCTGAATGCCTCGAGTCCACGATAAGCAGAGAAACCCCTCTATATGATAGTCAATTTGAAAGAGCTACGAGAGACGAAAATGAACCCCAGCCAGCAGAACTCCTGTGAATAAGGCCCGAACCGACAACAGGATGAAAGAATTGCCCCACATCCCCAAGGAGTTATTAGAACTATCCGACATCAAGCCAACGAGACGGACAAAGGAACGAGTTTCGGACGGAGCGTGCAGAATGTCACAGAAAACCCCACCCGCCAGTGATTGCGATTCGAAGTGTGCCCGATGACAAAAGATTGGAAAGAATAGTCAGTGAAAGGTATAGTGCTGTCTATAATTGATATGTTTAACGTGTATAAAGTGTGCCTCTCATCCTTGATTCAGATAATGATAGTTAGTGTATAAGAGTTACATGAATTGATATTATAAAATGGTTATATGGGTAGCTCACCTCTTAAATAAATAATCGATGTATGAACGTGTTATGTAAATGGTTAATGTAATTTTATGATAACTATTAAGGAATAATGATGATGAGTAAATATATTTAGCAAAATTTGATAATTGTTTATTAGAGGGAATACCTCGTAATTAACTAATTGAAAGTAGATTATTAACATAGAATGTTTACGAATAAGAGAAGGTGAATTGTGTGATAATATTCCTAAATGAATTAAGTGTAAAACTTACATACTAAAGATAATGTACTGATTTAAATAATGTGTATGAGTGTTATGTTTTTAATAAATCCATCTGTAATTTATCAATCAGATAATCTGTAATTCTTCATAAACACAACACGGATACTAACAGTGTTGTCGAACAAGTAGATAGTGAGTACATAATTAATGATTGGTAATTCACCTCAAATTGACGACTTAGATCACGGTACTAACAACTGTACGCATCACATAAGACCATTACAGAAACATTACCTATCCCTAATAGGATATGAAATATGTTAATTTTTCAGTTAATATTTTCCACATGAAATGGTTAATTACTGAAGTGTTTATTGTAATTATTTAGTTGAAGTAATTTTTGAATAAACTGTTGTTGTTGTTTCTCATCCCCATGACCAGCAGAGCTAGATCAGGTCCATAAGCTCGTTCACTCTGAGAAAGTCCAGCACCAAAGGAGGATCTTGAGCCAGGTCCTGCCTGGTGAGCCCCAGACAGGATAAAATGTGGTCAGGGGAGGCTAATAAACTAGTTGAATAAACTAGGTAGCATGGTTAAAAAAAGACTTACATGGGTTCATACTATCGTGTTTCTCAAGGTTTCTAATATATTTGGCAACACATTTGATAATATTTTATGCATAATTTTATAATTTTTTTTTATAAACTAAAACAAAATGTAATGCTCTAGGCCAGGGATTCCAAACGGAGTCCAGGTGGACCCCTTGGGGGTCGATGGAAACTTAAAAAGGGTCTATAGTATTCCAGGGGTCTATTGGGGGTCGAAGAACATTTTTTATTAAAATCTATCATCGAAATTTTATCACAAATAAATAAAATTTATTACAAATTGATTAAAATTTAATTTAATTTTTTAGGAATGTAATTGTTAGATAATAAATTTGTTTAAATATGTATAAATACAGATTTGCATATGGCGGAGTGATCCACCCATCTAAAGTCGAATGTCATGACGCTTTTGTATATGTGTTGAATGAAATTGTATTATAATTACATATAAGCCAGTAAAATTGTTTAGTAAAATATACATTTATATTTGTTATGCTAGTTATTGTGACTATACGATGATAAGCAATTTCAGGCAAAACATTAAAAAAATTGTATCAATGCATCACGCACAACCACCACATTAATTGAAATCGAACTTTTGTGCAATTACAATCTGTGTTTTTGAAATCTTGTTTATATTTGTGAAATTAAAAATTAAAATAGTACACAATTAATAAAACATAAACCTAATAAACCACTTTTTTTCTAATTTTTTGTTCATATTCTTAGTCAAATTGTTATCTTTAAGTGTTATGTGCAATTATTAGTATTATAATTATGTTGTATGCTGCATATTATAGAGAAAAATGTGAGGGTGTCGATGAAGAAAATCATTCTTTTAAAAGGGGTCGATGGAGGAAAAAGTTTGGGAACCCATGCTCTAGGCGATGATATGCACACTGGCCAATGGATGAAGATGTATTCGTATTTTGCATTAACACACGTTAAGGAAACTCCGTACATTTCTATAAATGTTTACAGGTTTTTGATTCACGGGCATAAGTCATAGGATTCATAACGTGTAAGTGAAATCTGTTTACTTGCACTACTCTGTTACGCAAGCAATGAACAAATAGAAAGTTAGATAATAAATCTAAGAGACTAAAGTGTCCATGTAATTACATAAATTATAGTTCACTTAGAGGGCTCAAGGTAGTCTAGTGGTAGCGTATCGGCTTTCGGTGCTGAGGGTGCTCGGATCGAATCCCGACAAGCGCCATTAAATACCTCCGTGTCTAGTCCAGATATGGGAACTTTAAATCCGTAGACCGGAAAGTACCTCTATGAGGTAAGAGAGTGTGGGAGAGGGTACGACTCCCCAAGATGTCGCCCCTAGGGGTGCTCGGTCAAAATTGAGGTAGCACCTTGCTAAATCAGACTCCAAACCCTTGTGGTGCTATTATAAACCGGAGCCGCATACTTCAGCCATCTAGGCTATATGGACCTAGTCTGGAATAAAAACTCCGGCCAGGAGGGATTAGAAACAACAACATAGTTAATTTATTATTCAATTTATCGTACTACGTCTCGGCGGCTCCAGTCCAGAGTTTTTTTATTTTTATTTATTTATTTATTTATATATATATATATTTTTTTTGGGGGGGGGGGTAACGTCGGCTCTTAGGGTTATATATATATATATATATATATATATATATATATATATATATATATATATATACTAGCTGAAAACACGCACTTCGCTACTGAGTACATTCGAATTAAATACAATGGTCAATGTATGCAATTAATGCCAAAAAAATAAATATATATATTTATAATAAATACGACGATCAATGTATACAATTGATGCAAATATATATATATATATATATATATATATATAAGAAAATCGTAAGGGATATTTTTAAAGACAAAATAATGTAGAAGAAAATATTGAAATTAAATCTAATAGGACATACTAAAGAATATAGTGCAGTTAATACAGTACAGTTTGAGGAACATACCTTTTACTGTATTTTAATGTTTTTTTGGATAATAAAAAATCGTCTGTTGCATTAGAAAGAAAAAAAAATTTTTTTTGGCTATTTCATTGTTATCACGTGACGATAAATTTATTTAAAGTACCAGAAAAAGAAATCTCGTGATCAGCATTTAATAAATTAAATTCTAAAAATTAATCTTTAAAAATTCACCAAAAATCAGAAAATTGAAGTAAAGATTCGGAAAAGATTTCGTTTTAAAGAACTTTTTATGATCTTTATAGTGATATAAATTTTATAACCCTCAAATTATTATTTTAAATGTAAAATTAAAAAAAGTCCCTAAAACAGCTTAAAAGTTTAATTTAATAAAATCTAAGTAGAATTTTTCAAAAATCTTTCTTAGTGCACCCCTACACCATAAGAAGAATCGCCATGCAAAATTTCAGCCCTTTAGGTCCAGCGGTTTGGTCTGTGCGTTGTATGTCAGTCAGTCAGTCAGTCAGTTAGTGAATCATTCAGTTACGGAACTGCTTTATATATATAAATATATATATATAAAAGAAATAAACATCGTCTCATTTTAAATTTAAACTCATTTAGTAATAGGTATACGATTATATAATTTTAGGCTATGAAAAAAAAAATACGCCGCGCTTTTTTTTCTTTGGGGGGTGCATTGCCCCTCCCCCCCCCCCCCCCCTTGGAGCGGCCTTTGCTACGTCTGAATTTGACAAGGGTGCACATCTGTGTAAAGGGTTTAAATGCTCATATAACGTTTTTCTATGTAACTTCCCCTCCTAAAATAGGATCTAGCCTCCCCTAGTCTCCAAAAATCTTGGGTGCGTTCCCGCTTGTGGCGCAGCTCTTGTGTACATTCACACTATCACTCGAGCTGCGGCGCGATGCTGATTGATTAACTCACATAATTTTGATTTCGCTTTACTCGACCTATTGACTCTCGACGCTCGACCTTTCGCAAACCGTTCCTAAGAAGGAAGTGAATAGTTTTAGTAACCTGACATCGCTAGATTACGCGGAAATTCGATCGGCAGATACTAAAAGGCTCATCAGGGAAAACAGTTTGCCCAGACACAGGAAAACTCTCTGTAGATAAAGGCAACATTTTGTAAGTACTTGTTTCAAGCTATCATTGAATCAAAAGTCATTAGGGAGAGAGGCGTGGGAATATGTAAATAGTCTTATGCGACCATTTTCTTACGATTAGTCTAGATTTAATATCTAATAGGGAAGGTCTCTAACCGATCTCCTATTTAAGTAATCTAATGGTGCAGCTGATCTTAGCACTAAATGAGTGTTAGAATATTCATTTTGTAATTGTTTGTGATACTTTTAGCGATAGTTTGTAATTATTCGACTTTATACATGGATCGCAAATTGGTCATAATATTTTTTGCTTTTAACTTTTCATTATCATAAATGTATTACAGTTTACTATAATAATACCTGATCTTTAAGTACCAATATCGCCTTTTCATCTGAGATATAGTTACTGTCATTGAAAAAAATAAGAGAATTTCATTGAACTCCCTGTTATATCTGAGTCAGATGATGCACAACTGTGCATAGAAATGCGGGAAAATATTCATTATCAAATAATCACAAAATAGCTCTGAATGCTGCTAAAAAAAGTTATTCAGAAGCTTTAAATAAATTATTGATTAATTTAGGATTTTATAAAAAAACTAGCTGAATACCCATGCTTCGCTACGGAGTACATTCAAATTAAATACAACGGTCAATGTATGCAATTAATGGCAAAAAATAAATAAATAAATATATTTATAAAAAAATCGTAACGGATATTTTTATAGATAAAATAATGTAGAAGAAAATATTCAAATTAAATATAACGGTCAATGTATGCAATTAATTTGTATGTTTAATATCCATAAAAAGTACTAATTTGAATTAAATTCTTATAAAAGTTCCATCTCAATTAGTCTAGTGGTTAAATTTTATCTTTTACCGTATTTTGATATTTCTATTGTCAATTTATTTCGTTGCTATGCACGTGACGCAAAATTGTTATAAAGTACCAGAAAAAAACCACTTGATCCGCATTTAATAAATTAAATTCTAAAAATTAATCTTTAAAAATTCACCAAAAATCAGAAAATGGAGGTAAAGATTCGAAAAATATTTCATTTTAAAGGAATTTTTATGATCTTTCTCGTGATTTAAATTTTATAACCCTCAGTTTATTATTTTAAATGCAAATTTAAAAAAAAGTTACAAAAAATCTTAAAAATTTAATTTAAAAAATCTAAGAAGAATTTTTCAAAAATCTTTCTTAGTGTACCCCTACACTATAAGAAGAATCGCCATGCAAAATTTCAGCCCTTTAGGTCCAGCAGTTTGGTCTGTGCATTGTATGTCAGTGAGTCAGTTACGGAACTGTTTTATATATATAGATAATTAAACTTTCATATTGTTTCACCTTGAAAATGTGTCTATTCCTTTGTTTATGAGACATGTCAACGTTCTATGTGTTATATAATGCACGGATAATCCGCTCATGGATAAGCTAGAGTTCAGAATATGCACTTTTTGTTTCGGTATTCACGGATAATCCGCTAATCGGGGGTTTCAAAGTATATACTTTTTAGTGCGTTAAACCTGATTATACATCGGTCAGAGGTAATTGGTTGTTCAGCGTATTCACTTTCTCTCCCACTATTGTTTCTTCCCAGATGCAAACTAATTAGTACTGTGAAAATTTTTTAAAATTGAATTAAACCAGTACTCTTTAGATATCTATTTCATTATTTCTTCTCAAAAGCAAGTTATAACGACCGTCTGTTAGGACCGGGATTGAAATGCGGTTCTTCAAATCTGGTATTTTTTCAACTGAACTCACTGGGTGATATGAGAAAGTCTCATTTTATGGATTCCATTCCACGAAGAGTCACCTTTCTTTTTTTGGTCAACGACTCGGGACGTTAATGTTAAAACTAATATAATTAAAACCAATATTAATATGTTATACCAATTTCGGACTCATTTATGGTTATGTTATACTAATGTAGTTTAATATGTTAGAAGATTTTCTTAGCTTTTCGTTATTACTTTAATTTCATTGTTTAATATATCACAGTTAAATTTACACTCTTTTTGCACTAATATCACGATGTTTTCTTATATTTAAGTTTATTGATGTTAAAAAATATCATAATTACGTGATGAATTTACCTTTCTTTTGGTAACTTTTAAGACACTTTCGTCTTAGACGCAAATTTATTAGAATTAATTGCTCTTATTTAATTTTTTCTATTTCTCCACGCTTAAAGAATAATACGAAAGTTTTTCAAATGTTCTAAATTCAAAATCTCAGGCTTTGAGATCAAATCTACGCTTCATTTGCAAAGAAATCTAAATGCTTTACTGTGACCGCTATCCGCCTGCCTGTTCATTTGTATGTAAACGCCTGAGCTCTCAAAATGAATTTGAATTACTGAAATTTTTTTTTAAAAATCTTGAATTACACATCGCTGTTTAATTTGATGAGTTTAAAAAAATTATTCTCAGATTATAAAGAGTTTAGTGTTGCATATTGAAATTTCTTTTTTTTTCGGATAAACTAGTATATTTCTTTGATAATATTTAATTTCTAATTATGACAATTTGGGCGAGGCATGTGCTTAGTGAAATTTCTTTTTTTTCGGATAAACTAGTATATTTCTTTTAAAAATATTTAATCTCTAATCGTGGCAATTTGGGTGAGGCATGTGCATAGTGAAATTTCTTTTTTCTTTCGGATAAACAAGTATATTTCTTTGATAATATTTAATCTCTAATTGCGACAATTTGGGCGAGGCATGTGCTTAGGGAAATTTCTTTTTTTTTTTCGGATAAACTAGTATATTTCTGTGATAATATTTAATCTCTAATTGCGACAATTTGGGTGAGGCATGTGCTTTGTGAAATTTCTCTTTTTTTCCGGATAAACTAATATATTTCTTTCATAATATTTAATCTCTAATCGTGACAATTTGGGCGAGGCATGTGCTTAGTGAAATACCTATTGATGTTAACCACTGATCTATCGCGTTATTCTTACTTGCGCCTCAAAAGGATTAACGTTATACCATTCCTAAATCACTCGTTGGATTCCTCAACGGAGCATTTTTGAAGCACGAGCTGGAAAACGCATAAAAGAATATGCATAAGTGAGAAGCGTGTGGGTGAATATATCTTTGCTGAGAGTATCAGCTATGAAATTTTAGCGAATAAGGGTTTATTTGTTTGTTGGTTGGTTTACAGCAGCGGTTTCCAACCTGTGGGTCACGATCCCCCGGGGTGGGTGGGTCGCGAAGTAATTTCAGGGACGGGGGTCACCACGGTTTTATTCAATTCAAATAACTTTTTAGAAAAAAATTCACAGAAATAAAAGTGCCAATATTTTTTTACCATGAAATTACCAGGCAATATTTTTTAAAGGGGAAAAAGTCTCATTCAGAGAGCAAACTCAGTTCGTTAGAAATCTATCACCTTGATTGGATGGTCAATGAAAATCACTGTTACTTACTTCCGACAGTATATACATTCTAAATGTCAGTTTGTCTTTCATCAGTCTGTGTTGCCACTTTTGGCATAAATATTGCAGTTTCCTCAATGGAATAAAACAATTTAGTTTTGAGTAAGAGTTTTTCTATTCTTCTTGTTATATAACTGTGGACGCCCAGGGGCGTAATGGTTAAAAGCTTCAAGCTGCCACACCACAGGTCCAGGGTTCGATCCTGCGACTGGGCAAGGTCGACTCAGACTTTCATCCCTTGATTGGGTCTATAAAATTAGGACTAAGCGCACCTGGGAACTAAACTCTGGGGGTACCACGTCAGGCTGACCACCTGACTGAGACATATGCTGTATGGCACCCGAAGCCCACGGTCAAGAAAGCGCAGATGGGTACCGCCGGCTTTGGTCCACAACGGACTGTTTCGCCATGAGTTTAGTTAAGTTTATATAATTGTGAATCCATACGGTAGGTGCATTATTTTTTTCTCTAGGTTCTGTTCTGTTTTGTTGTTACTTTTACACACCTTTGACTGATGGATGAATGTTTCTTAATGTTCTCCATTTCACACAAATCTCATTTTTGTTAAATTAAACGTTCAGTTGGAAATAAGTCATGGAAAATTTCACCTTAATTTATTTTCTTTGTCTTAAAAGGCCTTTATTAAGGGGACTCGGCACCCAAAACAAAAAAAATTTTATTATCAACTTTAAAAAAAATATTTTTGGATATTATTATGTAAATGCTAAATACGAATAATTTAATCCAAAAAAGTTTCAAAAATTAAATTTTTTAACGAAATTTCGATACGGGTAGGGTGATGAGTCCCCTTAATGAAAATATGCGGAGGGTGAGGTCGCAAGATGCATGGAAACCATTGAGAGGGGTCGCGACTCGAAAAAGGTTGGGAAACACTGGTTTACAGCGATCGAAGAAAAATGAATCGTCATATTGAGAAAAATGGTCATCAGTTCTTCAAAGATGTTCCCTAGTTTTCTAATCCTTATAGCAATTTACTACATAGAGCCCAGCAAATATGTCTGAGCTTAATCTTCTGCATTTATTGTTGGATTTGCGACTGTTGTTGCTTATAACTTGTCTACATCAGATGTTCGTTTAACCGCCATATACGCTCCTCTGAGCGAATTGAAGGTAATTTACAAAACTTCTGTTCCTCTAAGAGAGCTTCTTCTATTGTTTGCTCTTGAAACACATATGAGAAACATTGTTTTAGTGGGCATATGACCGTTTTACAATACAAAGTTTATAAGAAAGAGTTATTTAGCATTTTCACTTTGGAACCGAAGGTTTCACAAATTCGAAAATATGTATCCTGTTTTCACAAGAAAATCTAGAAAACTGCATCTGGAGAAATTCACCAAATGTAGTTCAGGATCTGTAGCACCTTAAATCCAGAATATCTTAACAACCCATTTAATATGCTTTATCTTATTCTATTTTTAGATGATATAATAATGCTGGAGAATTTGAATGCATGCAGCAGCTATCTAGTAATTTTAGGATTTATGCTCTTTAGTTCCATTTCATGTGGTAAGTAGTGATTTTAACTAATGACCGAATGAGAAATAAACTCATTTCTAGCATTACGACTCTAGTTTTCTTAAGAGGAATACTCATAGGCGTAGAGCGTGCTTCTAACCTTTTTTTGTGGGGGGGGGGGGGAGGGCACGAATTGAATTCAGGTAGGGCCCCCCTCAGCGCATTGACTGCCAGACGGTCCTTAAAATATGAAATATTATGATTTTTTAAAAACTGAATAACAATAAAATTGATGTTTGAGTAGTATTAAAAGTTATTCATCGAGAAAATAAATATAATAGAAATAAAGTGAGAAAAAATATATAGCATCGAATTTTTCTTATGGATCCTTTCATTGTTAAAACTATGTTAAGGCTAAAGACATAACCAGAATCTTCAGTTTCACAGTTTGAAAAAACCAACTTTCTTAAAAGTTTTCTACAATTTTCTGATTTTAACTGAACTTCTATTAACGTTTTAATTTATTTCAAGTTGGGGGGGGGGGGGGCACGTGCCCCTCTATGTCCCTCCGACGCTATGCCTATGGGAATACTGTTCTATAGAATTAGATTGCTTAAGAACTTTTTCCCTTAATCAAAATTTTTAGAACTTGTACAGCAATAAGAAAATTCTGATAATAAATCAGTTGAAACACTCAATAAACTGTTAAAATTTGCTACTCTTACAACGAAGAGAAAACATTCATGCTAAAACTTAAAATTGGGATTTAATTTGGTAGAAATCACATCAAGTCTTTAATAATTCTATTAAAGTCGAAACTGCCCCTAAAAGATATCCACAGTACAAAACTGAAAGCAAACATTTTCTGTGAGAGCACAATGTTAAGATATTTAACACATGAGAGGGGAAAATATTGTTTTCGAGTCTCAGGGGATGTATGGCAGTTTACACCATAAAAAATTATAAGGAAGAATTTATTGAGTATTTTGCTTAGGGAGTAATATGTAATCGCCTTAAAAATTTTATTTTGCATGAAAACGCAAAAACACCCATAAACATTTTTTTTTTAAACTTCTCCGAGATAAGTTAGAAGTCAGTTAAACGGCAAAAAGAAATGTAAAATACTCTAGAACAGAATTTATATTTATATCAATGGAAAATTATTTTATATTTTTCAGATGCGAAAATTAGAATTGCAAAGAAAATACAGAATTACCCTTAATTTGAGATCCAACTTGAAATAAACATTTAGTTCAAGTTACTTTACCACCTTTTTAACATGAACTTATATGAATTCTTTTCTTAGGTTATTATGATGAATGTTCAATGTTATTTTGTGGTTTTCTTTTTATATAATCTTGCTCAATAGTGTTTTACACCCTTGTTTCCCTCTTTTTAAGAGAATACAGTCTTTCCCTAAGATATTTCACAATTTATAGCATTTTTTTTACTTCGTTTAATTTTTTGTACATAAATATTGCCTTCCAGTGTTGGGAGATTGCGTACATGTCTTTCGTAAATAATGCTAAGTGTCCACTTGAGAGAAAATCTCGAGAGAAAGTCTTGGGATTAGTCTCAGGGTGTTGTCTATTTGAGACCGCTTACGCCCTCGAGACTGTTTCATGAGACTCGACAGTAACTGCAGTCTCATGACCAGGAACATTTCGTGTCGACTTGAGAGTCAACTCGCAGTCAGTTGTGTGTTGTTTCACGTTCCATAAAATATCCTGTTCCTCATAAGGATGGATTAACTCCAACATTTCATCATCAGTCCACTCTTTTTTATCTGATACATCCTTCTTTTCGCCCATTTTGAAAATTATTTACCGATTTATATTTATTGCAAAATAAACATTAAAATGAAATTAAAAGAATGAAATCAAGTCTCAGCTCTGACAAAAATCTTCCAACAATGACGGAAGACTGGAGACTAAGTCACGAGAGCGTGAATGAGCATGTCCACTTGTGACAGGTGCAGTCTCTGATACTTGCACGTCGTTGTCTCCGAGACTGCTCTCATGCCCTTATCCATATGAGTCTAGTCTCAAGACTACTCTCGAGACTGTTTTGTCACAAGTGGACACTTAGCGTAAGAAAATAATTTTGCATATGGCGCTGTAGATCTCTAGCATGTTCATTGGTTATGTCATACTGAAGAGCCCAAATATGAAAAAAAAAAGTTCCAAGACAGCTATATGCAGATATCTTGGAACGACTATGATAAATTTGCAAGTTTGCGACATCAACAAATAATGATTTATTTAATTTTACAGCAACTATATTCTTTCTGTTTTTAGACTGTCCATTCCCGAAAAAGGATCTTCCTAATGGTCGCTTTGTGTTCCAAGTAGAAACAGATATCAACCAAACTGTTGCTAAAGAACAGTATATTCTTAGATTTTATTGTTCCAAAGGGTACACGAGGATCGGACCGAGGTATATTCAATGCCTAGATGACCAATGGACGGATGTAGTTCCAATATGTGGGAGTATGATTATTTAATTTTAATTTATATTTCTGAAAGTAGATTACTCAGAAGTTCATTTACGGACAATTGCTGTTTAATGCTTTCTGAACTCATCTAACCTGTAACTTGAGATTATGTGAACAAATCCGAATATACGTATTATTTTGAAAAAGTGTATGTAATAACTAGCTGAAAACCCGTGCTTCGCTACGGAGTACATTCAAATTAAATACAACGGTCAATGTATGCAATTAATGCAAAAAAAAAAGATATATTTATAAAAAATCGCACCATATATTTTTATAGACAAAAGAATGTAGAAGAAAATATTCGAATTACATACAGTGGTCAATGTATGAAATTAATTTGTATGTTTAATATCCATAGAACATGCTATTTTGAATCATATTCTTAAAAAACTTCCATCTCAATTAGTCTAGTGGTTAAATTTTAACTTTTACCGTATTTCAATATTTTTTTGTCAATTTATTTCGTTGTTATGCACGTGACGCAAAATTAATTTAAAGTATCACAAATAGAAAAGAAACCACGTGATCAGCATTTAAGGGGACAGTGGAGTTTCAAAATTGTGAAAATTGTCCAAAAATTCGATTTTTTTTAATTTTATTGAATTGTGAAACTACGGACGAGTAGGAATGTGTTGCAAAAAGAATTTTTATTTTCTGTGATTACTTTCCTAGTTATAGGCATTTGTATTTAATTTAGATATTATGTGGTTACTAATAGCAATAACTTTAAATGTGTTTTTCTCAAAATAAAAATTTCATGTCATACGAATATTCAAACTGTTCCAGGAGCATTTCTAATTATCGTATTGCTTTGAAATTTAAGTTTTATATACTTAACTGTATATCAAATAAATCTTATTGAAAATAATTATGCTTCGTAGCTCAGAATTTCTAAATTTTGTAATTGAAAAGATGATTTATAGGTATTATGCGTAATAAAAAGGGTGTTTTCACTATTATTATTATTTTCTCTTTATATTTTTAATGAATGCTTAAAATAAGCAATAAGTTTCATTGTTAGTTCTATAAGGCAGGGGTTGCCAACTTTTGTGTACATAAGATCTACTTTTTATCTTAAAAATATCTCGCCATCGATTTGTTGTCATAGGCGTAGTCTAAGTGGGGAAGGGGAGGTGTGAAATACATACTATGTTTGTATACTGTGTTTCATTACGAGGTGCACTCTCGCGAGCTATGGGTATATAAACAAAATATATGTTCAAACATAAGTATCTATCTACGTGAAAAATAACATACATAACGGGCCAAAAAAGTCACGTCCATGGGAATTGAAACAACATGAGTAATTATTGACAATATTAGTTCAAGTTAGCTACAGATAAAGTCAGATTTAGAATTTATTACGTTAACATTAATGGGAAGACTGATTTTGCATGTCCGTAACCAAGGAATCAAAATTAGGCATATATCAATGGCAATTTTCTTATGCTTGGAAGGCACGGGTTCCACGGTATACGTTCGGTCTCAGACTGAATTACAGTCCCGGTCCAGTGCAGTGTAGACATAACCCTTACAGCCGCCCTAACTAGGGTCCTAAATTAGTGCTCTATTTATCACGTAGTCTAATCGGTTTCTAAGTTAAGACATTGCGATCGATCGACCAAAATTGGCTTCGCGATCGACCGGTCGATCGCGATCGACCGGTCGATCGCGATCGACTTGTTGGCCACCCCTGCTATAAGGTATCATGTAAATAAAAATTACCATATTATATGCAAAAGAAATGCGCATGAAACATTTTTAATTAGGCCAATTTTTGATATAATTAATAATTCATAATTCATAAATTATTAATATTTCATCATTAAATTTTAACCACTTTTAAATTTCTATGGTACTAATCACATATTTAAATTTCAAGCAAATCCATTCAAAAAAAAAGTTAGGTTTGAAGGTCCACTGTCCCCTTAATAAATTAAATTCTAAAAATTAATCTTTAAAAATTCACCAAAATCAGAAAATGGAGGTAAAGTTTCGTAAAAAGATTTCATTTAAAGGAATTTTTATGATCTTTCTCGTGATACAAATTTTATAACCCTCAGATTATTATTTTAAATGCAAACTTAAAAAAAGTTAAAAAACAGCTTAAAAATTTAATTTAAAAAAATCTAAGAAGAATTTTTCAAAAATCTTTCTTAGTGTACCCCTGCAGTATAAGAAGAATCGCCATGCAAAATTTCAGCTCTTTAGGTCCAGCGGTTTGGTCTGTGTGTTATCTGTCAGTCAGTCAGTCACTGAACTGTTTTATATATATAGATATGAAAATATACTATGGAGATGGATTTGTATACGTCCGGGGTTATCTTGTGATTAAGAAATTTATTTTAAATAAGGATCGGAACCTTCACTGAGTGCTTGCAATTCTCAAAATGATAGTTTCGTGAATAAAACATAATCGACAGTTGTTGCTTAAGTTCTATGTAACTTTTCAAATAGATATTAAACGTATTTATATAAAGTATTACTTCATAAATTTTTAATTTTGTTTATCATTCGTATCTTTGTAGCTTTTGAGTTTTAATTACAATGTTGCTTACAGTTGTCAGAGCTAACAAAGCTATTTTTGGGGATGCACGTGACAGGAAGGAAATATGGCCGTCTGTCATCAGTAAATTAAATGAACGATTTCAACCAACGTGATGTTATTGGTTGCATAACATTTCTGAAAAGTTTTATTTGGGGTGTAAAAGAATTACGTCAATTTGGTGACCTGTCGAGAATGATTTCTGCAGGCGGATAATCTGGCAATCGATTCCTAGGAATATAGTAGAAAACCCCGAGATGAAGAAAACTTGAAAAACCATCTCCTGCTGAAAGTGAAAGAGATTGGCGGGAAGTTGTCGTCTCAGGTTTTTCCCTTGGCTGTCCGCCATTAAATATTCAATATTTCTTAAACGATAGATGACGAGATGACGTAGGTCGAGACTATCTGTTTCTCAACAGCATAGCCATTTTATCTAAACTCTAGCACAGAAATTTGATATTTTTGCTTTAAAAATTTGCAAAATAAACAAATTTTCTATTATTACATAGCATAATAGATCACCCATTCTTTTAATTATTTAACCCTATATCTCATTTAAGGTAGAATAAGTTCATGCTCTATAGAAGTGGAACTATTGAAGTCTACGAAAAGTATAATAATATTTTGTCCGCATAGCTGTACAGTGAGGGTAACTTATATTTAAATGATTAATCAAATAATTAATTACTCCATTTCTTTGTTTGTTTATTTACATATAAACTAATTAAAATTCTTGAACTCTAATAGTTAGCATTTGATTTTAATAGTTAGCAATTGATTCTAATAGTTAGCATTAGATTCTAATAGTTAGCATTCTCTAATAGTTTAGCATAATTCTAACTATTAGAATACTAAACTTAATTTAGCATTAAGTTTAGTATTCTAATAGTTAGCATTCTAATAGTTTAGCATTATTCTAATAAGTAGCACTAGATTATACAATGTAGGCTTGGATACGAATATCGGAATAGGGTATAGACGCTTAAGTGGTGTTCCTTCTTAGGGAGCAGTAATGGCTCTCCTTTATATTGTTCCCATAATTAAGTAACCAAGAAATTCGGGGTGTGGATGGTTTAATATCCTCAGGACGAAGTACCTGCTCTGATGCAAAGAAGACAATATATAAGGGTTCTCCAAATGAAAGTGAGACTTTTGGTTTTTTCTGTATTGGTTTATTGGTTTGAATATGAGAACATACAGGAGGCAATAGGGATACATGAGCTACATATCCGCTAAACATAGTAGACTTGTCGGTTCAAGCAAATATCCTAACTCTTATTTTGGGTAGTCTGAGCAAAGAACTTCCGCGGTTGACTGTGGAACCAGTTTTAAACGGTGTAACGGACCTCTGCACCATTAGCAAACCGGTGGCCTTTGAAGGCCTTTTTCAGAGGGGCGAATATGTGGAAGTCACAGGTCAACAGGTTGTGGCTTTGGGGAGGATTATCGAGGACATCCCAGTGGAAGCGCCGCAGCAAATCTTCTCCATTGCAGCAATCGATTCCATGGTGATGGCCAATTGTGCTTGAGCAGGTCTCGGCATATCCCGTGCTCACACGTCCTTTACGAAATTCCCTAAACCATCTGAACACAGTGACAATCACTTATGCTTAAGCACATACTTCATACGACAATAAATTTCGGCTTTACTAACACCTTCTGCGGTCAAAAATTGAATTACTGCTCGGTAGGCCTTTTGTACGAGTCCATGTCACTGCCGTATGTAGTCACCTTGCTTAAACACGTTCAAACAGCTCACTGACACTTTCCAACGATAGCAGCTTTGTTTCACAGTATACAACGTCATCTACTAGCGCAAACGCAAAGCTCTGAGTACTTAAACTCTGCCGTTAAAACAAATGTCTCACTTTCATTTATTGGAGGGTCTGATGGCTTTCGGTACCACAGTCTGTGGGTTCGAGTCCCACTCTAGGCATGAGTGTTAGCAGCTGTTCAGAATCGGCTTTAAGCAGTAGGTCCCAGTCTAATTAGCCCTCGTGTCGCAAAAGTTAACCATAGCGTACCAAACCAAACCAAATCAAACCTCACTTTCATTTGGGCCACCATTATACCCTATTTATTATGATGTCTTTAAGACATCGTGGTACCTTATTTAAGCCATCTTATTGTGCACTTGTTGGTTTAAGTTGTGAATAATTTACATAAGTAATTGTTTTATGTTGAAGGTTCATCATAATTCGGCAATATCATACAAATCTGCAAGCATTTAAGTAAATGCATAAATGCCAGAATTTCATGTGACTTAAAAGAACATAATGTTGAATTCAAAAAAACGTCTCTCTTTCGGAAATATGCTTTTGTGCCTGAAAGAATTAATGTTGAGTAAGAGTTTTTGATTTCTCCATTTCTGACAGAAATGCAGTGCTCCAATCCTCCAGCCATCCGAAAAGCCGAATACGTACTACATGCTGGAGTAGATAGTTTTCCAACTTTGGGATCATCGGTAACTTACTCTTGTAAAGTGGGTTATGAATTAAATAATACAGATGCTTCTACCCTTCATTGTGCCTTAGATCTGAAAGAGAATAGGGGTATATGGAAAGGAGAGATGCCACTTTGTAAAGGTAAAGTTAAGGATCAGTTCTTTTCTTTGACGTATTTCATCTTCTTGTATTAATTACATACTGAATGTAATCGATCTAAATTTGTACAAGAGAAAGATATATTAAAAGTATTTTGAGCTAAACCTGATGATGAATAATTATATCTTCTCTGTGGTCAGATATTTGATAATGCTGTTCTTATATATTTACTGAATGACTGATAATTATTATCCATTACCAATTAGTCTTTCTTTTTTTTAAAGCAATTAATCATATCATATATTTTCAGTTTTGACTTTGTTTAGTAGTTTATTTCAGCATTATAGTAGTTACTGAATAATAGAAATTATGTCAGATGAAAATATTTCGTTCAATTTTGTAAGATATGTAACTGTTTAGAAACTTAAGCACATTACAAATCTACAACGTGCTTCTATCAAGTTGACAATTAATATTTGAAATTTTAAAAAAACATTCTAAATCTTTATGTAAATATTGTTCTTTCGCTATGATAGCAATAGAGGAAAGTGTATGATTTTGTTTTTGTTCTTTTCTAAGAAAAAGAATCTTGTCCCAATCCTGGAGTGTCCAAGCACGGTTCTAAGTCGGGACACTGCTGTTTCTCAGGGGATGTTCTCAGCTTTTCCTGTCAGGAAAATTATGAATTAGTTGGTGACAGAGAAATTCGATGTCTCCCTACAGGAAGTTGGTCCTCTGCGCGTCCTCTTTGCAAACGTAAGTAAGCCAAAATTGTAATTAGAACGGAAACTTTAAATAGTATGTTGTGATAGTGATTTAAATTGATAGTTGAAAGTTGAATCCACAGTTTAATTTCTCATAAAATAACCATGGATCGCTTTAAGCAAATATGTGTGAAGAACACATTAAATGTATATGTTGTAAAGAACTATATACATGATCATTGAACACTGTAGCAGAATTATTTCTTAACTGAGCTTTACAACAATTTCAAGGAAGCTGCTGAAGCTCTGACTAGAAATATTACATTTGATTTAATGATTTTGAAGCAGTTTGTACTGATTTTTTTTGGAAATAAAATTATCAAAAGTTTTCAATGAAAATTTCTGCAGAGCATCGATAATTCAGTATGAGTGGTAACTTGTCGATTACTATGATCTACAAATTTAAGGGAATATTTTACATAGGAGTTACATTAGAGTTGTGTAAGTTGTACGCCAAATTTTAAATCAGTTCACAGCATTCCTCCCTAGAATCCAGAGATCCCCAGCTCGGCGAAAAGGCCAAAAGCTTTATTACGCCGTCCAGATATCATCCTCCCACCATCTAAGAAGCGTAGGAGACCGCGAATGCTTAGGATTAGCTGACCAAGTCTACTTTTTGTTTCACCATCTTCTTAATCCAAATTTTAATTTCCCTTTCACGTCATACTACAAAGACTCGTGAAATAGGCACGCGTTGGTCGACCCTTCTCCTTTCAAAGCTAGACTCCACATTTATCAAGTTTAAATCCTTTAATTTCTTCTTTTATCATAACATAATTGTTTTGATACTGCAAAAACCTCCCTTTTGGGAAACCGATTTTGGTTCCCTGCCTTGCCTATAATTAGAGCCAGTGATCCAATACTCACTCACATGATTAGAAATGGTCATTCCGTTTCATTTTAGCAAAAGTCATCGTCAAGGTATCTGCTCTTTAGCACACCATTATCGGTTTACCCTTGCTCTATGGGGAAATGGAATTTTCTTCGCAGACCAAAGCTAGGACCGATAACGGATCCAGGCGGCAGCCGTGCGATTTTTCTAAATTCAAGTTTGACAACTCGTTTACTTCGGAAAATTACTATAAATCTTTATCCGTAAATTATTATTAATCTTTATCCGTTCGGAGGTGAAAGCATTGCAATGCTTCGCATTGCTAGGAACTCCGTAAACCCTACTACCTTGATCTTGAAATTTTAAATCAAACCCTATTACTATGAATGAACACAAATGAAAAAGTGTAAATTTTCTTCTAATTTTTTATTGAATGACAGTTCAATAGACATCAGTTTTTAAGTTGACTAATTAAAATTCCTTCAGAGAAGAGATAAAAAATATTTTTTTTATAGTTTCAAAATTATACAAGGAGAATATCAAATATTTACTAAGATAATACACCAAGTGAACTGCACTTTATGCCAAAACTCAAATAATACAGAAGAAATACCAATGAAAAATTTTTTAAATTAGCTTTTCTTTTCTTTAATTATTAATTTTTATTAATTTTTTTATGTATGTTATTTTATGATTTTCATTAAAATATTATTTTTGGTGATTTTTAAAAGATTAGAACCAATCACTGTTTGTTTTCTTGTAATACCAATTCTTTGTGAATAACAAAGACCATGGAAAAGGCAGTTCAGAATTGTAGTCTGTAGCCGGTGAGTTGTATCGAACACTGTTGGATAGACCATGCTGCATATAATTACTTCTACACCAGCAAATTTTCAAAATCATTCATTTTCTGCAGCTTTTTCAATAACTCAACGATTAATGAAGAATCACTGAGTACTAAAAAAGCTAAATCAAAGTCCCTTTGAAAAGATTATCTTTTATGTCATGGTCCAAAAATTAATTCAGTCTCACTAACATTGATCCTCGCAAAGGTTTCTTAATTTATTCCCATCACTTGACTTGTTTCGAATGGTTCTAAAGGCAAAATTTTTGTCTTTCAAAAATGCTGTCATGTGACGAGGACCAATCAGTTTTTGTGTAATTTAATTCTATCCATAAATTTATCCTTAATGCAAATAGAGTATTTTAAATTTATGATCATATATGCAAAGCTTATCAGAACACAATACAAAAAATAATTACATTAATTAATAATTTTTAAAAACACAGAGAAAGAAACAAACACCTATGATGAAGCGAAAATTCCTTTCACAGATCTTTGAGATTTCTAGTGGGTTTCGATTGTTCATCGGGGATTAATTGGTATGACAGTTTGCCTTTTTTTTGCAACAAACATTGTAAGATCCACACTTAAGTTCTATCTTCTTGATATGTCAGAAATATTTTCTTATTATTACATATTTTGTGTGATAAGAAGATTTACATTTTCATCTAGGAGGTGTATGAATTTTAAAACAACCCCATACTTATCTTTTAGCTTACGGGGCGCATTTTTCCGATCCCTTCTTTAGATCGGGAAATTTCATGCCCCCTTTGTAAGAACGGTCATTAAGGGGATTATATGTATACTATATAACTATATAACTATATATATATATATATGTGTATATATATATATATATATATATATATATATGTGTATATATATATATATGTGTATATATATATATATATATATATATATATATATATATATATATATATATATATATATATATGAAATAAATTTCAAACCCCTTTTTATTATATAACACGCCCGTTCCAAATTCTTCATCATAACGCAACAGAATACCGTCCCTTAACCTTGGATTGCGACCTATATTCAACCAATATCAATCTATTAGTTTTTTCCCTAAAGCCACGCGCGGAGCATTACATAACAGTTATATAAGATCGAACCGGGTCGAACATTCGAAAACCATCACCCCATATGACGCGACTTAATCACGTGTTCGTTTCGGACAAATTAGAAGTTTCATAGACCCGTACTCGGGAGAGAAATTGCGAGATTCAGTCTTCTTTGTCTGTTTGCTCACGGCCAGAAAACATGTAGTTTTAATTCCTGTCAAATTTGTACGGGCTGGGCTGCGTCCCCGTCCCGTCCGCCGCGCGATGTGTTTTGTGTGCCTAGGTGTAAGGCACGACCAATGTTGTAAGCTGTCAGTGAGTGATCCAAGAATAAAATAAGTTAAAGACGATGGAAGTACGTTTTTCACTCTGGACTCCCTGCCTCTGCTCCTCGACTGCATTTTATCTTTATGAGTTCTCCCCAGCAACCGGCCGCGACAGCTTTCTATTTTCTCTATTCGCCTGCCCTGGTCCGACGACTACTCTGCCATGACTACAAAACTGATGTTCCATCGACACCGATACATATTATTATTACCGATACAAAGATGATTTCAACGGCCAAATTATATGTACGACTACACCCCGAGCTTAACACCTATTATTATCATTACACACACACACACACACACATATATATATATATATATATGTTTGAGCGAGTTACTTTTAGCCGCTAGAGGGCCCTCCCACCACTTCCTGTTTGAAGACGAGAGTTGGAAGTACGCTCTCGCGGAGGAGAGATCGCTTTGCTCGAGTAGGAGCTAAGAAACCTAATTTCATTATATATGTTTAAGTGTCTTGTGTAGTGATAAAATAAACCCTGTGAGTGTGTATGAAGGCGTCATTCCTCAGTTCCAGCACACCCCACAGGAAATTTGGGGGCTCGGCCGGGATGGACTAACGGCATCTTTGAAAGCAAAAGTCAGGTACAATTTTTATGGACATTATGAGCATGCTTAGTAATTTAAAAAAACAAGAATTGAGGTTAGTCACTGAAGAGCTTGGCCAGACGGTGCCAGCTGAAGCGAAAGTAGTAGAAATCAAAACTTTGATTGAAAGTTCTGACATTTTCAAAACCGACCCTGAATTTGTGCGCGGTACTATAAAATCGATCGTGGAGGATGAAAAATCTAAAACCGCTGCAGAGCAGTCACAAATTGAACTTGAAAAGATAAAATTTGCCCGACTCGAGAAGGAGATTGAGCTTCAAAGACTAAAACTACAGTCACCTAGTACGAGTGAAATTTCAGATCATTCTATGCTTAGAGAGTCTGAACCAGAATCGGATAATTTAGAGACTTTGATTAGAAGTGTCAAAACATTAACAATCGCTGTCCCTGAGAAACCAGAAGCTCTGCATTTGTTTTTCAAATCACTAGAAAAAGCTTTTAATACCAAAAACGTTCCCGTTAAGTTGAAATCAGAATTATTAATTAATCTATTGGGAGAAAAGGGTAATAATGTTCTAGCTTACGCTACCGAAAAAAAATTGCTGATTATGATAATTTAAAAGCGTTAATTTTAAAAGAATTTCAGCCAACGCCAAGCGATTGTTTAAGTAATTTTAAAAATGCGGTGAGAAATTCTAATGAATCGCACGTTCAATTCTCTTCGCGTTTAAGTGCGACTTTCGATTACTATTGCCAGATAAGGGAAGTTGATAATTTTAAGAAATTGTGTGAGCTTATACAGGGTGGCTAATAAATACTGTGACAAATATCGAATCATTTAATTACACACAGATGAAATAGAAAATGGAAAATACAACAATATTATGAACATTATACATGAAAGTTTACCATGAAATAATTTTACTCGAATCGACCGCCATCTTTATCGATTACTAAAGATAATCGCTTACGCCACTGTCCTATTGCGGCACGAATCATTTTATGAGGTAATTTGTCCCATTCACTCCGTATGGAAGCTTTGAGGGAGTCCAAACTTTTGTGCTGCTTAGCATTTACTTTAGCCTCTAAAATCCCCCAAATGCAATAGTCTAAAGGATTTAGATCTGGTGAAGAAGGTGGCCAATCTTCTTGCTTGATAAACTTCGGGCAATTGGCATGGAGCCATTCCTGTGTTGTTTTGGATCGGTGGGACGGTGCAGAATCTTGCTGAAATATCCAATTTATTTTGAGATACAATCTGTTAGCATGTGGGAATAAACGTGTAGCCAATACTTCCTGTTTGTAATATTCAGCATTGATTTTTACCCCTTTATCGATGAATTTCAGAGGCAGTTTTCCATTGTGTGACACTGCAGCCCAAACCATAACATAATTCTTGTTCTGAAAGCGTTTAACAGTTCGAAGATTTTCAGGTATATCCTCGAAGGTTGCTGAATATACAACATCATTTTTAGCATTATAACTTTGTTCTGTACAAAACAGCTTCTCATCAGAGAAAATTATTTTTTCAACACTTTTGCTACCGTGCCGGTTCAACAATTTCTTACATCTTTGTAACCTTTTTACTATTTGTGCAGTAGTCAAAACTTGAACTTTTCTTTTGCGATAAGGGCGAAAACCCAGGTCTTCATTTATGATAAGTTGCATAGTTCTGCGACTGATGTTCTCTTCTGCAGCCATTTTATTTGCAGAACGTTGTGGATTTCTTCGTATCTTTTCACGAATTCTTTTGATACGTTCTTTTGTACGAACAGTGCGTGGACGACCGGACCTTGGTCGATCTTTACAGCTATTGGTATCCAATAATCGATTTATAGTCCTATATATAAACGTCCTATTATAAACAAGGTATTTTAATTGCTTAAATATTTTACCTGCAGAAAATCTGCGATCAAAAAGCTGTTTAACCATTAACCTTTTGGCTTCCATCTTTAAAAATATTCTACATGTTTTACTTTAAACAAAAATTGTCTGCGTTTACAAAAAGTTGCCAATCACACAAATAGATAGATAAATTGTTTTTCCAAACGATTAAAATTAACTCGTATTTTTTGGAGTGTTACAGTATTTATTAGCCACCCTGTAGTTTCGGACAAATTGTATGAAACATTAGATTTTAAAACTAGGGAGCACATTAGTATTCGGGAGTGTAAAAAATTTTTTAAGCCTAATGAATTAGGGAGAGAATGCGATTTATATTATTCATCTAGAGGAAAGTCTTTATCCGAGGTCAATAATACGCGAGTGGATAATACAGTAAACAAAAGGTCTAGATTTAACAAAAACTATTCTAAAAAAACACAATATAATTTTAAGGAATCACTGAGTAACCCCGTCGAGCGAATTTCCGAAAGAATCTGTTATGTTTGTGGTGATAGAGGGGAATCATTTCATTTCGCGCGAAATTGTCCTAAACGTTTTGAAAAAAGTGGAAATCCATATAATAAACGGGAAAATATAGCATCAGGACTGAAAAGTAAATCGGATAGTACGGCCAAGAACGAGCTAGAATATATTGATTTATTCGTGGATGGGAAAAAAGTGAAATGTTTGAAAGATTCGGGAAGTGAGCTGGTTGTTTTGAGAAAATCTCTCTTTCCTGATAAACATTCTACTGGGGAATTGCAAATCCAAAGTTGTTTTGGCAATGTGATCAACGCTGACACGGCGAATTTTCAGTTTGCTTTATGCGAGGGTGACGAGCTGGTTGACCTTGAAGCGGTGATCTGTTCCGAACTTATAGTGGAGGGGATATTTCCACCTAAATGTTTACAATTACTCAATAACTCCTGTGTAGGCAACACTGTAGCTTCGAAAAGCAGCAATAATTCTTTGCCTGTCTCGAGAAACTGTTTGTTTTTTATTTCGGCAGCTGTAGATCAGAGCGAGATGGATTTAACACACATTGTTGATAAGGGATTGTGTAATACTATTTCTGGTTTGATTAAAGAGTACACACCGCAGAAAAAGCCACGTGGCACAGATTTAAAAATGAATATCGTATTAAAAGATGACATACCTGTTTCTCAACGATCCAGGAGAATTCCTTTTGCAGAACAAAAAATTGTCGATAAACAGATAGATGAATGGTTAAGGGATGGGATTATTAAACCTTCCTGCTTGGACTATTCTTCGCCTATCGTTTTGTGTAAAAAACGGGATGGAACTTCGCGGTTATGCGTGGATTTCAGGAAGTTAAATAAGAAAGTAGTTAAAGATTCATTCCCAATGGCTCAAGTGGAGGAAGTTTTAGATCATTTGGGTGAAGCAAAGGTCTTCTCAACGTTAGACTTGAAAAACGGTTTTTTCATGTTCCCGTGCAGGAACAATGCACGAAATATTTGGCTTTTATTACTCATGCTGGTCTTTACGAATTTTTGAAAGCTCCTTTTGGTTTGTCAACCTCCCCAAGTGTATTTCAGAGATTCATTTACAATGTGTTTAGGGAATTAATGCGGGATAACACTGTTGTTGTGTATATGGATGACTTTATTATACCCGCACGTACTGAAGAAGAGGGTTTAGAGAAGTTGAAACGCGTTTTAGGAGTAGCCAAGGAGTACGGTTTGGAAATTAATTTTAAAAAATGTCAGTTTTTAAAAAGAAAAATAGAATTTCTGGGGTATATTATTGAAGATGGTACAATTCGTCCCTCCCCTGATAAAACTTTGGTGGTTCAAAATTTCCCAGAGCCCAAAACCTTAAAGCAAATTCAGAGCTTCTTGAGTCTGATGGGGTACTTCAGAAAATTTATTGCCAACTACTTTAAGATTGCCAAACCATTGAGTGACCTCCTTCGCAACGGGGTAGAATTCAAATTCGGAATTGAACAAAATGAGGCATTTAACAGACTGAAGGAACTTTTGTCTACAAGCCATGTTCTTCATGTTTTCAAACAAGGAGTCTCACTAGAGTTGCATACGGACGCAAGCAGCCATGGCTTCGGTGCCGTGTTGCTCCAAAAATCTGGTGATGGACAATTACACCCCATACACTTCATGAGCAAAAAAACGACCCCCCAACAAGAAAAGCTATGCAGTTATGAGCTTGAAGTTTTAGCTATAGTACAAGCTCTAAAAAAATTCAGGAACTATCTTCTGGGGTCCAAAATCAAAATTATTACGAACTGTGATGCTTTTCAGAAGACTATGTTAAAAAAAGACCTAACTCCCAAGGTGGCGAGATGGGCTTTACTTCTTGAAGAGTTTGAATACGAAGTCGTTCACAGAACTGGACAGCAAATGAAGCACGTTGACGCGCTGAGTAGAAACGCGGTCATGATGATTACTCGTTCTCAGGGAGAAGTTACTGCTAAAATTGCAGCTGCGCAAAATAGTGATGAGCGCCTCCAGTTGTTAAAATCCTTAGTCGAGCAAGGACTCAAGGAAGATTACACGGTAAAAAACGGTGTACTATACAAGTACGAGAATGGCCGTGAACTACTTGTGATCCCCGAAGCGTTGGAGCTAGAAATCATCCATGGTATCCATAGCAAGGGACATTTCGCAGTGTCGAAAACGGAAGATCTGCTGAAGATGGACTTTTATATTCCTAGCCCCAGAAAACGAATCGAACAAGTCATTGCAAATTGTGTAGAGTGCATATTGTGCGACAGAAAACGAGGGAAGGGCGAAGGTTTGCTGAACCCTATACCCAAAGAGAGTATTCCGTTGAGCACTCTTCATTTAGATTTTATTGGACCTTTACCTTCAAAAAATAAGAGCTATAATCATATCTTGTCCGTTGTTGATGCATTTACAAAATTCGTCTCGATTTTCCCAGTAAAGTCTACATCAACCCAATATGCCTTGCAGAAGTTGAGACTGCAACAAGCGATTTTCGGAAATCCTTCGAGGGTAATAACAGATAGAGGTGCGGCTTTCACCTCCAAGGACTTTGAAGACTACTGTGCGCAAGAGAAAATTCGACACGTATTTACAACTACCGGCATTCCACGGGGAAATGGACAGGTGGAGAGAATTCATTTGACTTTGATCCCAGTCCTAGAAAAATTGTCCATTGAAGATCCTACCAAATGGTACAAGCATGTCGCAGATGTCCGGATCTTAAATAGCACGACGTGCAGAAGCACAAATAATTCACCCTTTGAGCTCCTCACCGGTGTAAAAATGAGAAATCGAGAGGATCTGATGATCGTAGAAATTCTCGAAGAAGAAGAAACGAACTGTCTGATGAAGGACAGAGAAATATATAAGAGAAGAGGCTAGAAAGAACATTCTAAGAATACAGGAAGAGAACAGAAAAACGTATAATAGAAAAAGAAAAAAGGTGCAGGTGTACAACGTTAATGACCTGGTGGCCATACAACGCACGCAGTTTGCAAGCGGTCTAAAGCTAAGACCAAAGTTCTTTGGACCATACCGAGTAACAACAAAAAAGGGCAACGATCGGTACGAAGTGGAAAAAGTAGGACAACATGAAGGTCCCGGTTGCACCTCCACAGCAGCTGACCACATGAAGCCCTGGTCGATTCCAGCTTAAAACTGTGCAGATTCTGAACTCCATTTTCTTTTCTTTTTTTTACTTTGTATTGTTATTTTTCAGAGACTTTCAAGATCCATAGTTTGATATTGACTGTCGTTTTCGAGGCCGAAAACGGGAGTCAGGATGCCGAATGTGTGAGCGAGTTACTTTTAGCCGCTAGAAGGCCCTCCCACCACTTCCTGTTTGAAGACGAGAGTTGGAAGTACGCTCTCGCGGAGGAGAGATCGCTTTGCTCGAGTAGGAGCTAAGAAACCTAATTTCATTATATATGTTTAAGTGTCTTGTTTAGTGATAAAATAAACCCTGTGAGTGTCTATGAAGGCGTCATTCCTCAGTTCCAGCACACCCCATATATATATATATATATATATATATATATATATATATATTATATATATATTCATTCTTGGGCCCGTATTCTTGGGATCCCAACCCGTAAGGAAAAGGTTAATACGGATAATAGATTTTTCAAGGTGTTCATTCATCCGCTCACGATTTGCTATTGCTAGATGCCTTACATATGTTTTTAAGAGTAATGTATACTTGTATCCTTCTTAGCTTTAGGAGATCACTGTAAAACACCTGCACCAATACCACACGGAATAGTGACAGGCGATAGGGATGGAGACTATTTCCGTCCGTACGACGAGGCAGAGATTTTGTGCGAGCCGGGATATAAGTACAAAGGACCATCCAAATTTCTTGAGTGTCAGGAAGAAGGAGAATGGGAAGAAGAATTTGGAGAATGCATAGGTAAATACTTCGTTAGGTTTAGAAATTGACATGAGTAATGAGTTTAAATGTGTCAGGATTATCCTTCTAGGTAAAAATGTCAGTAGGTTCACATCATAACAATAAATAAGAGAAAATGATACCAGCTGTTTTTTCAGCTGTTAGCGTTATGATAAAGATTTGCTGGAAAAATTACAGAAATTTGAAAGTCCCAAAAGTTAGAACAATTATTCCAGGAGCGAGGTGGCCTAGTTGGCAAGAGCAGCGGGCCAGTGATCTGACCGTCTCTGGTTCGATGCTCGTAGCTGACAAAATCCATCGCCGTGTAATGGCGGCTGGTGCACGTAAAATCTGTTATGGCTGCAATGTCCTCCAAGTTCTCAAAATTTACCTGTGGAGGTACGGGGTCAAGTGTACCGGTCTCGTCACTTGACTCGGTTCAAAATTACGGTACTATTCCGTTAGCCAAATCGGAATCCGACCCTTGTGGTGCTTGCTAACTTAAAAAAACCGGAGACGCATCACTCAGCCCAATAGCCTATAATGGCCTTGATCTGATGTTGCTGTCGGTCAAGGGGCATAAGCCACTACAAATTGAAATAAAAGCGTATTTATACATCTTGCTTTCTAGAAAAGCTACGAAAAGAGAGCAACTATTTAGATTAACCATTGAGTGATTAACAGAAAAACTACTGTAGGCGAACGCATTATTTTTTCTAATTTTTCTTCTTTACAAAAGCCTTTTTTTAAAATTTTAGTATCAACCTTTAGATGTAGATTTATTAATGACCCTAATGTAGTACATATTTTGAGCCCCCCCCCCAAAAAAAATAACCTGGTACTATTATATGTCCTTTTCTCCTATACGCCTAACTTTTTGTATGGTTGTTCAATTTAAAAAAAATTTAACTGGATGACAGTGCTTAGCTTATAGAGTTCTGCTTGTCAGTGATTTCATGTGGAGCAGTGTCTCTGCAAGTCTGTTCCACAGAACCCCAGGTTTCGCTAAAAGGAAATTTAATGGAAATTCTGGGAAATACAGAATTGTATGATTCGTAAAATACAAGTAAGAGCGTCGCGATATTTGGGAAACTGGGTAAAGCATCCACTACAAAATAAGTTAGGGAATTCTAAAGGAGTTATAGTCATAGGGTGGCTTTATCAGCCAAACATATTGCTTTTTGCCCTAAAAAACATATGCTATTTTGAAAAGACACACAGGGGTGTTTTTCAAATCCCCTTACAAAGCCCTTTGAAGATATTCAACATAATCTCACATTTGTTAACGTATAAATTTAAAACGGATATTTTGAAATAAATTCTGTATCAATCATCTCTCTCTCTCTCTCTCTCTCTCTCTCTCTCTCTCTCTCTCTCTCTATATATATATATATATATATATATATATATATATATATATATATATATATACTATATATATATATATAGTATATAGATATATATATATATACACTATATACTATATATATATATATTTATATTTATATGAATGGATGAATATATGTTCCAGCAAAACTCTGGAACGCCTGGAGCAATAAATTTCATGAGGGGTATTTAACATATTAAAGTTATATTAACTGTTAATGTATCTTTTATTTATTTTACATAGAAGCTTTTTGTGATCGTCCGGCACCACTTCTCAATGGAACTATACCTGAGCTGGAAAAAACAAATGCCACGTCCTTCCCTTATAATTTCGAGTTAACGTACCTTTGTGATGAAGGATTTAGGCTCCATGGGGGTGACAGTTGGAGAATCTGCGAAACAAATGGCTGGTCTGGAAAGACGCCTTATTGTGAAGGTAAGACAATGAATCCACCAGTGCAGGAACAAAACTTAACTAGATATTTTTCACATTTTTGCATGAATTTATACTTTAAATCATAAAATAATTACAAGATAAAAAGAACTTTTTAGATACCACGTTTTTAAATTTTCTGTTGAATCATATAAACTTGACAAATCTATGTATTAAATCTTATCCCAGAAGGTGTTCATCGTCTTGTGAAAATCTGCTGCCTGCGCTGAACGTTGAGCATATGCATCGCAAAGACTTTGAAGTCTAGCTTCATGCTCTTCTCGAGTCTCATTGACTCGTGATTGAGCTGTTCTTGCTCTTTGGCTATCGAGTTGCGCCACCTTGCGGATTTTTTCGTACTAACTTTCCATACAAAACAAAATTAACTGAAAGTGAATTCAATTCTGCTTAAAGATGGCTAAAAGTATTAAAAGAATGGATTGTCATCGTGTTCTGAGCTATTCTAAAAATTTCAAATGTCTAGCTAGTCGGTAAGTTAATTAAAAATCGATTGCAATATTTGTCCTGGACAAACCCACAAACAAGAAAGCGAGTTAATAAAAACGTGGTAATTATCAGTGCTATAATTTATTTATAATGTATGTTTGTTATGTGCAAGGCAATGTGTTACTTTAACCTTGAATAACCGAAGAGTGTAGAAAAAGTAAATAACAATTTTTTAAGGTACAGTAAATAATGTCACAATGATATACAGCAAAACCTCATTTATCCGGATTAACTGGGACCATAGGCAATCCCGACAATCGAAAATCCGGATAATCCGGGTAATATGGGTAATATGCAAAACAAAATCCTTAACTAAGCAGACTTACCGTTTATTACGATAAAAAAATTTATTTTGTAACAAAATTACATAGTGTTGTTTACAAAACATTAAAAAATATAAAAATAACTTTTCACGTCATTTCTTAACAAAGAAATGGCAAGTCTAGTAAAGCTTTCTTAAACTCAAAAAAAAGCATTTTATTACAATAATTTATTGTACAATCTATGCAGGAACTATACACTGAATCAAACTAAAAAGCGAATATTTGGCGTACTTGTAGTTACGTTCTTGCTATCATACTTAAAAATTATTTATCTAATGTGAACATTAAATAAAAATAATGTCTAAAAATCTGATCTGAATAATCCGGAGATCTGGATCAACGAGGGCGGGATAAACGAGATTTTACTGTACTCTAATGCGAGGGTACTCAAGCTGCAGCGCACCAAGCTTTAATGTGCGGTCCGAAACCTTCCCACTTATTATCAGAAAGGTAGGTGCTTTTGAAGATATAATTTTGGAAATTAGAACGTGAAAATACAATACTGTACAAAAATGTGCCAAATCTGGTTTCAAATTGATCGAAAAAATCCGTTTAGAAAAATCAAAGGTTAAGACAATGCTGATTATCTCTTTCGACGCACAGGGATTAACCCATGAAGAATTCGCACCGTAAAGGACAAACAGTTAATGCTGATTTTTACTACCATGTTCTCAAGCGCCACTTGGAGCGGTTTCGTCGTGTGCGACCGCAATTCGCTACTGCGGGATCATGCAAGTGGTACCTTTGGCATGATAAAGCACAGCCTCATACTGCTATGCGTGAAAACAATTAAAGGCCCAGAATCAGATTCCTGAGTTGTCCCACACTCTATACTCCCCTGATCTTTCGCCTCTAGACCTTTTCCTGTTTCCAAGACTGAAATCGGCACTGAAACGACACAGATTTACAAACATTTCAGATATCCAAGCTGCTGTTACCAGGGAACTTAGAGCAGTAGCGAAGGAACACTATTCCAGAAGTTTTCAACACTTGTACGAACGTTGTCAGAAATGCATTACATCCGGCAAGGAGTCCTTGAAAAGACTTTCTTTTCAATAAGGTTCTTTCTTGCAAATATATAATACTGTAATATTTCTGTGATCAGTCACCCTATTTATCGCTCACATCTTGTATAAAATCGGCTTTAATGATAAGTATAGTAACCTCTTTGAAAGGAGCATGTGTTCTAATGTAGCTCATTTATTACAGTTATTCGGTGTCCAGATCCTGGAATGCCGGAACACGGGATTAGAATGGGAGATAATTTTGAAGTGAGATCAAAAGTGCGCTTTAAATGTTTTACTGGATACGACCTGATAGGTTCCTTAGAGAGATATTGTATGCCTAATGGACAATGGACTGGAGAACTTTCTCGCTGTGATCTTCCAAGTAAGAAAATTAATTTTCTGTCAGTAGTAACGGCAAAACAATAAATGAAAAAATTATCACATCTGTCATAATCACACCTGTAAGTTTTTTATTCACAATTTTGTATAAATTTTTATGCTGTCATTGTTTTTATTGGTTAATTTTTAAAGTTTAGTTCAATGTTAGATAAATGGGACTTCTTAAAACTAATAGATGCTGGCTTTGGTAACTTGCGAAAAATATTTCCAATGGTTTGTTTTTTGCTGAAACTATTTTCTCGAGAAACCTATTCCCTCTTGTAGTATTGAAAATTTTAAGCATGTGGTCATATTCACAATATACCAAAAGGTGTGCTTTATTAAAGAGTGAATTAATACAGAAGGAAAAAATGTGTTAATTTGAAATGGAAATAAATTTAATTAGATATTTGAAACAAAATATAAAACTGCATTGTAATATTAAGCAATTTTTTCTTAAAAACTGCCAGAAGTTTCCACTACGCGTTTAAGTGCTATAAAAGTTACATTTCACTGTTAATGGCATGAAATGATGACCGAAGACTTAGTATTCGGTAAACATGAATCTGTGGGTATCGGATCACTTTGGAATCGATTGTAAACTACGAGTCTCGGCCGGATCAGCCCTCGTGGGTCTTAAAAATACTTTCCAAAATTCCGACAAAAAACTGATATCTTTTAACCTTTTCCTTACGGGGTGGGATAGCATGTATCCGAAGAATGAATACACACACACACACACACACACACACACACATATATATATATATATATATATATATATATATATATATATATATATATATATATATATATATATATATATATATATATATATATATATATATATATATATACTGGTGAAATAAATTAAGAGAATTTGCATATTTTATCGAATTTCATGAAAAGAACTGAACTGAATGTAAAACCACTGTTTCTAGACAAAAATGCAAATCTTGTACGTCAAATACGTAAGCGTACACGTGTGTGTAGGCGGAGCCAGTAGAGAAACAGGCTTTATAAGCGCGCGTAAGTTAAGACGCATTTCGTTCGCTAGCACACCTCGGCGAATTTCTTGGTGTTATTTTGCAGCAATCGGTTAATTTCAAATTGTGACAGTAAAATTGAGTAACCACCAACGATTAGATGATGGAATGAGGTGGCGAATTGTGGGAAGGCTAGAAGCAGGCCAATCTCAAGTCCAAATTTGTAGAGAGTTCAATTTAACGCCCATAGTCGTGTGTAACTTATGGAAACAGTTCCAGGATACAGGATCCATCGAGAGAAAGCCTGGGCAAGGTCATCCAAGAGCCACGACGGCCAGAGAAGATCGCCATTTGTCGATTATAGCGAGGCGTAACAGGAGTGCTACAGCTTCTCAGCTCTCTCGTGACTTGTATGCAGCCACAGGAACCCGTGTATCAAGGGTGACTGTTTCCAAAAGACTTCATGAAAAAGGGTTGTTTGCAAGAAGACCTGCTGTTTGCGTCCCGCTCACTTCTACGAACAGGAGAATCCGTTTATCATGGTGCAGAGAGCATAGAGATTGGAGTATGGATCAATGGGCGACCGTTCTCTTCACTGATGAGTCCCGGTTCAGCCTAAACACCGATTCTCGCCGTACGTTCATATGGAGAGAACCAGGGACCCGCTACCTACCCTCCAATGTCAGCGAAATCGACCATTATGGCAGAGGATGTTTAATGGTCTGAGCAGGCATCATGTTGGATGGCCGCACACCTCTCCATGTCTTTGAAAGAGGCACTGTGACTGGTGTGAGGTATAGGGATGAGGTCTTGGAGTCCTATGTTCGCCTTTTCAGGGGTGCAGTTGGTCCTGAGTTCATTTTAATGGACGATAACGCGAGGCCACATAGAGATCTTCTGGTCGACGAATTTCTAGAGAGTGCGGATATTCGCCGGATGGATTGACCAGCCAGATATCCAGACCTTAACCTTATAGAGCATGTCTGGGATGCTCTGGGGAGGGCAATTGCAACTCGCAACCCCCCTCCGAGAACCATCCAGGGAATGAAAACAGCGTTGCTGAACGAGTGGGACCAATTGCCACAGGAAATGATAAACTACCTTATTTCAAGTATGAAATCACGCTGCGAGACCTGTAGATCTGTAAGAGGGGACCATACCCCCTATTATCCCATCTATTAACCCATTTTTTTGTTTATTCTGCAACCGCTGTTTCATACCTTCCGACTCCAACGAGCGTTACGCACGATCGTGCGTATGTATTGCAATTATTGAATGGTTATTTGTTTTGTATTGTATCAATGTATGTACATATTAAATTTCATTAAAATCGGTACAGTAGTTCTAGAGATAATCGACCAAGTCTGCAAATTCTCTTAATTTCTTACACCGGTGTATATATATATATATATATATATAAACCTACTGAAGCCTACTATATATATATACCTACAGAAGCCTTCAACCCATGGAAAATTAATTTACTAAAACTAGTACATGCTAAACTACCCAATACTAGTAATAACATTAATAATTTCTATAAACACTTTAAAGCTGCTATTACAAAATTACAAGATGACTTTATAGTCATGTAAAAAATATTTTGCCATATGTTTAAAAAAACAGCTAGAAAATAGTGATCTTTTTCAGCCATTAAAAGAAACTACTAGTATTATTATTAAGAAAATAATAGCAAAATATAAACTACTAGGTATTTCATCTAACAATTATCTTTTTCCTTATATTACTTTAGTTCCTAAATTTCATAAAACACCTATTGCTTTTAGAGCAGTAACCTGTGGTCACAACACTTATGCTACAAAAGCAAGTAAATTATTATTAAAGTACCTTAAATTAATCTATAAAAATATAACATCTGGTGTTTGTGGTATAATTGATAATAGCTATAGTCTAATTAGAAAACTACAAACATTAGATAACTGTAAATATGTAGTAACTTATGATTTTAAAGATCTATTTAATAATATCGATATAATTGATTTAAATAGAATAATCATAATGTTAGTACAAAATAATATTCAATACTTAAGCAACGAAATTAAACTAACTCGTTTCAATAGGCTCCTAGAATTAGTAACTAAACATAATTACATAGTTCATAATAATAGTATATACTTACAGTCCAAAGGTGTACCACAAGGTGGTAATGCTTCAAGTATGCTAGCTAATTTATACTTATATTATTTTGAAATTAATAATATAGAAAATAGCAATTACAATATATTTAGATATATAGATGATATAATAGTAATTAATAAAAGTAATAACCCTATAGACTTAAATTTTTACCCTCCTAATCTGGAACTAATTAAAAGTAGCCATGATAATATTAATGTAAACTTTTTAGATATTAATATTAAATTAAATACTCACAGTAAATTTACTTTTGACTTATACGACAAAAGATCTGACTATAATTTTAATATTGTTAAATTTCAAAATTATCTAACCTGTTTACATAAATCTGTTTTTAATAACATTATTGTAAATCAGTTAGTTCGTATAAATAGGCTATGTTCTAAAGACAATAGGATTAAGCATATTATAGACTTGAAAGCTGTGCTAACTCGGAATAATTACCCAGTTAGTCTATCCAAAAACATAATTGGTTGTTTTTGTTTTAATGAATAGTTTGATCTGTTGCATTAATATGTTAAATATAACAATAGGTTAAAATAGAAAAAATAACTACTAAAAATAAAAATAAAAATCATAAGTAAAAATAAAAATAATAATAAAATTAACTCTTAGTAGTAATAATAATAAAAAACTAAATAATTAAGGGAATAATAGTCCTAAAATACGGTAACCTAACTAGGTCTGTAACTGAGAATCCACTACCTCAATGGTTGCAAGTTTTGTGACGTCAGTCATCTTGCGGTTACAAGTTCTTAAATTCCACTCTGACTAGCTCCAGGCTTGGTGTTCTTTGGTTAAGTACTTTTATTCAAACTTAATTCAATTATTAATCAATTCTTCTGTTAATAATGGATTGTACGGTGTCTGAGTGTGTTTATTTTATAGATCATACTCATCGGAAACAATCCATTGGTTTTTAGACAGTATTGACACCGCTGATGAAGAAATGCTGTCAAAAACCTTATTCATACTTTTCTTTTCATGTTGTTTGTTCCTGGCTGCAAGTAGCTTTAGAGCTATTACTGGTTTTCTCTTTCATCTTATTCTTATTTATATATATATATATATATGTGTGTGTGTGTGTATATATATATATATATATATATATATATATATATATATATATGTAATATAATCATTACATCTCGTTCTTAAAATGCAACCTGAAAAGGAAAACTAGCTCAAATTTACATGGCTGGAGCTAGACTCAGCCTGAAAGAAATTAGAATTTTGAAGCAGTCGGGTCGAATCATTTTATTAGGAGCGATAGTAACATACGTCCTTTCATTTCAGATGCTCGGAGCGAAGTGTAATATCACCTTTCAACATTACGCGCTAGAAGCGAGGTACATGTGGCTGTTGTTTTGAAATGTCAGCGGAATTTCGGGCTGGCGATGCGAACTCACGCCTTTCTCGGGACGTATACACGTGTAGAAATGCAACGTTTGCTATTTTATGGGAAGTTCTGTTGCTATGGGTTTTTTAAGCGTTAAAGTAATGTTACTGGGGATTGGATTTAGGAAAGGGAATTTAACTGATAGAATGGAGGGCCTAGTATTTAATTTATTACAAATCCCCCCCGAAAAAGGGAAAATCGTCACGTTGAAAGGTGACATTTTCACAACATAATACAGATGAACTCTTATATAATAAAGTGAGTACAATTACAATCAAATATAATCAAAATTAACTTACTTATACAATTACATGTCTCTGAATGCAACATTGGTGGAAAGAAGTCACGATAAACAGCAAGGTGGGTGAGAATTAGAACACATCAAGGTTACAGAGTCAAGAGCTTTGTCCATAACCCATCATAAATTAACTTCACCGAAACAAATCCAAAGTTAAATCTCCTGAATCTTTACTATAATACTAAACTCACTCTTATGACTTCGTTGCACCATCACACAAAATATATGAAATTAAAGGAATATACAATGAAATTTATAATGAACATTCAAAATATATGGAATTAACATAGTATGCAATAAGTTTATAATTATTATACAATGTGCAATGAAAGTCAAATAGCTGAAATATTATTGGCTAATATAATCTAAATAACTTTTTAATTAAATCAAAGTCCTTCATTCAATAATGAGTCCTAAAATAACGTATAATTCTTGGAGTCCATAAGCTCAGTTTAAATTCAAGTTGTTATACATTGTTTATCAAATAAGTCCTTATTGTATGTGGTTTATATTCAGTGTTTACATTTTACACATGATTTCAAAACTTCATCGTTTACACCAATTATACATCTATCTCCATTTTTCATACTCCTAATCTCGAATACTTACATAAATTTTAAAATAATTCACAATATATAATTCAGAAGATATTTCAATAAGTTCAAAACAACATTACTTTAGACAATATTATTACAAAATTGATTTCTTATATTATTCTGAAAGTTCCACTTCAATTACAGCATAGATTTAGATACCTGTCAAGTTTTTTAACAATGCATAAGATCATAAATTAAACAATTCAAAACAACTTGTTATAAATCCTTAATTAAGTAAATGGGCATCATTTTCAAATTAGGTAATTTTCAAAAACATTATGTGCTTTAACAACGTCACTAGTTTCAATTCAAAATATTCAAATTCTAAAATCATTGGTACCAATCATGACATAAGTGACAAACCTGGAGGTGAAATGGGCTATCCTCTGTGATGTCCAACGTGAAAGATTGTTAGTGATCACGAGGGTGCTGTGATGCAAAGACAGCAAGAGGCTCATCCCTCTGCGGGAGGAACTACCCCTTGTGCTGGCAAAAGGTTTCTCCGGTGTCAACAAAAATAACAACTCGGATCATCAACTTACTTGGCAAAATTAGGGGTAACCTGTGACATGTCATGTTAGCCCTAACATTGACAAAATTTTTCTTTAACTTAGCACATCAACATTTTCTTTTTAATAAATATTCTTTTAAAATAATTCAGATGGTAATTTGTGGAAGGCAAACTAGCATAAAAAATTCTCTAAATATGAATAACTACGAAATTTAGGTAGGCATCTAAATCCATCAAAATTAGGTTTTCTTCATCAACAGTCTGCGTCAACAGTCTTCATTGGGTTATCAAAATATCGTAGGATTATCGGAGTCATAGTCAGGTAGTTATTTGAGTCACAGTTGGGTAGTCTTAATCATCATAGATAGGCTTTTTTTTTCTTAACACTATTAATTTTTACTTGGGATCTTGGGCGTTTTGGGGTTTACTGTTATTAAAATAGGAATTTTACTTTTTCTAGTTGCTAATCGAAAATTATCTGCAGGGTTGAAAGGTCTTAATCTGGTACAGTGTACAATTTCCGAAGTTTTCTTAGTGAGGGAATTGGGTCTGTTAATTTCAAAATTTACTCTAGAAATTTGTTTCAAAATTTTATATGGACCAGAATAAGGGGGAGTAAGTTTAGGAGTATTTGGGTAACGAAACTCTTCGTACATTACTATATCACCTACCTTAAATTTAGATTCCTCAAAACGAGTGTCATATCTCTCTTTATTTACTTCATGATTTCTTATAGTTCTCTGTTTAGCAATCTTCCTAGACTTCTTGTTTAATTGACATACTTCACAATGTTTCACATAGTTACTCACATCTTTAGTTATTCCAATCCAATAATATTGAGGGGATATCAGATTTAACATTGCCGAAACTCCTAAATGTCCATAATTAACATGGGCTTTTTCTAATAATTTTAAACGTAAAGAGAAGGGCACAACAATTTTCATTAAACCCTGTTTTTTAATTGTCCATACATTATTAACTTTTTTAAACTTCTTACCGTTTACATTATCTAAATTTTGATGATGCTCGATTTCTTGCAATGTCAACAATGGGTCACGTTCACGTAAAGTTACATGGTGAGAAATTGGGTTTCTAGTTAACATATCGGCTTCATAATTTGTAGAACCTTTTTTATATTTAATGTCAAAATCGTACATGGACAGTTTAAGTGACCATCGGAATAATCGTCCAGTTGGGTGTTTAATACTTTTTAACCAGACAAGTGCAGCATGATCCGTATGAACGGTAAAATGAGTCCCATGTAAATAACAATAATATCTATCAACAGCATCAATAATTGACAAGCATTCCAGCTCGGTAATGGCATAATTTTGTTCATAGGTTCTAAGTTTTCGAGAATGATAGGCTATGGGATGCAAACTTCCATCAGGGTGTTGTTGTTTTAAAATTGCGCCTACCGCTTGTCCGGACGCATCCACGAAAATATGGCATGGGTAATTTGGGTTGTAAATAGATAAAACAGGTTTAGATATTAGAGCGTCTTTTAAATCCTGAAAAGCTTTCTGGCAATCATCTGTCCATTCAAATTTAGTGTCTTTCTTCAATAATTTATTCAATGGTACTCTTAATTTAGCATAGTTGGGAATGAATTTATTATAAACATTTACGCTACCTAAAAATCTTTGCAAGTCTTTAATATTCCTGGGAGGTTGAAGTTTCTTAATAATTTCTATATTAGCGTTACTCGGGTGATAACATCCCTTTTCCACTTCATATCCCAAAAATTTTATTTTTGTTTGGGCAAATTGGCATTTTGAAAATTTCAATTTTATGTTTTCTTTTTCACAAATCGAGAAAATAGTTTTTAAATGCTCTAAGTGTTCTTCGAAAGAGTCTGAAAATATAATTATATCGTCAAAATAGTTGAGCGCAAATTTAATTTGGTATTTATTTAAAATTTGTCTGAGTGTTCTTTGGAATATGGCAGGAGCGTTTTTCCAGCCAAAAGGTAATCTTTTCCATTCATATAAGCCAAAGTTTGAGGTGAAAGCTAATTTTTCTGTATCTTTTTCATTTAGTTTAATATGCCAGTAGCCACTCGCGAGATCAAGGGTGGAGAAAATCTTAGCATTGGTTAGTTGATCTAAAACTGCGTCGATTCGGGGAATTGGTTCAGAGTCCGTTTTTGTAATACTATTTAGTTTTCGGTAATCGATACACATTCTGTATTTTGAATTTTCATCTTTCTTGTAAGCCAAAGTAATTGGGGAAGCATAGGGTGAATGAGATGTTTTTATTAAACCTGCAGTTAAAAGCTCGTCTATTTGCTTCTTAATTTCTGCATTATCTTTTGGCGACGCCCTGTATGGACGAAGGGAAATTGGTAGTTCAGAGTTCAAAATTACTCTTTGTGGTTCAAGACGTATACATCCAACATCATATTTATTTTTCGCGAAAATATTATTATACTCATTCAATATTTTGTTCAATTGAACACTTTCATCATCAGCAACATTATTTTCATTTTCAATTTTATAAAAACGAGTATCACAATTTCTATTATATTTAGTATCAAGATTTATAGTATTATGAGAACAAGTATGTGGCACATTAGGATTATCATATGTTAAAAATATATAGCAATTATTAGTAACATTTTCCAAAGACAAAGTAGATGAAATATTATTTTTTCCTTGGTAAACACAAAAATTTTTAAAATCCAAATTAATTTTAAATAGATTAATAATTTCCGACGATAAAATTGCATACTTTAAATTTGTTTCAATAACATAAAAATTAACAAATCTGTTCAACTTACCGATTCGGCACTTTGTAGAAATTATTTTATCAGTTTTTATTCTACCTGAGAGGGTACTGACCTGTGAATTGTCCGATGGAAGAATTTTCACATAATATTTAATTTTATCATATACAGTTCGAGAAATAATGTTAATGGTGCTACCTGTATCTATCAGGCCGATAATCAGTTCAGTACCGATTTTTAGGTGTACGGTGAACATCCGTCATTGTCGCTGTTCTGTCACGTTGCTGTTATAGTTGTTTGCATGTTGTGGAGACTGGAACCGAGTCCTAGGACGTTCCTCTTCTCGAAAATTCTGGGGCCATCTATGCCATGGTCGCGGTTGTTGGTGCCGGAATCTAGGTGACTCGTGTTGTGGGAATCTGTCATAGTCATCTCGCCGATCAAACGGTCTGCGAAAACCGGACTGTTGATTACGCATGTCTCTATTATGGTGATCTTTCCTCCTATCTTCGTAGCTGTTGATCATTTTCATCGCAAGGGAAATCCACTCAGTAGTTGTACCAACGTTACTTATTAAAAATAAATCCCTGTATCTTGTCGGCAATCCGTCTGTGAGACCTTGAATTATAATTTCTTCTTCAAGTTTTAATGCTTTACCGATATTAATTTTCTTTTTAAAATAATCATTTATATTTTGACTTCCAGAAAGGCTCAACCTGCTGAAATCTTCGAATGAAAACTGTTTTTCTTCTGAGAAATAGTCACTGATTTTTATTTTAACTTCATCCCACTTTTGTGATTCTATTAGGTTTTCGATGTAAAATTCCAAAGCCTCGTCCGATAGAAAATCCGGAAATATTTGTAGTTTTTCTTCTTCCGTCAATTCAATAGTCTTTTTCTCGAAGAATTTCAACCAGTTATTAATTTTGACCAAACCATTAGGGTTATATTTCGGAAGATTACTTAATTGATTTGGTGAAGATATAGCACTGTTTTCCAATAATTGTTTGTCGTAAACTCCAGAATTATCCCCTTGTTTTTCTTCAGGTTGGTCAGAGTCACGATGATCAGCCAATTTTTTATTTAAATCTTTCGATGTCATTTTCGAAAAGGGAAATCAAAACTAGGTCATTTCATTTTCAAGTGGCGAACTCCTATTGCGCTTCTCTCAAGGTCGGTATTTCACGCGCACACACATAGTCCAAGGCAATGGATTCGAAGTCCGTTGGGGTTGATACGCACATGAAGAATCGCTTTCGGCTCTATGTAATATAATCATTACATCTCGTTCTTAAAATGCAACCTGAAAAGGAAAACTAGCTCAAATTTACATGGCTGGAGCTAGACTCAGCCTGAAAGAAATTAGAATTTTGAAGCAGTCGGGTCGAATCATTTTATTAGGAGCGATAGTAACATACGTCCTTTCATTTCAGATGCTCGGAGCGAAGTGTAATATCACCTTTCAACATTACGCGCTAGAAGCGAGGTACATGTGGCTGTTGTTTTGAAATGTCAGCGGAATTTCGGGCTGGCGATGCGAACTCACGCCTTTCTCGGGACGTATACACGTGTAGAAATGCAACGTTTGCTATTTTATGGGAAGTTCTGTTGCTATGGGTTTTTAAAGCGTTAAAGTAATGTTACTGGGGATTGGATTTAGGAAAGGGAATTTAACTGATAGAATGGAGGGCCTAGTATTTAATTTATTACATATATATATATATATATATATATATATATATATATATATATATGCATCCTTACATATACATAGATACATACATATATATATATACAGGATGATTTTTAAAAAATTGACACTATTCAGAGCCACCTGTAGCGCCGGAAACCCTATAAGCCGGAACTCCACTGATACTATTTTCACCAAAATTCATAGAGGGACTAAGAACGACACGGGAAAGAGTTTTCACGAAAAAAAAAATTAGACTTATGTTTTCAGCCCAAAATATTGGCGCTGCTCTCGACTACGTAGTCGGAAATTTGCATTTTGATGTTTTACTTGCGTTTTGTGCAAATTTTCTGGTGCGCCGACAACAACAGCGCCATATCATCCCCTATCGGCGACTTTTGGAACTTTTTTTCACGGAATCCTACTTCCCATGTCATCATTATTATCTATACCAAGTTTGGGGCCATTTCGGTTGTTAGATCGAGCTACAGGTGGCTCTGAATAGTGTCAGTTTAAAAAAAAAACACTCTCTCTATATATTATATATCTCTATCTATCTATCTATCTATCTATCTATCTATCTATCTATCTATATATACACTCAAGGACAAAAAAATTAGCGCACCAAGAAATAATTGCGGGATCGTAACGAAACTTGCAATGAAGATACATGTCGGGGAGATATGCAAATGATTAGAAATGCAGCGTGATTGCGCATTACGTATAGCCGGTAGAGGGCGTTGAACATCGTACTCTGTGGAGTATAAAACAGGTAACCAAAGCTTGTTTGAGTGTGCTGAATCATTTACAAAGGAAGAGCTGAGATAGACATGCCATTACGCCGTGTTCGAAGACAATATAAGCAGTTGTCGCAGTTTGAGAGGGGGAGAATCGTCGGGATGATGGAAGCTGGGTGGTCAGCTAGGCGAGTAGCTCGTCAATTAGGCCGCTCTGATTGTGTTGTGAGGAAGTGTTGGGACCAGTGGACCCGAGAGATGTCATGTACACGAAGACCAGGGTCAGGACGCCCTCGACAGACCAGTCGTCGAGAAGACCGCCACATCGTAAGAAATGCACGCGTACAGCCAACTGCTTCATGGGCCGCTATCCAGGCACAGGTAGCACCTTCACTAGGGGTCTCTGTGTCTTCTCGAACCATACGAAGGCGCCTGGCTGAAGGACAGTTGGTATCGCGGCGCCCATTACGTGTGCTGCCCTTGACGCCCACCCATCGACGCCTCCGTTTGGAGTTTTTGCCGCGCACGAGGAAACTGGACTGCAGCGGAATGGAACCAGGTCGTCTTTAGCGACGAATCCAGATTCAATCTCGGCAGTGATGACAATCGTGTTCGTGTGTGGAGAGCCCGTGGTGAACGCTTCAATCCTGCCTTTGCTGTACAGCGACACATCGCTCCCACAGCTGGTGTGATGGTATGGGTGCCATTGCCTACAATACACGGTCGGGGTGACCGTGTATTGTAGGCAATGGCACCCCATTATTGTTCCGTGGCACCATGACAGCCCAGCGGTATGTTCATGAAATCCTGCAACCACATGTGTTGCCACTCATGCAACGGCTCCCAGGAGCCATTTTTCAACAAGACAATGCTCGGCCTCATACGGCAAGGGTGTCACAAGACTGTCTCCGCACTGTTACTACCCTTCCTTGGCCTGCCCGATCCCCAGATTTGTCTCCAATCGAGCATATATATATATATATATATATATATATATATATATATATATATATATAACCCCCTCAATGGCTGTTCTTACAATGGTGATGTGAAATATCCCGTTCTAGAGAGAGAATCGGAAAAATAGGTCCCGTAATCTAAAGGTTAACTAGCCGCTGCGCGACCAGCATGGTCGCTTTTAGATTTATATTTTCTTTTGCAAAACAACTCAATTGAAAGTAACATATGTAAGGAATGTTACCATTACCTGTCATCATAAATATACGTTGTTAAGGGGTAGTGAAAACTCAGATAAAAAATTTATAATCATTGATAAATTCACTATAAGGCTGATTCTAAAACATCATGATTAAAAAATGTGAATTTCCATTACTTCAGAACAGAGATAAAGATAAGTTGGAGAAACCAAACACCAATGATTTTAAAAATTATATCCCTCACTGTATGTACTATTTTTCAAAACTAAGATATCTACACTTTATCATTACATCAAATAAGAAATCGTTGGGGAAAATTTTCACTTATAAAATGGAGTGAAAATTCAGCAAATACTAAAATATAGTATAGATTACATTTCTCTCTGTATCTATTATTGTTAATCATATTAAATGAATAAATTAAAATTATTTCGTGTATAAATTAAATTATGAGTAAAATACAGCAATTAAACTGTACGAAATTACGTACTATCGTCGAGCCACATGCGGACAGCCGCTGTTTACATCCGGTAGTTGCAGCCGTTGCCATTCGGATTGTAGAAATATCGTCGATTTTTGTGCCGCATACCTACGCGTTTTATATATATAGATGGGAGTTCTAGCATTCTTTTGTTATTGATATGTTATAGTACTTCTGCCAGACAGAAATTATACTCTTTTTGATTATTGTAGCCAATTACTGTCCGAATCCAGGAGTTCCTATCAAAGGTTCGAAGAACATTTCTGACTATGAAATGGGTGACATTGTCGGTTTTCGATGTCAACCTGGATACATTCTAATCGGATCTGAAGCTAGGGAATGTTTGCCAAACAGGACCTGGTCTGGAACTGAAACGAAGTGTTTAGGTGAGTTTTTTCGTCTGCTCAGAGACTAGACTGTTTTTCACTAACGATGAAACAAAATCTAGCTCTTTGCATTAACAAAAAACTACACGATTACTTACTTGTAGGAGTGATAAATTTAGTGTTTATTTTTTTAATTAGATTCTCAACATTATAGTTATTATAGTGTATTCTGTAATTAATATTTTTACAACCAAGCAAATTATTTACTTTGAAAAGTGAGATAGATAGTTTTATATTCCTGATTACACTGGAGGAACGAACGAAGAATGTGTTTGCTTTAACCATGTTAGATTATTATTTAACTACAAATATGTAAATACAACCGCTATCATGTTATTTTTGGACTATTATAGTAATAATGTTGGGGATGTTGCATTCATATCTGCCATAACAAGATATTCTGGGTTGCGTAATGTTTTATTGCTTTAACCCCTTAACGATTGCATAATTTTCAAGAAAACGGTAATAAAAGTGCCTATTTTTTCTGGGGGATTCCATTTATTTCTTGATCTGCCGCATCTAGTTAAAAAAAAACCCATTCTCAATTACAATATAAATAGTCTGGTGCTGTCATCTGGTATGTAAAATAAGAAATAAAAAATTTTCAGGGTAAATGAAATGGATTGTTTTAATCATTTTGGTGCGTTACTTTTAAACACTCCAGCCCGGAAATATCACGGGCACATGAAATAGAAGGCGAATCCTCACCCCGTAATTTTGACGGGAGAGAGAAGGAAGGGATTAAACCATTTCTACGGGTTTGATGTAGTCTTGAGGTAGTGCTCCGGCTTTCGGTACAAAAGGTGCTCGGATCGAATCCCGACATGTGCCATTAAATACCTCCGTGTCTGGGCCGTATATGGGCATGTTAAATCCGTAGACCGCAAAATCCCTCTATTAGGTCAGAGAGGGTGGGAGAGGGCACGATCCCCCCCAGATGTCGCTCCTGGGGGTGCTCGGTCAAAATTGAGGTGGCAACTAGCTAAGACGAATTCTAACCTTTGTGGTGCTATATAAACCAGAGCCACACACTTCAGCCCGAAGCGTATATGGACCTGATTTGGAACTTCCGGACAGGGGTATTAGACGCAACAACAAAACATTTATATTTATGACTTGAATAAACGAAATATGAATTTTGTAAAAGTATCAGCGCGTGTCTCTTTTCGTTGCAATGTAGTGTGGTATTAACACCCGTTCTTGAATCATATTTCTTTATCGTATAATTTTATCTAAATGATCAATCACTGTAATGAGTAACTTCGGTAGTAAGCAATAGTTAACTAAATAACGATCTAAAAAAGTTGAGAATAGATCGAGTGGAGAATTGTACTTAATGTAGAGCAGCGCGAAATAAGAGGACGAATTTTCTTGTAAAGAAATATCCTGCTGTTCTCCGAAAGTCATACACCGTATGAGTTAGGGCCTGTTCACATAGGAGTCCGTTGTGTTGCGTTAAGGATAAGATGACGTTGAGACGAAAATAAACCAATCATAGGCCTCCAAACGATTAGCAATGAAATTTTTAACGCCTATGATTGGTTTATTTTCGTCTCAACGTCATCTTTTCCTTAACGCAACGCAACGGACTGCTATGTGAACAGGCCCTTAATCATTCAATTAAAATAATAATCAATTTAGAGGTCAGGAAAAATCATATATTTGACATGGAAAATGAAGAGTAAAGAAAGGCCAGAGAATGTCTTCTTGATTCTAAGTCTCCTATTTCGAGATCTCGTAATTCCACCCTTCCTTTGTTCTGTCATGTGACAGGACAATTTTGTCTTGGTGCCATCAGTTTCACATCGGACTCACTAATTCCCCCTACTTTTAGTTGTATTTCTTTATGACTTATAAGCAATGAACATCTTGACATGCTTACTGTATTTCTTGATTTTAACTGCATAGTTTCAAAATACTTGAAAACTAAAATCATAATGGTTTAAGTGTTTATCTCCTAGCATTAAAAAAATGTACAGTAGTATATAATTCTGATAATACAAGGTCATCGAAAAAGGTGTCCGTGATTTCTGTTGTGCTCACCGGGAACAACAATCGATAAATCGGATTTTGCGTAGCAGCAGATGGTATGTTAACTCTGGGAGTTTTATTTTTCTATGGTATTGTAACCGTGACTGGGAGGCATGCACCGACGCTGTGACGTCGCGCTTCCTCCTACATGGGTTATGACGTTGGATAGGAAGAGACGGTCCAATTTTTTGGCCACCAAGTAGCCCCGATTTGATCCCTCTAGACCTACTAGGTAATGTCCAAAACTCGATTTGTTTCTGTATCTTTTGGTGAAAAAAATAAACACCATTAGTTCTATTTTATGGTTCTTTATTCCACGTAGCAATCAAGGACACCTTTTTCGATGACCCTGTATATTATGATACATAATTTTCAAAGTTTTAGTTAATCTGTGCAATAAGCTTCATAGCAAGCTTTCACTTGCCTGTAAATTGGAATGCAACATACAAAAAAAAAGTAAGTCTGAAGTTAGCTAAAGTGTAAATGTAATTTTATTCTGTGATTAGGTCCATATGATTTTGACAACAGTGCTCAAGTGAGAGACATTTTGAACGCTAAAGTTGCTGAGAAAGCGGAACAACAGAAGATGGAACTGAAAAAATATCGAGAAGCTTTGTATGCGTCATGGCATAATGGCACAGTACCCCTGGGGAGAATTTTGGACATCAATTTTCCTGGCAGGTTGATTCTGTACTTTGCCTTCGACGTTTCAGGCAGTGTTGGGGTTCATAACTTTGAGAAAAGCATCCAGTTCGCCAAAGCCATCGTAAAGAGAGTAAGTCTGAGGTACTAATATAAAATTATTTGTCTGATGCTCAGTAAAGATAAACCTCATTATTTGCGACGTTGACGGATAAGACAAATTCCTCTGAGGAATTTATCATCTGAACTGATTATATAACCTAACAAATAAGAAGATTTCCTTTTTGTCTTGAATAAAGTAGTATGCTAATCTACCACACATTATTACAAAAAGAATTTCGCCCTTTTCTAGTAGAGTATACGGGATTGGTACAGGATTACCTTATTGTCACACTCGTGGAACTAGAGATAGGATTCATTGGTAGAGGATTATCAGCAATAACCTACAACTTCGTCGAGAAGAAATTATTTCAATGGTGCCCGGTATGGAGGGCTTAAGTCAAAGACAGTGATTTAAATATACCAAGTTATTGGTTTTTATACCAATCGCAGAACGATAATTTCGACTTGAGTCTTTTGTACAAAGAAATGTACTTTTATAGACAAAATTGATAGACTTAAGCCTCTTATCCAAGTCAAAAGATTTTTGTTTTTTTATCAATACTAACAAACATCTAAAAATCACTTCTTTTGACTAAGCCTTTTAATCTATGGTGCCCGGTATAAATATACCGGGCACCATAGATTTAACCTCGATATTTCCGAGGAGAAATGTTCTTTTTGAAATATAAAATATTATTACCTTTCTCTAAATTAATAAAAGACGTATCATTCCTCCAAGAATGATATTTGAAAATAATTACAAGATAAAAAGAACTTTTTATATACCATGTTTTTAAATTTTCTCTTGAATCATATAAACTTGACAATTCTATGTATTAATAAATACTTTTTAAAATTTTTTTTGATGAATTATCCCATCAACTTGAAAGAAAATGATCAAATGTGTAATAAAGAGGTATCAAACTCGTAATCAATCGTTTAGCTCGAGAATTGGAAGTTAACTTGCGATTAACTTTTCGTTCCCGTCTGGCCGATAGATGACACCACCATTCTACAAAACAAAATTAATTGAAAATCCATTCTGCTTAAAGACGGCTAAAAGTATTAAAATAATGCATATACTATCAGGAAATGCTTTCTTACATGTTTTAATAAGGTGATGGTATTGTGCAAGTGGTTTATTGTGTTCGGAAATGAAAGCAGCTATGGTTAATCCTGCCCTGGTTATTTCTTCACTATCTGTTGGCATATGTTTGGCGATGAAATTATTTCACTTTCTTCTAGTCTCAGCAACATAGGTACATTTTTAATGTTAAAGTGTACTTTTGTGACTAAGTAACTGATTCATTAGCATTCTAACGTAGGATTACGTTCCTCCACTACAGTCCTCTGGAAAGTAAAATTTCAGAAGCTAAAACTGTCCGTCGTCGCCAGTTATAATTTTGGCATCGCCCCAAACCCAGTCTGTATCGCTTGGGTAAGCAATACACAGTTAGGGCCTGTTCACATAGGAGTCCGTTGCGTTGCGTTAAGGAAAAGATGACGTTTAGACGAAAATAAACCAATCATATGCCTCCAAACGATTAGCAATGAAATTTTTAACGCCTATGATTGGTTTATTTTCGTCTCAACGTCATATTTTCCTTAACGCAACGCAACGGACTCCTATGTGAACAGGCTCTTAAACAGAAAAGTACCAAAATTTTTACATATATATGTATTTAAATATATATATATATATATATATATATATATATATATATATATATATATATATATATATATATATATATATATATATATACAGTGGAATCTGGAGCTATCGTTTTTCAAGGGACCGGCTGAACTGTGGGATCAATGCAGGAAAACGATAGAGGCGGGAACAAAACAAAGCAATATGATCGTCGAGACTGGGTGAAATAAACGACACATACGGGAAAACGATCGATCGAGATCCCACTGTATATATATATATATATATATATATATATATATATATATATATATACAAAAGAGGTAAGCAACGATAAGTAATCCTACGTCAATAACCCGCGGTAGTTTCGTTAGAAGAGACCACATGAAATTTTTTTAATTATATATCAAAACAAATACAGTAACAGGTATCTTTTTCACTACTGTCCTCCTTCTACCAATCTTTTCATTTTGGATTTTTCCCACTAGAGTTCTTTTAAATTCTATTATACCACTTTTTACTTACCTTTCTTGGCGGTGGTATTAGTTACGAACATTATGGTTTATTTATTACAATTCATAATTTGATTAAATAAAAATTCACAAATAATATAAAATATAAAAGTACTAAGCTAGCACAATAGCTCAAAAGAAAATTGAAACGTAAATTACCAGAGAGAGTAATAAGTATGAACACTACGTAAAGCACACTAATAACACTGTGGTTCAACTTCCACAAACATTGACAAAAGACTGACTTCACTTCACAGACTGAGTAGCGAGAAATTGTGCTCATATAGTGCATGTTTGTAACTTGCGTTTTCAAGCACTTCAAACGGTCGAATCATTTTACATCGAAAAACATACTGATGCAAGCTGTATTTTTTAAAAATTAAAGTATCATATTGTTTTTAAATTATGCTTATAATATTAACGAATATAAACTTTTTGCTATATTTTTAACTTTAGAGGGAAATACCCAGATTTTGAGATATTTTCGGAATTAAAGCCCATCCAGATCTGGGTTTGAAAACTCAGGTCTGGAAGCCCTGTGCTGAGGCAATTACTTCCAAAGCCGATGTACCCTTTCCAGAGTTTTCAAAGTTTGTGCACCTTTAAATAGACAAAATCATTTTTCTGAGGGTGGGTAGTTAAAAGTAAATATTACGATATTTTTAATAAATTTTTCAACATATTGTGATGGAAAATAACAAATTCTTTTTTAAAATAATTTTTTTTAAGGTGGGAATTTCAGAAAATGGAGCGCGAGCTGGAGCTCTCACCTTTAGTTCTAAAGCAGAAAATATGTTCTTACCTCTTACTTATGCAAGCACGCAAGAAGTATTAGACGCTTTTGACAGAATTAACTACACAGGTTAGAAAAATATCATTGTTAATAGTTCCCTTATATATTAATTATATTATTATCCTTACAATTAAATTTGTAGAGTACGTTTTCCATCTTATCAAATTACTACCATTTTGGAATTTTTAGCAACCAAAATCGTCGTAATTGACTTGTACCGAAAATTTGAATACTCCTAAAGTTTTGTATTTTTATTTATTATCTATTTCTGCTGAAGTATAGTGTGTATGCTTTATAAAATTCATCTTGAGCTTCGTATCTATTAATCCTTATGATAGCCCACTTTTTTTTAATACTTAATTGCCTCGAGGAGCACAATTTGTACTTCTCGCGGACACCTGAGTTTCTTTCAGAATACAAATTGCACAGTGGGAATATGTTGTAATTTTTTAAAATATTTACCGAGTTCTTTAACAATTGAATTATATATTTGGATTATACTGCCCTGATAAGTTAAAAGGCCCTAACTCCAACTTTTTTCTAAATGCTTTCCTGTAGCGTTCTCAAATCAGTCTAAAAGAATACACCTTTTTATGACATTAGAAATCCCTAAATCCAATTAAGTGATGAGTTATACTGAAATTTATATTGGCCCTAACTCAAGTTTGAGGTCATTTTCGATAAAAGAAGTACCTACGTAACAAACAAATAAAAGTTGGAGTTAGGGCCTTTTAACTTATCATGGCAGTATATATTTGGACTTTATATTTTGTAGAATCCGATTTTTTTTGGTTAAACTGTGTATCATTTGAAAATATATTTGAATTGATATTAATTTTGCTTCCAAAACTGGTTTGAGGAAAATGAAAACACTCTCTATCACCAAAGACTAAAAATTGTAAAATTGTTCACCGAATATAGGACTTGGATGTGGGACGACTGTTTGCCACCTGTAACAATTTTAATCGTATGTTGATAGAGGCAGTTCTTCCAAAGTCGATAGCCAGATGATGGCCGAATGGCTAGGGCGCTGGCATTTGGTTCAGATCCTGTGGGTTCGAGTGTCACTGTTGGCATGGGTATATGTAGCCGCTCGGAATCGACTTTAATCTGTAGGTCCTGGTCTAATTAGCCCTCTTGTAGTAAAAAGTTGGCTGTAGCGCTACAAATCAAACCAAATCAAAGTTAATATACTGGCACTCACATCGTTTCTTCAGCCCCTTACATAATATTGTGGTTAGCGAATCAAACTGAGTGGGCTTGGTTTCGAATTCCAGACAACGCATTGGTGATTGTGTCCGCTCTGGGAGACAAACCGGGGTTTACCAGCTGAGTGCCCCATAACTAAAGCAGCCAACAAGTCCCGCGGTGTCTGTAAGCGAAAGTCTTTAAGTAAAGGTGCCAGCCACATAAAAAAAAGTAGCGCAAATTTTCTTCAATTTCTACATACTATTTTAAAACATATTTATCGTTTCAGGGGGAGGAACAGCTGCGACTTCTGCACTGAGTTTAATTAGACAACAAAATATACCTCTTGTTGATGAGATACTTAGTAAGAAAAATATAAAATCTATCATTTTCATTCTGACCGATGGTAAGTTATTATTTCATTAGATTTTTAAATTGAGGTGTTCTTTAACTTTAATCTATGTAAATAGCTCAAAGTTTAAGTGTCAATTTCTTTATCATTTAACATTATAAATCTAAAGTAGTTATAAAATTTAATTTCTAAGTATTTTCCAAACTATGAAACTATGAAACATTGAAATAAGTATAACGTGATGAATTTTTATTTGAAAGTTTCATCTTATAATTATAGATCCTGTAGTATTTTTTTGTTTGTAAAGTTACCTAATTACACCATGATGACCTCCCATACATAATTATTCTCGGTACAAGAAGTTGAAGCACACAGATGCAAAAAACACTTAACATTCCGAAACCAAACAAATAAGATTGAGAATCAGATGCAGCCTGCATCTATTCTCTGCGCTGCTAGTAATGGACAAACAAGTTCTCTCTAGTGAATATTTTGCCTTCAGATTCACCGATCATCACAATATCTTGGAGACACAAAACATACACTGATGTAAATACTTAATGGATACAAATGCTTACTAAGGGAATTATGTTCCTTCTCACGTGTGGAGGCTGCAATATCAGTAGATCTAGGCGTTAAAGGAATTTCAAAAATTTAGTCCCTCCGCCTTTCTTTGTTTGACTTTTATTAACTTTACTTCATATTTGTTTTTCAGAAAGACATTCAGTTAACTGGAACGAATGGGCTATCTATACCATTCGTTCCAGTCGTACCATTTTTAGTTAGTCGACAAGCTGTCTTGTTACCGGAAGTCTTTCAGTTTACTGGAATCTACAAAATGTTTACTTATTTTTAACAGGAAAAATCCTTGATTCACAAATCTTAATGCTGCTATGTACTAACCCCATTGGATTCGCTCACCTCAATGATAACCTATGTTTACCAATGTTAACCAATGTTTTAAAAGCTCATATATTCCTTCGGTGGACGAAATTTATAAAATGAATCCTGTAGCGCTTTGCAGAAATGTTCAGGCTATCTGACAATACCAATTTTATTTGATTATCAGCATTTATGTACCTGTAAATAGTTGACAAAAATATATTTTAAATAAAAAATTTGGGGGCAGCGCTTAACCCCCCTATAGAGAGAGAGCCATTACAATCCCTCAAAATGTCAATCCTAAGGGGGATGGAATTCTCGAACTGTCAACTGGACTCCTCCCACCGCAAGAGTCTGCAAGAAGAGGAAAAGGGAAATACGATTTTTTTTCTTAGTAAATAGCAGCCTTAATTCTCTTTCAATCCATCATTTTAAAAGATGAAGAATCCTGAAATGCTGAAAGAGGGTAGGAGGAAATTTTAATTACTTGATTCTATGAGTTAAATGTTGAGAAGCTAGTCTTATTGTCTCGAAGTCTCATTAATTATGAGTAGTGAAAGAACGCGAAGATGTATAAAACGAAATAATGTCCGAGAGTTCACCGCATCTTTTTCATTAGGAGACGTTCTTGACTCGTCCGCATATAAGGGCAGTCATGAGACCTTTGGGAACCTAACATGAACATGGCATCAGTCTTCATTATTGGTGCTACTTCATTATTGGTGCTTCATTATTGGTGCTACTTATTGGTGCTACTTGCTGTAATATTTCCAGCTACCAGGCATACGAAATCTAACTACTTTCTGAAATGTGTAGCGTGATAAATAGTAATGCACACAAAGTTACAATGTTGATGGGATTTCTACTTTAAGTAAAATGAATTATTTTCTTGCTGGTATAGGAGAGAATTTATTTTTCTTTAGAGTGCTGGAAATTTACGTCAAAGATTCTTATGATTTTAAATAATATATTCATTTGGAAAATAGATATACTTTTTCAATAGCTTTGATAAAATTTATTCTTAATTGTAAATCAGACTGACTTGTGGTCAAATAGTTTGTAGGATAATAACAGGGATTTCTGCAGCTGAGCGTGCTGTAGATGGCACTCTTCCCTCTCCAATAATCCTAGCGTAGCGTTGCCGTTACGCCAGGAAATAAACATATTTATTAAGGAGATAAATTAAGAAAATAAACATATTATCGAAAGGAATAATTAATATTCTTTTTTTCTATGAACTGGGAGAAAATAATTCTAGAACATGGATCACGTCAGTTTCTGCTCAAGTAATGCGTGCAACAGAAATAGAGTTTGTTCCCTTTAGTTGTCCCACCCCTCCCAAAAAACAAAATAAATAAAATTAAAAATAAATAAATAAAGTGAAATAAAATAAATAAAAATAAAATGAAATAAAAATTAAGTTAAATTTAAATAATTACAAGATAAAAAGAACTTTTATATACCATGTTTTTAAATTTTCTGTTGAATCATATAAACTTGACAATTCTATGTATTAATAAATACTTTAAAAAAATTTTTTTGATGAATTATTCCATCAACTTGAAAGAAAATGAAGTTAATTGAAAGTTAACTTGCGTTTAACTTTTCGTTCCCGTTCATGTCGATAGATGGCTGCACCTGTCTACAAAACAAAATTAACTGAAAATGATAAAAACATGGTAAAAATCTGCTTAAAGATGGCTAAAAGTATTAAAAAATAAATTGTCATCGTGTTTTGAGCTATTCTAAATGTTTCAAATGTCTAGCTAGTCGAGAAGTTAGTTAAAAATCGATTGCAAGATTTGTACTGGACAAACACACAAATACACACACAAACAAGAAAGCAAGTTAATAAAAACATGGAAAAAAATAGTTAAAGAGTAGCAATGCCGTTATATAAAGTACGATAGAACAACGATGCTGTTTCCTATGTTCATGGTTTAAAAATAAATTTAATAAGCATTTTTTTCTCACTGATTAGTTTTTGTTTTGTTCAGTTCCTTTCAATTTTTTCATGCACATTGGTGTAATTTCGGTTCCTTAATGATGTAAAAAAAAAAGGATTTACATTCTGAACAATATTTCTATCTGGTGTCTGTTATTGATGTTATCTAGTTCTTATAGGATCGCAGATTGTTACCGCATGGAGATCATAAAGCAATTAATGTTTTAGATGTTCTTCTCATACTTTATACCAAATGCTTTTACATTAGAGAAAATTTCAGATTGTTTCAGGCAGCTAAAAATCATCTTTGTTGTAATTATTTGTTAGACTATTTTAGTGTTTATTACATATATATTCTTGTGCGTAACTGACATACAAATCTTATTTTCAGGAAAAGCAAACATGGGTGGAAGTCCCCAAAAGGAGGCCGAAATTTTAAAAAATGCAGGAGTGGAAATATATTGTATAGGTATAACAGGTAGTATCGAGAAGGAATCTTTGTATAAAATTGCGTCAACTTCGAGAGACACGAACGGTGAACATCCAAATGTCTACATTCTTCAGAACTATGCGACCCTGTCTTGGCTTGTTCAGGAGATCACAAACGGGACAGCAGGTGAGAAATCAAATAGGCCACAGTAAGAAATGAGTTTAGTATGTTTTACAGCAGGAAAAATTATAGTCGTGGGGGAGTTTGGATATCAGAGCTAAATTTTTCATCATTTATCTAATGCTAAAAAAAAAGGCATAGGAATTATTTTTGACCATTCCGCACGTTTTCTTCGCCATGCCCATTACGTGAGATGTGATGTAATATGTATTATCCTACATTTAATGCAGTCTGAGGTATGATAAACATTAGATAACACATGAAAGGTAAAAAGGCTGAACATGGACTATTAGATAGGGCACAGAAGAAAAAAAAAAACGAAAATGAAAAATCTGTACTTAAGTAAAGAAAAACATTTTAAATGAAATAAATTTGAATTTGAGAACTATTCATGTATAACATTTTATATGCAATGAGTTTTCTAAAAATGATATATTTTATTCCATGTAGGAGAAGATTTTCATAAAAAAATTTGCAAATAGACAAATGTAGCTGAGTGGAGGTTTTAGAGGTTTTTTGTCTTTCTAATGCTTATATGTTTCTGATTGTATTTTGATACTTTACAACTGAAACAAGGTCAATTCAGGTATTAAAGAATTTGAAATATAGATCCTTATAAGTAATTTCTTCAATGAGCAGGCCCTGAAAGCTTTAGCTACCACAACATTTGTTGTTGTTTTTGATGATCCCAGGCCGGAAGTATTGCAGACCAAATCCCTATAGGCTAGCGTGCTGAGGGGTGCGGCTCCGTTTTATTATGGCACCACAAGGGTCGGAGTCCGATTTAGCCAGTTGCCACCTCAATTTTGACCAAGCACCCCTAGGGACGACATCGGGGGAGATTGTACCTTCTCCCACCCTCTCTGACCTTATAGAGGGACTTTCTGTTCTACGGGTTTAACGTGCCCATATCAGGTCAAAACACGGAGGTAATTAATGATGCTTGTCGAGATTCGATCAGAACACCCTCAGTACTGAAATACGACGCGCTACCACTTGGCTATCCCGGGACACCGGAACATTTACTTTATAAAAGGGAGTTACAAGAGGTACCCTGATAAATTTTGATTCCATTATGTCAAGCACCAAAAAGATAGCAGGGCATTTTTTTAAGACAATGCCCTATAAAGGAGATACATTAATGACGTTTACAACAAATAGATGACGAATGATAAAAAATGAAAGATCGATTACCAACCTATGTTTAATCCATAAAATAAGAATATAGCTTATCACACAAAAACCACAAAAAGGCTCAATTAAACGTACGTAAAATGAACAGTGTTAAAGAAAACTCTTTATTTAATTGCCCTTTTCTTCCTTGTTAAAGGTTTCGAGCTCTCAATTATGTAAATCAATGATTCTTTTCATCAAACTTTGTACAACTGTTACAAGTATTTAAACCGTGAACAAGTGTTTTGACATTCATGTGATATTAATTCCTTTTGTTTATTTTCCGATTTAGATTATTCACAATGTGGTCTTGGAATGGAAAACGTTGGCACTGATGTCAACAGAGGCAAAATTGTAGGTGGCAAAACGGGCTCAGAACCATGGCCTTGGATGGCTGCCTTGTATATGCCTTTTGGTAGATCCAATCCTCCTGAAATGGATGTAAATATGCATTTTGAAGTATTCTTTTCACTTCATCATACACTACAATATATTATACGATTTACATAATTTTTTTAGAGTATTTGTGTTGCAGCATTTCTAAAGTCAAAGACGTGCTAGGATGTATCACATCTTAACGAGAATTCCGCGATTTTCAAATTTGGGCTCTGAGTTTAACAGCAAAACTGTATTGGATAATGACTTTTAAAGATCCAGTAATATATCTATATCCACTAATTATAAATTAGAAGTTGGGTACTGTCTGGACAAATTTTTCTTTAAAGTGCCAATACTACGAATTTTTTCATTTTTCTGGAAGAATGCTTGCCTCTCATCATAAACATTACAGTTTGATTTTAAATTACACATTTTACCAACATATACTTCGGGCGTGGTGGCCCAGTTGACAAGTCAAAACGCCAACGGCCCCCCACTCCCTAAATGGAGTATCAGCCAAGCAACCTGATATCTGGCCTCGCAACAGAAAACCCGCCGATCCGACAGGCGCCGCAGGGCGAACACAATAATACAAATCCATCCAGGTCCAAGTCCAGCCCTCAACACCGTTCGCTCTCCGCCTCCGTGAGCCAGAGCATCAACAGTTGGCCCAGTTGGCAAAGGCGTCGAGCCAGTTGCCTGCAAGTTGCTGATTCGATACCCGTCGGAGAGAAAACCGCCGACGTTTACACTAATGGCGGCTGGTGCACGGAAAAAATCTGTCGTAGCTGCAGTGTCCTCCAAGTCCCCAAAAATACCTCTGGAGGTGCGGAGTAAAATGTTCCGGTCTCGTCACTTGACTCGGTTCAAAATTACGGGACCGGTCTTTAGGGGGTAATGCTGGTCCACCTATACAGTGCTACCACAGGGAAGTGGCTAGCAATTCTGCGGTGTATATAGAGGTAGGATAATGTCCCAAAACCGCCTGCCGCATTGGTGTAAAAAAACAAACAAACATAAACTTGAATTGATGGAGGAAGTTTTCTGCTGGCTGAGATCTCATGAAAATGAAGGTACAGGCACATTTGCAAAACATTTTTAGCAAGTTCTTATATAAATACTTTCTTTTACGGGAAGAATCATCCTGATTATAAAGAACGTAACTTTGTAAATACATTATAGAAGGGTATTAATATTTTCTCCGGTTATTTTCTAAATTTTTAAATTTTTTTCTAAATTTACATAACCAGAGCTTGTTACCTAAAGCCTAATGACTTCAAGAAGATGTTTGCAAAGATGCCTTTGCAAACATCTTATTGCATTCTTACGAAACTAAATTTCTTAACTCAAATAATATTACCGGATTTAGGTATATTGATGACCTTATAAATTTTAACTGCAACGATTTGGAATTTCTTAATCAAATCTACCCAAAGGAACTAACTTTAAACAGGATTAATGATAATTATCATTTTGCGACTTATCTGGATTTAAAAATTCAAATTCAAAATAGCGAATTAAAAATTGGGATATATGATAAAAGATTAGATTTTAACTTTGAGGTTATCCCGTTTACCAATTTCCTTAGCAACTTGAACTATAAAATTTATTATAATATCTTCTACTCACAACTATACAGAATAAAAAACATATGTAACAATGCTGAAGATTTTTTGGAGGCATGTAGCATTTTCGAGGAAAATCTATGTAAGAACAATTTTCCTAAAAATTTCGTCAATTTAAAAGTTTAAAAAAAAAATGGCATTTAGTCTCAGGAATTTTTAAAGACGTTTAGGATAGGGTTTCTGTTTACATTTGTTTAAACTTCAGTGGGGTGTGGCGCTGTGGTTTTGCTACAGTGACGTAACTACTAGGGTAAAATTGGCTGCTGTTTCGCCATAACCTTCACCTACGGAATTAGGGTATGTATGCATCTTTCGCTTTTCATTAGGATTGTATGTGTACTTGCATGTATGGTGCGTTGAGCCCTTACTGTAAGTTGTCTCTGTCTTTTCATTTTCTTTTGACTAAATCTTTCAATGGGGATCTCGGAGCCTTGGGATGTCTTTTTGTTATACCTGCATCCTATTCCAAGTTCCCCTTCAGGTAACTGATTTGGTTAGGCTCCCTGATGACGAGACCAGTCGGTTACCTCGATTTGTGGTTCAGTTCCGGCACTACTACAGAATCTTGCCTCTGGTGCGTGGAGCCCTGAGTGCTTGATTTCTGTTTGTTTTTTGTCTGCATTCTTCTTATAATTATATATCTCTGTTGGATTATTTATTTTTAGCTATATTACTGCTGTAAACATGGAGATAGCACGCATGGTTAAGATGGGATCTATAATTTTCTATAGTCTATTATGATGTTTATACACGTATAAATAGCGCTGAATTTGTTGATTCTCCTTGACTTGATTGCCAGTTCAAGGTTATCATTTAGATATTTTGTAATACAGGGTGTTTCATCAAGACCGCCCAAACTCTGCACAGGCAGATTCCTTGCGTGGAGTACATAAAAAATTCCCAAAGAACTGTACCTCTGCGACCCATAGTTTTCGAGAAAAATGCGAGAGAAAAATATGACGTCACATCCGGTGTACGAAAAAAAGTTTATTGGAGACAAGAATATCGGTATTTGCAGATGTTTACAGACGAAGATGTTAAAAATATCCACTGCGCATATCGAGACATTAATGCGCGCGCCGTTGAATGACGTCAAGTCGTCGTTTGAATCGTATTTATTTAAAAGGCTGCATCTAGCAACTACCAGCAATCTTCGCATGGTGATAATGCATTCCGTTCGTGAATATTGCGACACCTACTTTATCTTCGGTCAGTAAAATGGTGATGCCTTACGAACTGCTAGGGAGTATGCCCGTTTCTATCCATCACGTTGTCCTCCCGATGCGAAAGTCATCCGCAAGCTGGACGACAGACTGAGAAGTACTGGAATCGTCGACCCGACACACAATCTCCACGATGTTGATGGAAGAACGTACGGCGCGCGCGTGCATGCCTCAATATGCGCAGTGGACATTTTGAACATTGCAAATGATTTATTACCAATGTAAATGATTTATTGTTGTGGCCGTGATTATAAAACATCAGCACATTGCAAAAAATAAAAGAATAAAACTGGAATTCACTTACCACACTTTATTTAAGACTTAAGTTAGGAGAGCCAAAAAATTATTTGCACGTGGTACATCACAATTCTTAGCACGAAAATTATTGGCACTTGTACATCACAATTCTTAGCACGAAAACCAAGAATCATCGGTCAATTCCGCATTTGTACAAATCCGTCGTAGAGCAGTTATATCTCCCTTGTGCCACTCGCGCAACCACGTGCTTCAGAAAACCCTCTCTAAAAGAACACCGACGGACACTCTGACCGAAAAAATTCGACTGACTTCACATAACGTTCTTCAGCCGGAAAATCAAAAATTTCCACACCTTTCCTGTTGCCAACGTTTTTTTAAAACTTTGTAAGAAGTTCTTGAGAATGTCCGATTGGACGAGCAGGAGCGAAGTAAAACCTGTTCCGTCTAGTTTCAAATCGGATGCTCCGGAACCAGTTTTAAGTTGATGTGTTCATAACAAACATCTTCCTATGTAAACATATGCAAATACCGATGTTCATTTTTCTAATAAAGTTTTCTTTTCGTACACCGGATATGACGTCATACTTTTATCTCGCATTTTTCTCGAAAACTGTGGGTCGTAGAGGTAGAGTTCTTTGGGAATTTTTTATGTACTCCAAGATAGAAATCTGTCGGTGCAGAGTTTGGGTGGTCTTGATGAAACACCCTGTATATTTTAATAAATAAATTCGCGGACATGTTTTGATGTCGCTTTCTGTTATTTATTTCAGCTCCAGTGTGGAGGTTCTATCATACATAAAAACTTCATCTTGACGGCTGCTCATTGTATGTTTGACAACTGGAAAGAAAGAGATGTTAAAACAATCATAGTCAAACTAGGTGAGAAATAATAAGAACTCCATTCATACTATTACAGTTATGGTGTACAGTTATGGTATTGAGTCAAACTATTACAGTTATGGTATTGAGTAAAAAATTAACAAATTTATATATCTGCGTTTTCTGTGTAAAGAGAGTCAAGTCCAAAATCGCAGTTTTGAGAAAAACGGGATTGAAAAAAAAGAACGGCTTTTGTAAAGTCAGTTTCTTAAAGTTTTATTTAAAAAAATTTTAAGTAAATTTTTCTAATTTTTTTTTTGAGTAATGAATGTTAAGTCCTTGACTGGATCATAACCCCGTTAACACAAACATGTTTGTGTTTTGTTTCACATATTCCAAATTTTCCCTGATGAATAAAAAGATTTAGGAGTGGAATTGGACATAGCTTTCTGTACCTTGCAGTAGCCCTTGATTTTCCAAACATTCCTGGTTTGATAACTCATTTTAGCCCATTTTGGACTTAACACCTTTTGCACAGCAAACACAGATATCATATAAGTCTGTTTTACAATAATTGTTTGGTTAGGTTTTGTTTTTAATGTGTTATTGTTTCGTGACTGATACCCACTGGCCGGAACAGATGTGGGTTTGATGTGGGTTAATTAAACCCTTCACGTTCAACTTATTACAAGTTATTTTAGATTGAGGTTCTTAGTAGGTTAAACATTAGGATAAAAGGAAACTACAAGGGAAGAGAATTGAATGTCCGGTCCGGGCGGCAGATGTGATGGTTAGCAAAGACCCGAGCCTGACTCAGCCCACTGTGGTCAACAAAAAAAAATTATTGTAAAAGTCATTATTACTCCATTTAATACTCTATTAAGAATATGTCGAACATATTTATTCTTATTTTAATATATTGTTCCGTTTTGCCGGGCTCGATAGGATTGAATAAAATCTCTCCAGAATGTGCAAACAAAATAAAATTTATTATTCTGTAAATTCTTCAGCAGCATTCACAAATTTAAACAGAAAACACTTAACAACTGTCTTCTGTACAGCAGAAAACTCTAAAAACGCAAGTCAGGATAACACAGTCTTCAATACAATACACGCCTAACGCACCTTCAATACATTAAACCTCAGCAGAAAAATTCCAGTGCCAAGGTCAGGTATATTTATAGACTTCCAAAGCGCCCCTTTTCGTTCGGCCAGCTAGAAATCTCCAGCTAGAACGTTTTAGGAAGGTCTAGAAGGTTGACGACCATTTGGCGCCATATCGCCAAATTTGGCGAAATATTGCCAAATTTGTCAACCAAAATAAGTCACTAAATCCATCGCCAATTGGGCGATAACTCTCATATTTGGCAAGATTACCATAGACTCGTAAAATTCGTAACAATATTATTATTGTAGTACTATAGTTGCTCATGAATATCAACCAGATTGTCTTTTATTTTAACCGCTGCTAGGTTTATAATGATATAAGCTGAGAAATTCATAATAATTTGTTAAAACAAATTAAACACAAATATATAATTGAATTCCTGCTACAAAAACAATGAACTGAAAATATTCCAAAGAATTTTGTAGATGTAAATAATTGGGCCTAATCATGAGAGGTTCTACTGTCAGTTGTTTCAACCCATTAAATATAATGAATGTCTAAACATAGTTAAGAAGCTTGGGGCTGGTACTGATGATGCTAGAAGTGAAGATTAATTTAAGATGGCGAGGTAGGCAGATGCACTGAAATCTCTTGTATCGAGCATCAGTTTTTAAAAGGCTGCTGTGTACTAACTCTATTGGATTCGTTCACCTCAATGTTAAACTATGGAGAAAATGTGTCTACTATTTACAGCTACATAAATGCTGATAATCCAATAAAAATAGTATTTTTAGATAGCCTGAACTTTTCTGCACCTTGCAACATGACTCAGTTAATGAATTTCGTCCACCAAAGGAATTTAAAAGTGTTTAAAACACACTCTACTAGATTTTCTCCCCAAATAATTTAAATTTTAAAATATTATTTTCATTAAAAGAAACGAAAAATGCCCCAAGGTGTAAAATTTCTTTTTCTATTACGGAGTACAAATTTTAGAAAAAAAATCTTAAAATCCAAGTCGGCAATCCTTGGACAAATTTTCTCCATAGACACTCCATAGACCATTAACAGTGAGGTTGTTGTTGCTGTTGCTGATCCCTGTCACCCAGCAGAGCTAGATTAGGTTCATTATACCGCACACTCTCAAGAAGTCAATGACCAATAATGGCCGCTCCAGAAGATCTTCCTTTTCAAGTCCCAAGAACACTAGGATATGATCCGGAGTGGCTTGGCCTTTGGAACATTTGATACAAGTTGGAAACACTTTCTCCTCGTCAGTATAAGTCAATGTTCTGAGGTGGCCACAACGAAAGCGGGTTATTGTAGTGTGCTCCTGTCTGCTTCACCGGAGGGATAGTGAACCCCCGGGGCGATTACCCTGGTACCAATGGTGCACGGGGGGGGATGACGAATGCAGACCTTGAGGTGAACGAATCCAACAAGGTTAGTACAACGCAGCCTTAATCATTTCCTAAACTGTGTATGAATCATAAAAATCCGCATTAGGAAATATCTTCCCCCTCAGCATACTCGTCAATTATGTATTGATTTTGAGCTCATAACTAGGGAGAGACCCAGGTCTAAGGCCTTGTAAATTGGAAATGTATATTTTTGCCTGTGAGTCATTTAAAAATACAAGTAAACTAGACAGAAATGAGAAATAACTAAGGCAAAAAGACCGTCAATGTATTTAGGATTTTGTGAAAGTTTCCTATATTTTGTTTTCTCTAATAGGTGAGTTATTTAACCTGGTTGTAGAAATAAGATTTTTAGAGTATGGTGCACGTTTATAACATAAAGTTATTTTTCCAAAGTGGAAATTTATTTGCGATACGGATTTGTGATACGGCGTGTGTGACAATGGAAATTTATTAGTGATAGTATCATCCTAAACTTGGAAATTCATCGCCTCATTATAAGTTTGTAAAGTGATTTCTGTGAAGTCTCTAAAAGTGACGTTATGACAAAGTTTGACAGTACATACAAAGAAATTTAGTGGTTGATAATATTTGTTGATGTTGGGCTACATCTGATGATACAATTAAATTCCCAATATTTGAGGATCACAAATCCCTTTTTACCTATCTTAATGCTTAAGAATTTCAGACAAAATTGTTATTGAATTAATTGAATATCAAGACGAAAAAAAGCAGCAATATTCAATCAAGTACACGATGAATTAAACTCTCATAAGTGACATCACTGGTGCTAGCAAGGTATACTTGCCTAGGAGGAAAAAAATCTCTTGTCTCGTCATCCCCCAGGAACATTAGCAAAAAAAAAAAAAAAAAAAAAAAAACTCTTAATAATCTTTTATTAAATAAAACTATACATTGTCTGACAGTAAATACTTTTTGACCAATTTTAGCAAATATTTATACACTTATATTTGTAAATAATTTTTTTATTTTCTAATAAAAGTTTAAAAAAAAATCAATTTTTTCAGACATGACGAGTTATTACAATTCAAAATTTTGCATTTTTGTTCTTAGAAATCTTTCTTACATAATGTATCAAAATATGTTTTAATCTACAAATATGATCTCTATCGACTATTTTAAAGGTCTTACGGATGTGAAAAATGAAACGTACGTTCAAGAGTCCGAAGTCTTGAATATTTTCATCCATCCTAAATATCGTCCTGGTGCTTTGTATGATTACGACATTGCTCTGCTCCAGCTAGACAGACCAGTTGAATTTAATCCTTTTGTAAGACCTATATGTTTGCCACCTAAAGGTAAGAAATGTGAAATGAATGCGTGTCTTTAAGAGTAAATGCTTTATGCCATGGCCATCATTAATTAAACTAACCGATTTAATGTTACACTGACTTAAATGTTAAAAATTATTTAATATAACAGTCCAAGGAGTGATAGATTCAAAATTAAAGTTATAATTTAAAGTGTCAGATTTTAGACGACAAACGGAACAGAAAAATAATTTCTTACAGATAGCAGAAATCCAGTGTCTGGCTAAAAAAAGTTAAATTTCGGACGATCATTGATAAATTTATCATATCGTAAAAGTACATTATTATCAATAATACTTTTAAATCTAAGCTTTAACGGGATAATCAACAGAGGCACTGTCTCTATATTTGCATTTACGATGTAATTCAAATATTTAATTTAATATTTTAAAATCAAAAACATTTCAAGAACATCAAAGAGTGTTTTATTCAAATTTTATATGCTTTTTTCTACTATGTGTGAACAAATTTTGCTATCCATTTATTTTAAGAAGCAAAAAACTATATGTAAAATATGGTCTAATATATTTGAAGGAACAAAAAAAGTTATTATTATCCTTAGAATATGTAATTGTAGGTAAAAAACCACGTCGCATAATTTTTTTTTACAATATCTATTGCAGTAACTGGCAAAGAGTCCAACCGAACTATAAACACACTTCTAGTTGTGTATGAAACTTATTAAAATGACATTAATAAGGAATTTGTTTAGCTTTTAGCTTATGGGGCCATATATATATATATATATATATATATATATATATATATATATATATATATATATATGAAAGATATAAAATTTAAGTTGATCCCCTGTAAATTTTCTTTCCTTCCCATGCTTAGGATGGAATTACCAAATTCTGTTTTCACGAACCCAGGAATATTTTTCATAGCGTCAGCAGTCCCTGATGAAGCCACGAAATCATCCAACCCTTTTCTATGTCCAAATAAGGCGATCTTCCTGCACAACTGATGCACCTTGCAAGAAACATCTTTGCTGAGAAAATTCTTTAACCGCAGATACCTCTATATGCAACCCCGGGAGTCACTCGGGTGCTGGCTCTCTAATAGATAAGATGTATGTTCTAGCCACTCGGAAATAAATTTCTTATTCTAATATTTCTGTAATCTGATCTTATTCATTACAGAAATGATAGCCGGCAGGATAGAACCTGCGAGGGGAAACCCCAATGGATTTCAAAATTTCATGGTTTACATCAATTATCATTCATCGATCTCGATTTTTTATATTCTTAATCTCGAATACTTACTTACACACACACACACACACACACACACACACACACACACATATATATATATATATATATATATATATATATATATATATATATATATATATGCGATTAAATGCGAAATTTTATATAATGTAAATTTTGTTTAGCGAAATTTCGATAATTTTTATGCGAAATTTATGTACCCCTAATCATTCATAAATAACAGAATCTTTCTTTATAAAGAGAGTGCTTAAACGAGAAGTATATTATTCTCTTTTATGATGATATATATTTTTCTCTGTTTATAGAATTACCGGAGGGTAGTTCCCTCTACCAGTGGAATGAATTCGGCTGGGCAACAGGTTGGGGTCATGAAGGGGTAGTGTCTGCGGGCACGCACGGCCCGATGAAATCCAGCCAGACTCTAAAAGAGCTCCCTATGCCAATCCAATCCAGAGAGAGGTGTAAGAAGAGCTTGGTGGATAATAAAGTTAAGCTCTCTTTTTTCACAGAACGCATGTTTTGCGCTGGTGACGGAAAAAGTACGTGAAAACACCTTAAAGTTTGTAAATATTTTGTAGTATCTTAAGGCTGCTGTGTACTAACCCTACTGTATTGTCTCACCCCAATATTAACCTATGGAGAAAATTTGTCCAAGGATTGCCGACTTGGATTAAAAGATTTAAAAAAAAATTTTTTTTTACACTTTTGGCCATTTCCCCCCTTTTTTTTAAAAAAATGCAGATATTTTAAAATCCAAATTATTCGGGAAAAAATATCTCGTATAGTTTGTTTTAAACGCTCGTCAATTCCTTTGGTAGATGAAATTTATAAACTGAGTCCTGTTGCAAGGTGCAGAAAAGTTCAGGCTATCTGAAATTACCATTTTTATTGGATTATCAACATTTATGTAGCTGTACAGGTAGCCCTCCTACAGCACGGCATCTTACAACACGGTTTCACTTTAACACAATTAGATAAATTGTGGGAAACCTCGTATAACACTGCAACCTGTAACACGGTTTCGCTCTAACACGATAAAAAAATTGCGAAAACCTTTGTACAACACTGTACTTCTATAGCACTAGATAAGATAATTTTTGTTTAACACATTTAAGAATTAAATTACCTTAAAATAATGACGGGAAGGAATACTGAACTATAGTGGCTTTACATGAAAATGTATAAAAAAATTATAATTTATTCACCTATAACTCTATAAAATTACAAGAAGGCCTAAGCTTAGCTGAAAATCTTTAATCATTTTTCCCGAATGCAGACCCTTCCGCTGAAAGAAACCGAAAATTCAAAAGGGAGCTGCAAAATTGTCTATCACCATACCGTGAATCTACAATGACCTTGTAAGAACTAGCAAATGAACCAAAATTACAGATTTTTTAAAGAGGATAGACAGTGCAAAAAATCTAAATGAAGAAAAAGGTTCTGAAAGTGAGGGTAATATCGTTCAATCGAAAAAACGTTCTCGTTTGATTGTACTGAGCAGTGATGAGGAAGAAATTTATTTAATTAAGGTCGCATTAAATAAAAATAATATTTTTTGGAACGAAGTTCTTTTACGCGGCTTACAGTAGAGTGAACTGGCAGGAATCGTCACGTAACGAAAAAGCGTTATGCCCCCTTCATAAGAGCTTTTTCTCAAGGACTCTGTGGCTGAATGGTTATCGCATCGGACATCGGATTGCAGTCCGATGCTCCGCAGTACTGCAGAGGTCACCGGGTCAAACTCCCGCACAAGCGCTACCGGCAATTTTAAAACCCTACACTGTATCAAATTTAATACATAAGTTATTTTCCCCCTATATATTGAAAAGTAATATTTTTTATCCACTTGTGCACCTTGTATTAAATTTGAAACATCATAGCAAAGCTTTTAATCACTGTTAGTTACATTTTCATAGTATAGATGGCAGCAGGAATACAACTGCGATCTCGGTAAAAGATATCCGTTCAATTCATACCAGACCTGCCTTAGTATTTGCTATATTTTCAGTATTTTAAAGTCAGTTTAAATCTTTGAAAGTTTTATAAATATATTTTAGAGGTACGTAGCTTTATAATTATTAATAAAATACTTCTTTAATCTTTTATAAAAAAAATTCAAGTATGATTTCAATTTTATGTATCAAAAATGATACATGGTGTGCTTACGCCATTTTTTTAAGGAAATGGCGGGAAGAAAGTTTTTAACACAGAAAGAAATTGAGGAACTTATGGATAGATCGTGGAGTGAGCATAATGAAGATGGATCTGATTCAGAAAGCGATGACAGCACAGGGGATCCTAATTATAAACCAAACAAAGTTTGTGATGAAATTTTTGATGGTAGTAGTGATTCGGAAGATGAAGCATCATTACTTGATAATAGCGATGTTCTTGATCTGCCTAATGATGGGAACATGCCAAAAACTAATAGAAATAATACAGGGAGAACAAAGCCTGCAATCAACTGGAAGAAAACTAATTTACTTCTAAATGATGATCAAATTTTATTCCGAGGTGACGAGAATCCCTCTCCTGAAATTACGAATTTAAACACACCTCTAAATTTTTTTAGTTATCTTTTTACAGAAGATTTGATTGAGCATATAGTTCAAGAAACAAATTTATTCAGTGTGCAAAAAACCCCAGAAAAGTGTGTCAATGTAACGAATTTAGAAATTAAACAATACATTGGTATTTGTATAATGATGTCTATTGTGCATGTACCAAACACTAGGGCATATTGGTCACCTGCCATAGGCAATGATGTAATAAAAGAATGTATGTAATTAAAACGCTTTGAAAAGATAAGAGAATTTCTATATTTTAATGACAACAGTAAAGAACCACCACATGATGACCGTCAGCATGATCGTTTATATAAAATTCGACCAGTTGTAAATGCTTTACTTGAAAGATTTTATACCGTCCCTATGGAATCGCGTCTTTCTGTTTAAACTTATTGTTTGTTATTGTTTTAATTCACGCGGGATTTATATTGTGTCATTAATTTATTTTTGTTGGTGATTAAATAATAAAATTAATCCGATTAAAAATTATGCTAGGTAACATCTAAATCAAAATAATTTATATATTAAAATTTTTAATTTTAATAAAAATAATTAATTTATATATTAAAATTTTTAATTTTAATAAAATTAATTAATTTATATATTAAAATTTTTAATTTTAATAAAATAGAGAGTTGGTTGAATAAAAGAGGGCTGCGCTTTTTGGCGTGACAAAAATACACTAATATAATCAATAGAAATCTACATATTAAATCACACGTTTAGAGTTGAAAAAATAACGTAAGGAACTTCGTTCCTGACGGGGTCCCCCGACCGCACAATTATTTTTTGTTTCTTTTTGTTTTGTGTTAAACGTACATTTATATTTTTGATAAAAATTAAGTTTCTTATATGGAATTTTATAAAATGTATGTCTTTAATAAGTTTACAGAACGTAACCCCCCTTTTTTGAACTGTTTCTGGGTCCCATATAACACGGCATTTTCTAGGAACCTATCTACCGTGTTATAGGAGGGTTACCTGTATATACACTGCTGGCCACTGTAAATGCAAAACCCTGAAGGAAACATGCAAATAACATGAAATTTACAACATGCATTAGCGGAGGTGAGATATGCAAATGATTAGAATTTCAGCGCAGACGCACATCACGCGCGCCTGTGGCGCCACTTCAAAGCGCTATTTAAGGCTTGGAGATTTCGACGATTTCAAGTTCGGCAATTGTGTTTTTCTTGTGGTTTTTTCAAAAAAACGATCAATTATGCCTCGTCGAAAACAGCGATCAAATTTTGATCAAGTATCCGAGTTCGACAGAGGAAGGATAGTGGCCTACCGAGATTGTGGATTATCTTTCAGGGAAATCGGTAGTCGTGTTGGACGAAACCAAACAACTGTAATGCGGATATGTGATCATTGGATGCAGGAGGGTACGACGGACCGGCGTGTTCGATCGCATCCACCTCAGTGCACCACTTCATGTGATGACAGGCAAATTGCGCGCATGGCAGTGACGGATCGCTCAGTCACATCACGAACCATAGCACAGCACATGCAGTCTGTAACGCATCATCCAGTGTCTGCGCGTACCATTCGACGCCGTTTACAGCAGAGTGGTCTGTCCGCAAGACGTCCATTGCTTTGTCTACCCTTGACGCAGAACCACAGACGTCTCCGCCGCCAATGGTGCGATGACAGAAGGATGTGGACGGCAGAATGGAATGAAATTGTCTTTACTGCCGAGTCACGCTTCTGTCTGCAACACCACGATGGTCGCATTCAAGTCTGGAGACACCGTGAAGAGAGGATGCTGAACAGCTGCGTTATGCACCGCCACACTGGTCCTGCACCGGGTATTATGGTATGGGGCGGTATTGGATATCACTCTCGCACACCTCTAGTACGCATTGCCGGTACTTTAAACAGCCAGCCCTACATCTCCGAGGTGTTGGAGCCAGTTGTCCTTTCTTACCTTCAGGGCTTGCCCACAGCCATATTTCAACAGGATAATGTGCGACCACACGTGGCACGCATTGTCCAACGGTTCTTCGTCAATCGCAGATTGAATTGCTTCCCTGACCGCCTCGCTCTCCGGATCTTTCGCCGATAGAAAACATGTGGTCCATGGTTGCTCTACGATTGACCCAGATTCCATCCCCAGCTGCCACAGCAGATCAACTTTGGCAACGTGTGGAAGCTGCTTGGTCTGCTGTACCCCAAGAACTCATCCAAAGTCTCTTTGAATCAATGCCGAGGCGTGTGGCAGCGGTGATCTCCAACAATGGCGGCTACTCTGGCTGCTGATTTTGGCAGGAACCACATTTCACAGTAGTCTATAAATTTAATCATTTGATACTTGGTCAACATGTTTGTTGTGATATCTCTTGTCTTTCTTGGTGTTGCAATTTGGGTGGCCAGCAGTGTAGTAGACAAATTTTCTACATAGGGTAACATTGAGGTGAGCGAATCCAACAGGGTTAGTACACAGCAGCCTTAATGATGTATTGAAACTTTTGTGTGTTTAGAAAAAAAATAATAGAAACATCTATGTTCTCACAGTGATATATGTGTTATATATGTGGAAAAAGATTTTTTCCCCTCGTGAAACAAACATTAGTAAAAAAGTAAATGTGCATTCATCTATTCATTGATAACGCAATCATGGTAATAATATGACAAACTACATATTTTTTTGTTGTTGTTTACAGGAGGAAACGATACTTGCAAGGGAGATAGTGGAGGGCCCTTGATGCAGTCACTGTTGAATTCCGAAGGGTACATCTATTGGACTCAAGTCGGCATTGTCAGCTGGGGCATAGGATGCGGTCAAGAAAATACATATGGATACTACACTCACGTACAGCGGCTGAGGTTATGGATAGATGAGACTATTGAAGGAGCTTTGCAACAGATATAATTTGAGCTTCCGCGCTCAGAACTCACTTGGGCCATCATTACTATCTTTTTATAATTTCTGGATATTTATACAGAATTATTCGAACCTCACATAATTGTACCTTAAAGCATTTTAAGAGATTTTAAAGAACATTAAAAATATTGCCTTACAAGTGTGATGTCATTTTGAAACTTAAAATTTCTAAAACACTAAATGTTATCACTTGAATATCAGTACAGACGATAAATGCCGAAAAAAAGTTGTTGATTTGTAGCTTAGGTATTCCTTTAGCTCTTAGTAAATGACAATCAAGGACTAGAAATTTTCTGTACAATCTTGGCACTCCCTAACACAACGACTTCATTTTTAAATCGTCGCAAAGCAAAATTGCGCGAACGAGCAGTGGCCACTGTTACAGCCTGGTGTGGATTCACAGCTACATTCATTCTTGGAGCTTTCTTTTTCAAAGAGGCTGCTCGCAATGACCCTGTGACATGCACCATTTCGGTCAACAGGTACAAAAGGATGCCCGAAACTTTTGTTGCACCGCATTTGCAACTGCGACAATGTCTTGACTCAATTACTTTTATGCAAGATGGAGCATCTCTACACATTGTGTACAACAGTTTCTTTGGTAATGTTTCACTAATGACAGAATAATCAGTCGTTCCTTTCGGACAATCTGGTCATCCCGTTTTCCGGATCTTAAACCTTGTAATTTTTGGCTGTGGGGTCACTTAAAAATTCTTGTTTATCGAGGACATATGATAACCTTGGCAGACTTGAAAGAAGGTATCACTCTACATGTGAGAAGCATTTCTGTCGACCAGTAATGATCCGTAGTTGAACAAGTTGTTCCCAGACTGCAGATTTTACATCTTTACGAAGGGAACCATATTGGTCAGCATTCCCTCGATTGCGTCGATAAGGTCCTTGTCACATGAATGTTTAGTACGTTCTAATAAAATGTGTTTAAAATGGGTTTTTCAACATATGTCATGTTGTACACCACCATCTATCGGCGATTTCTAGAACTAAACTTTTTTTCGCGTAATCCGTTCCCCCTGTCTTGAATAGTATGTGTACAAAATTTGAAGCTTTTACACTGAGTAGTTCGATATACAGGGAGATCAGAATAGGGATGTTTTAATTCTGGTCAACCGGTATACGTATATATATATACACACCAGGTGATCATGTAGTGAATTTCGTCTGTGAATTCGTCCACGTATTCCACAGAGTACAGTGTAATGGTCGAAGAATGACAAAGTTCTTCATAAAATAAGAATTTATTCACACGAACTGCATGAAAACTAAAGAACAACGAACCGTCAAATAAACACATGAACGAACGAAAGATCAAATGCACACACAGTGCTTCGTTACTCTCTTTTAACAAAGTCAGTTCGGCACGTCAGTCGTGACGTTAGGAAGGCGGAGCTCCACGTTGCTTGCAAAATTTGCATTACCGCTTTCCAACATTCGGCCCCACGGGAATGTAAATATACTCTCAATAAAAAATTTAATCGATCTTTCGACTGAGGTTTTGTCAATAAATCTGCTAGATTTACTTTACTTCCAATATATTTTAAATTAAACTCTTTTCCTTCAATTAATTTTCTGATAAAATGCAATCTAATATCTATGTTTCGTTTTAGCATTCTCTACTGTTTTCACAAAAATAAATAGCAGATCTATTGTCACAAAATTCAGTTGGTTTTAACATAGGAAATAACTTAAGTTCTGTTAAAACATAGTTAAACCATAACAATTCTTTCACAGTTTCAGTAAGAGACACAAATTCTGCCTCCATGGAACTAAGTGCAATACACTTCTGTTTACTTACTTTCCAAGAAAATGGAAGATTAGCGATACAAATTAAATGTCCACTTGCTGAGTAGTGATGGGCAAAACGGATCAGTAGAGAGATCCGGATCTTTGGGAACCGTTCACTTTACTGAACGGCTCTGAACGATCCGTTCATCGTTCACTAGAAAGAATAAAGTCTGTATATATATATATATATATATATATATATATATATATATATATATATATATATATATATATATATGTATATATGTATATATGTATATATATGTATATATATATATGTATATATTATATATATATATATATATATATATATATATATATATATATATATATATATGTTGTTGTTTCTAATGCCCCCTGGGCATTCTAGGCTTCGGGCTGAAGTGTGCGACTCCGGTTTAGCACCACAACAGTCGGAGTCCGTCTTAACTAGCTGACAGCTTAATTTTGACCGAGCACCCCCATGAGCGACATCTTGGAGGGGTTAATCGTACCCTCTCCCACCCTCCCTGACCTCATAGATGGACTTTCCGGTCTTTGGATTTAACGTGCCCATATCCGGCCTAGATACGGAAGTATTTAATGTCGCGCGTCGGGATATATATACATATGATGAGTCAATTTGACTCCTAGATTTTATGTCAAGAACGAGTTCTGTTTTTATTTCCTTTAAATACTTTTATTATTTACATATATTAGTAATTATTAAGTGAAAATGTATACTTGTATGAATATATAACTTCATTAACTGAACATATTCCTTATTTTAAAAGTTTTATTATTATTTTATATTAAAAAAATACAAAAAGATGTATATATTTATCAAGAGGGATAATTTTTGTCATGTTATTTCAAACACAAAATCGTTTAACATCTAGGTGTGTATCTGATTATATGTTTCTGTGACATAAAAAAAGTTCTTTCATTACCGTAAACCCCCAAAAAAAGAACCAGATTTTTAAAAAGTCATTTTTAAGCAGTTTCTAAGAGGACATTTTTAAGTTAACTCGTTCAGTACCTTAGACGACCTTAGTCGTTTAATATATGAACTATTAACATTTTCTTCAACTTAATCTTTTATATTTTTCGAGAATAATTCATTATGCTTGATTGGCCGGCAGTAATGTTTCATTTTGATTTTATTTGTAACTAGCTGTTTACCCGACTGTTTCGGGTATTTATTTATCCCGATTTTTTATTATAAAGGAAAGGAATGAATTCTACCTTTAGTGCAAAATCGAAATCATTTTATTTCTCCCTCCTCTCTCCCCCAGTGCTGATGGGGCTGAACTTGTACTTAAGTAGCATCGGGAGTGTCAGTATTCCTCTCAGCGACCCCGAAACCTATGGATTCGACACTACTCTCGATCATTTTGGAAATTTTATTTTTCACCCCTTCTTCCCCCCCCCAATACAGATGGGGGGGGGCTAAACTTGCCCTTTAGCGGATCGTGAGTGTCACTAATCATCTCAGTGACCCCGAAAACTATTGATTAGACACCACTCTCGGTCATTTCGGACATTTTATTCTTCATCTTTTCCCCCCTCCCCCCCCAATGCTGATGGGGGCTGAACTTGCCCTTAAACGGAATCGTGAGTGTCACTAATCATCTCAGCGACCCCGAAAACTATTGATTAGACACCACTCTCGGTCATTTCGGACATTTCATTTTTCATCCCTTCCCTCCTCCTCCCCCCCAATGCTGATGGGGGCTGAACTTGCCCTTAAACGGAATCGTGAGTGTCACTAATCATCTCAGCGACCCCGAAAACTATTGGTTCGACACTACTCTCGGTCATTTTGAACATTTTTTTTCATCCTTTCCCCCCTCCCCCCCAATGCGGATGGGGGCTGAACTTGCCCTTAAACGGAATCGTGAGTGTCACTAATCATCTCAGCGACCCCGAAAACTATTGATTAAACACCACTCTCGGTCATTTCGGACATTTTTTTTTTCATCCTTTCCCCCCTCCCCCCCCCCCAATGCTGATGGGGGCTGAACTTGCCCTTAAACGGAATCGTGAGTGTCACTAATCATCTCAGCGACCCCGAAAACTATTGATTAGACACCACTCTCGGTCATTTCGGACATTTTATTTTTCATCCTTTCCCCCCCCCCCCCCCCCCAATGCTTATTTTTGGAGGGGGGCTCAAGTTGCCCTTAAACGGCTTCGAGAGTGTTACTATTTATTTCAGCGATCCCGAAAACTATGGATTCGACACTAATATCAGTCGTTTTCGTTTAGTTTTACATGGCCCCCTCCCCCCTCCCCCCTAGGGGTGCTAGGGGTATCACCCCCCCCCCCCAGTAATTATTACCATATTATAAGTCATATGTGTACCAAGTTTGGTTGAAATTGCTCCAGGCCTTCCAGAGTGATGCTGAAACATGGTATATACATACATCCGTTACTACATATTATTAAATGGATGAATTTGTATTTTCCACTCTACATCAATCGTTATATCAACCGCAACACTGAAAACGTAATTCATTACAATAGACTGCTTATTTCCCCGTTGACTTATTCCCCCCGTTACTCAGCAGCTGGCCAGCAAATCAATCACTGCTGCCCGAACGTTTCTCCAAAGACCCGGATCCTGGTCGTTCACTAACAGATCTATAGCAGATCCCAAGTCGGTCTTTCAGAGAACCGGGTCATTTTGAAAACAGATCTTCAAAAAGAGCCGTTCATTTTGAAAAGTCTTCAAAAAGAGACGGATCTTTTTGAAAGACCTATATCTTCAAAAAGATTGGAATCTGAAGATCTACATCGGTCTTTCCGGTTCCGGTGAACGATGTGGGAGCCGTCAGATCCGAGATACTGAGATCCGGATCAGTCGTTCATTTCAAAGAGCCGTTCAGAGCGAACGGCTCTGAGCTGATTTACCCATCTCTATTGCTGAGTGTCTTTCGGTCAGGTTAGAGCCCCAACTCGCATCTGAGTAGGCTATAAGTTCACAATTCTGTACATTTGATAGATTTAATTTGTAATCACTGGTATTGAAAACATAATTAAGCAAATCAACTAAAATCAGCCAATGCTGATATGTGTAACCATTGCAAAATAGTGATATTGTATTCACGCTGAAAGCTATGGCAGGGCGACGTCTGTTAGCCAAAAACGAAAGACATCCGATCAACGATCGATATGGATATTTTCGCATTATTTCGTTTTCTATAATTTCACTTTCTTTTATTTTTGGAGGTAAAGACCCCAACTTAAATGGTAAATTAACAAAACTTTTTGAAATATCTTTAAAACCGTTTTTAAGTTTATTAATGTACGTTTTTTGAAGTAAAAATACATTATCGTTTTCCTTCTCGAAATGTACACCTTATAGATATTCGACTTTACCTAGTTCAACAATGTCCAATTTTGCTTTTAGGTTTGTAACTACACATTTAATGCGATTTTCACTCTTACCAAATACTACAATATCATCTACATACACAAGTAATATTACTTCATTTTTCAATTTATAAACACAATTATAATATTTCAATTTCTTAAAACCAAATTCTAATACAGTATCTAATTCTTTATTCCACATTCTACTAATTTGATGCAACCCGTAGATAGATTTTTGTAGCAAACATACTTTGGATTCATTTCCCTTTTCGATATAACCCGGCGGTTGATGCATATAAGTTTTCTCGTGCAACTCGCCATACAAGTATGCTGATCTTACATCTAATTGTACATGCATCCAACCCAGCCATGAGACCAGAATAATAAAAAAAAATTTAATTAAGGAAAAATTTACAACTGGGGGAAAAATGTTTGTGTAATCCAATCCAAGTCTCTGTTTAAATCCTTGAGCTACTAGTCTCGCTTAAATTTTTTTTTTATTTTTTATTTTTAAATTTGCGTCTTTTTACAGAATAAACCCATCTGCAACCTAAAATCTTAGAATCTTTAGGCGGGTCAACTAACTTCCACACTTTACGTTTGTGCATGGTTTTTATCTCCTCATCCATAGCTTTACGCCAATTATGCTTTTCTTTTGATGTTTGGGATTGTCCGAACGATTCAGGAATTTCAATGTTATGCACTTCCTTTTGAGAAAGGTTTACAAAGTTAGATTGATCAGATTCCTCAGAATCTTCACTATCTGAATTACTTGATATATCACTATCTACATGATGCTTTATTTGAGAAATAGGTTTAAAATTAAATAGTTCTAAATTAAATAGTTATAATAAATTTTCTTTTTCGCAATATCTCGTTACATCATTTATCGACCTTAAACGCGATTTTCCATTCGGCGGGTAATAATAAACATCAATACGCTTACTTTTTTTCCCGTGGTTTTTCGATTCTTGTCCATTTTGAAATGGTTATACTTTCTAGCTTAGACTTTAATTCTGATTCGTTCACAGGGTTTGCTTCTTTCATTTTAAACGTAGAGTTTTCAACGTATTACTCTCCTCCTAATAATTTATACATTCCCCTGATTTTCGACGAAATAAACATAAAACTCCGTTTTTAGTTTCGTCTATTTTTACGTGTATGGTTTCAATTACACGTTGCTTTCCAGGAAGCCAAATACGATAACCTTTAGTACTTACCGCGTATCCGACTAAGATTCCTATGTCGGCTTTCTTTTGCAGTTTATTTCTTCGTACACTGGGGATATGACAATACACGAGTGACCCTAAAATTTTGAAATGTTTAATGGAGGCTTTCCTACCTGTCCGAATTTCGAATGGTGTTACATTTGTCGTCAATTGATGTTCACAACGATTACTTATGTGAACAAATGCGTGTAAAGCTTCAATCCAAAATCTTAATTGTAATACACTATCCTGCAGAATTGCCCGAATACCTTCTACGATTGTGCGATTAAAACGTTCAGCTACCCCATTCTCTTCCGGAGTAAAAATTGAAGTTCTTTCGGCTTTTATACCCCTTTCTTTAAGAAAAGATTCAAATTCTTTACTGCAAAATTCCATCCCATTGTCAGTTCTATCAGATTTTACTTTTCTATTCAACTGATTTTCTGCAAAAGTAAGATATTCTTTAAAGCATGTAAAAACATCAGATTTCTTTCCAATAATATATACAATAGCATACCGAGAGTAATCATCTATTATAGACAAAAAATATGACTTTCCACTTAAGGACTTTACTGGGGATGGTCCCCACACGTCCATATGCACTTTTTCTAAAACGTTATTGGTACTTATACTAACATGAGATTTAAAAGTAGCTCTAGTACATTTTGCAAGATTACAACTTACACAAGATTCAGGTTTACCTTTTAAATTTTCTAAACCAATTACAATAAAGTTTTTACTCATCTTAGTAAGTAAATTTAAATTTACATGTCCAAAACGCCTATGAGCTAATTCAACATTTAATCTTTTACCTTTAAAAATACATTATAGGATTCAAACTGTTTTGCTGGTACACCATACAGAATATAAAATTTATCCACTCCAGGAGCAGTTAAAAAATAGCCCCCCCCCTTTCATTATATAAAATCCTTTCATTCTCATACCACATCATTTTATACTTAGCCAAATCTATATTATCCCCACCTATTAAATTGCGACGCATGTTAGGTGCGTACAAAACATCTTTTAATTTTAGTTATACGAAACCAGTTTTGTCCTTCACATAAAAAGTTATATCACCTACCCCAAGTATTGCTGGCTTGTTTCGACTGGCCTACACAGCGCCCTGCACCTACCTCCTTCACGCGGCGTTTCCGGATACGTACAGTACTGCAAATCCTTATATATTCGTCCCCTCTAACCCCCTTTAAATTTTGGCCAGACATTTTCCGATCACCCTTAGTATATATATATACTAGCTGAATACCCGTGCTTCGCTACGGGGTACATTTTAGGATAATTACAATGAAAAATTAATGAAATTGCTTTTTAGAGGATTTTCTTATACAAAATATATTTTGTTTCTTCATTGGGCGGAACTAATATTACCAGGTTCGTCCGCGAACTTACGCATGAGCAAGCTACGTAAAACTGACCGTGGGAGAAACAATTTTCTCGTAAATGTACGCCAGCATATTTTAAAGTTCGGCCTTGGGACTTATTTATCGTCATGGCGAAGCATATTTTGAGAGGAAATTACAGTTTTATATATAGATTTGATTTAATATCCATAAAACATACTAATTTGAACTAAATTTTTAAAAATTTCCATCTCAATTAGTCTAGTGGTTAAATTTTATCTTTTACTGTATTTTAATATTTTCTTTGTCAATTAATTTCGTTGTTATGCACGTGACGCAAAATTAATTTAAAGTTTCACAAAAAGAAAAGAAATCTCGTGATTAGCATTTAATAAATTAAATTCAAAACTTTCCAAACGATTACTGTTTTGCAAGCTAATTTTCTGCTAATTTCCAGTAAAAGCTAAAATCATTTGAAAACCACACACCAGTGTTCCACTCACACGCAACACTATAAAACTGAATTACAGTACACTACGTTTATATGGGCATTGAAAATTATGGTTAGTAGAGGGCAATACGGGACAATCCACGCATTGTCTATAGACACTTGCTATCTTTGGCTATTATGTGATCCGTAATATCTGCCTCATATGCCGTATGTTTCTAAACGCCATTCCCGAATGAAAAAATCGTGTAGAGGAGGCTTCTGCAACATGTGGACGGAGACAGTTGTTTTGTGACAACTGACTGAAGTGGTGTCATCTTTGGCTATTATTTGATCTGTAATATCTGCCTCATACGCCGTATGTTTCTAAACGCCATTCCCATATGAACCACAGCCTAATTCCTTTAAATGGAACAAAATGAGTAACCCCAGTTAACCATGTAATTCACTACTGCTACAAGGACATCAAAATGTGAGAAAACAGAGTTTAAATCAGCCAAAACTGCAATTATGGTGTACATATGACACCTAACTTCTCCAAAAATCTTTGCCTTTGTGATGAGACTCATAAGCGATTTTTGTTTTTGATGAAACACTCTTGCTAACAAATCATGACGATCCTGTGGTTTTTGTCCAACTATTCTTTGCTGTTGTTGTCTGATTTCTTCCAGTCTCGCTTCTCTTTCCGGGGTAAACATTCGGAAAATCATTCGGGAAAAGCTGAAAAGTAAACAATACCAAATCAATTTAAAAACTAAATACAGTATAAATAACACAGTATGAATAAAAAGTACAGGCTGAGTGAAGTGGTGTCATCTTTGGCTATTATTTGATCTGTAATATCTGCCTCATACGCCGTATGTTTCTAAACGCCATTCCCATATGAACCACAGCCTAATTCCTTTAAATGGAACAAAATGAGTAACCCCAGTTAACCATGTAATTCACTACTGCTACAAGGATATCAAAATGTGAGAAAACAGAGTTTAAATCAGCCAAAACTGCAATTATGGTGTACATATGACACCTAACTTCTCCAGAAATCTTTGCCTTTGTGATGAGACTCATAAGCGATTTTTGTTTTTGATGAAACACTCTTGCTAACAAATCATGACGATCCTGTGGTTTTTGTCCAACTATTCTTTGCTGTTGTTGTCTGATTTCTTCCAGTTTCGCTTCTCTTTCCGGGGTAAACATTCGGAAAATCATTCGGGAAAAGCTGAAAAGTAAACAATACCAAATCAATTTAAAAACTAAATACAGTATAAATAACACAGTATGAATAAAAAGTACAGGCTGAGGGCAGATATGCTCATGCCAATAATACAAAAAAAAATTTTAAATCGTAGTAAGCAATGAAAAATATTTTATACACTTCAATAATAGCAAAACAAAACATGATGGTAAAATAGAAAGGAAAGTTAAAACAGAAGTAAGAAGTTAAATTCTAAAAATATAAATGAGGTATAAATCAGCTATCGATTCTAATTTATGAATCATTTATCAGGACATGAAAAATTTACTGCATGTAAAAAAAATTAACCTTACCTCCATTAATTTCAACACTTCTTGACCTGTGGCTTGTCCAATCATGTGAAATATAATTCTTGACAATAAATCTTGTTAACCTAAACTGTTATTTGTGTTTTTTTTTAATTTAAAAAAGTTATGTTCTCAAAATATGACAATTAAGAAAAAGATATCATCGAGAAAAAATAAATCATGCTACTTAAGAAAGTCATACCACAAATTTCTATAAAATTAATGTGCAACTATATTTGACGTACAAAATAATGCATATGTAATACATTGCTAACATGTTTTAACATCAAAAATTTCCACAATCAAAAGCTAAAATTAGTTTAAAATATTAGCTTTAGGATTTTGTGCAGAATGATAGGTGTTTTAGCTAAATTTCATTAAAAATTACTTCAAATTGATCAATTTATAAAAAAGGTATGTTATTTACAGGTAAGTTTTTGTTTCTTTTTTTGATTTTTAAGTGCTATTTTAGCATAAAAGACCAAAAACACCCTTACAAAATTATTTTTTCTCAAAGCTAAACACAAACATAATGAAAGCTAAACACAAATATAATTAACAGTTGTTTTAAAACACCCCTGGTAAACATTGTTAAGTTTCGAAGTATTAGAATGATAATAAAAAATATTCCAGAGTTTCAGACAGAAGCATAAAAAGAAAGAATACGCAAAAAAGTAACTAAATTAAACAAAAATTGACAGAATACAGAAAAAGTGAACACCGGCAAAAGTAAATAAAACGTTTCCTTGTGCGCATGCGCAGTTCTTATGAATGTTTGATTTCAACGCCTAGAGTACCGCGTTGGAAGAACCACATGAAATTTGTGTTGAAGTATCGTTCTTTAAAATTCAATTAAAAATCGAAATTTTAAGATAGAGACTTGAAATGAGGTTTATATGAATGAGAAAGCTTTCATCTTCCAGATGACGTAAATATTTTGTTTGTAAGATAAAAACTAGAAGAGCATCGACCGTAGATCCTCAAAAGGTTTAAATTTCTCGAAAAAGTGGGTTTAATATTTTGATGAAAATATTAGTCTGTTTTAAATTATTTTTAAACAAATGAGGTCTTGTTTGAAGGAGAAATGTCTGTAGTCTTAGATTGTAAAAAGATCAAAATTCTACGATCATTTTTTGCCGAGATATCGTAATCTGAAGTTAAAAAAACATAAAATATCGCACAAAACATAAAATAAAAATTTTTCTAGAATAAAATTTAAAATTCTGGCTTCGAGGTGCACCTTCCCATAGTCTGCAATACCCGTGTGCCAAATTTTACGGCTGTAAGTTTCACAGATTCGCCTGGGGGCAGCATACACACACGCACGCAAATACTTGCTTTTATTAATCAGATATATATACAGTGTGTAACAAAAGTATAAGACCACTGTGGATTTTGTGATTTTTACTATAAATAGTATAATTTTTTTAAAATTAAATTAGGTTGATGTTAATGAATGAAATATAAAATATATGTATATTATTTTTAAGAGATATTTAAATATACTAATTATTTTATGAACAATTTCAAATTTTTCCAATCAATTATCTGTAACAAAATTATAAGACCACTAGCTAAAACAAATTTTTTTAATAAAACTAATATGATGTTGATCCACCATTTTTCTGAATAACTTCAAATACTGGATTTTTCATTGAATTAATTAGGTTTTCGAGCAAATATTTGGGAATTTTGTCTCATTCATCCATGATAGCTAGTTCCAATTCATACACAGAATCATACTGACGGTTATTTGCGTACACTTGACGAGCCAAATGGCCCCACAAGTTTACGGTGGGATTCATGTCTGGACTAAGGCTTGGTCAGTTTAAGACCTCGATTTTTTTCTTTTTGAAACCAGTTTTTAGTTGATTTAGACACATGCCATGGCGCAGTCTTGCTGAAATTTCCAGTTTAATCCTCCTAAAAATGGGCCAAAAGGTATAAGGTGTTGGTAAAGCAGTTGTTGATAACAAATGGAGTTCTTTTTCCAAGAACTCGCTGCAGATCACATTTCCCATCATATGCAAAAGCTCCCCACACCATCATAAAGCCACCACCCATCTGTCTACTGAAGAAAACCCGAGGTTCCGTTCGTAAATCATGCCAGTCGGAAATATTACAGTCCGGGCCATCCAAATTAAATTTTTTTTCGTTGGAAAAAATAATATTTATCCAAGCAGCATCCCAGGTCATGACTTCCTTTGCCCACTTTAGCCTTTCTTCTTTATGATGCTTTAACAGTCTTGGTTTTCTTTTTAATTTCCGAAGAGCAACATTTGAATTTGATCTTAAAGTGCGCCAGACTGTTATATGTGAAATAGTTTTACTTGTCTGCTGTGTTATTTTACGAGTAGACAAATTCTGTTTCGTTGCAAGCTTGAAAATTCGTCTATTATCGCGAGCAGATAATTTACTCTTTTTGCCAGATCTTTTATAATTTCCATAAAAATCTCTTTTACTTAAAACGTTATGAATAGCAGTTTTAGAACGTTTAAATATCTTACTTATTTCACATTCCGATTTTCCAGAGTCCTTATAAAACCCAATTTTTCGAACTTCTAGTTCAGATAATTCTCTTCCGCGTGGCATTGTGAATTTCCTCATAAAAACAAACAAATTAAATTCTATTTCTTTTACAATATTATCGTTTGGACTTTTTTGTGATGTAAAGTTACAATTTATCTACGATTTTGAAAGAAAAAATAAAATAGTTTTAAAAACGCAAACGATTTTAAATAAAAAAATAAGTGGTCTTATATTTATGTTACACCGAGATTTCAAAAAATCGTTTGCTGTGTGAAATTAACTCTATTTATTTTCCTTTAAGCGATTTATTTGAGAAAATATAACTATTTTCATTTGCTTCAAATTTTAAAATTATTCATTTTATGCAGTGTAATATTAAAATGAGTGATATTATGGGTGGTCTTATAATTTTGTTACACACTGTATATATTCAACATAAATGTTGAAAGAGAAAAATACAGGAATTTGTTTTCCACCAGTGACTCCTTAAATCTTGTACGCTATTTAGAGCAGTGGTTCTCACCCTTTCCGTGGTCGAGAGCAAATCGATGTTATCGGAGAGTATTGATGGCACAACCAATGGCTTTTGTATTCCCGATGATCATTATTTAATTATAGAAATACTTTTTATTCAACACTACATTACCAATCTTTTAATATTATTACAATGATTATGTTTTAAAAAAATAATAAATAAAAGAAGAAGCACAAATAAAATTTTGATTATTTTTGCCATGTTTTTATTAACTTGCTTTCTTGTTTATTTGTGTGTGTGTGTTTGTCCCTTACAAATCTTGCAATCGATTTTTAACTAACTTTCCGACTAGCTAGACATTTGAAACTTTTATAATAGCTCAGAACACGATGACAAGGCATTTTTTAGTACTTTTAGCCATCTTTAAGCAGATTTGAATCCATTTTCAGTTAATTTTGTTTTGTAGACCGGTGCAGTCATCTATCGGCCGGGACGGGAACGAAAAGTTAAACGCAAGTTAACTTCCAATTAACTTCATTTTCTTTGAAGTTGATGGGATAATTCCTCAAAAAATTTTATAAAAGTATTTATTAACACATAGAATTGTGAAGTTTATATGATTCAACAGAAAATTTAAAAACATGGTTTATAACAAGTTCTTTTTATCTTGTAATTCTTTTTAATAAGTTGTTGCTCATGCCCCGTGGTTGGAGGTTCCATTCACCAGGTCCTAAATAGGCTACTGGGCTGAGAGAGACGGCTCCTGTTTTGAATTAGTACCACAAGGGTCGGAGTCCGACGTCTAAATGACCGGTTACGTAATTTTGAACCGAGTCAAGCGACGAGACCGGAATACTTGACCCCGCACCTCCAGAGGTAAATTTGAGAACTTGGAGGACATTGCAGCCACAACCTATTTTACGTACCCTCGGCCGCTATTAGTGAACACGGCCGTGAATTTGCAGCGACGAGCATCGAACCAGGGACGTTCAGATCACTGGCCCGCTGCGCCTGCCAACTGGGCCACCGCGCTCTTTTTTATAAGTAGGTTCATGGAAATAAAAAGAATAGTATAAATATCTTTATTACTTATAAATACTGTCTTTCAAATTTAATGAGATATTTGACTCTGAACCGAATTAGCTAATTTTTCGTAATTGGGAGTTCTGTATAAGATGATATTCACGTTCTTAAGCAATCGTCCAGATGTTCAACAGTAAGTTGAGATCTGCGTTTTGATTTTATAATATTCATTGCTGAAAATAAGGCTTCGCACAGACATGTTGAACCAAAGTAAGATTTTATTTTATAGGAAGCATTTTTAAAATTAGGAAATTTTACTGTCAACGAGATTCCAAAAGTTCTCATCAGGCGAAAGAAACATGAAAATAAAATAGGGCGCATCCCAGCACCTTAATGAGAACCACTGATTTAGAGGATCGACAGCCGTTTGGTTTGAAGGTTTCAAAACATCCTTTTAATAAACATCCTGAATACCCCACTCAAAAAACTATTTTCGAAAATAAAATGTTATCAGTTTATGCTTGAGGGTTAACCGAATTTTGATTTCGACGTCTGGATTCAACTGTGCTTTCATTTCTTACTGGGAAAATGTATCACTCACCGCGCCTGTCTATCTCCAACTATCTTTCACTTGACCAGTGGTTTTGACCTTCCGCTTTATAAAATGACAGGGGAAGCGCAGATTGGTTGCAGTAGCTTCGCATTTAGTATGATTACTCAGCAAGGGAGGGAGCAAATGTGAAATTTGTTTTCAAGTAGTGGCGTTCTTTCGCTTTCGCGGATTGTAACATTCGGGTAAAGTTTTTGCTCGTAAGTAAAAATAGGTATTTGTTTTAATATACGTTATACCTTATTTTACCATGTTTTAAGTGAAGGGATGTTCAGGGCCCAATGCGGCATCAAAAACATGTTTTTTTTACCTTTGTATTATCAGGTGTTTTAAGTTTTAAGAAATCTAACGAGCTGAGTAAATGATTCCCCGTCTGATTATAAATACTCATTATAATTCTGCAATAGTTTGAGGTAGGTTTGATAATTTGCATCTAAACGAAGAAATAGTTGTTATCCGGCTCATTTTCGAATTAAAGCAAGAGCAATGAGTTTTTTCGAGGGTAATGACAGAGAATACCGTTTAAGCATCTTTAAAACTCGATTGGTTTACAAATTTCTCGAACAGTTAACTTTTACAGGTGGGAAACCACACTATTAAGGCATTGAATGTTACCACGATGGGTCGCACTTGTTGCAGACAGGTGATGGTCGAATGGCTAGGGCGTTGGCATTCGGTTCAGATCCTGTGGGTTCGAGTCCCACTGTTGACATGGATGTTTGTACCCGTTCGGAATCGTTTTCAAACTGTAGGTCCCGGTATAATTATCCCTCGTGTAGCAAAAAGTTGACCGTAGCGCTCCAAGCCAAACCAACTAAACCCACCTGGTGCATGGGAGCAGTCAACTCTTAACCCTTCACTGGTTGCGCGATATCTCACAGACGCCAATAGCAATTTGTTTACATTTTGCGTATTGATGGATTGCTATGTATGCCAGGCAGATGTCAGTACCTTCGAAGGGTTTATGGATGAGTCATAGCTAACAAACATAACTCCAGCAGTTGCTATCATTCTTTTATAGTAAACGGATATATGCCAAAATACCTGATTGGCGTTTCACGAAATTTATAAAAACTTCTAATAGAAATACATTTAAAAAACTCCTTTATTTATAGATATTTTATTGCAAAAAATGCTTATAAAAATATTTTTTCCATTTGATTGGTTTTCATTTGTAAAAATTGCTTATAGAAATACATTCTTTTACTTTGCTTTAATTTATTTTATTATAAAAAGTGCATATAAAATTACAATTAAAAAAACTTGATTGGTTTTCAATTACATCCATCATGTCTGTAACTTACTGTTTTAAAAAATATTTATTTTTATAAAAAGAATAACTAAAACCTAAATGACATACCGTGGCGTCTGTCAGACGCCTGGAATTTTTAAATACTCGACCATTACAGGGTGAAGGTAGTTTTCTAATTCGTAAATATTATCATTTCGCTAAATACAGTGCATTTATTTTTGTCTTCCTAATTTTTTTTAATGGTGAAGCATACATATATTACTGAAACTGGTTTTGGTCGATCATCCATAAAGCAACCTTTTTTTGTTGCGAATTTATAAATTTCTTTAAAAGCATGATTAATAAATAAACGTCTTTCATAATTAACAATATTATTAAGAAATAAATGAAACTCTATCGTAAAGAGTTTCAATCTTAAATCTTATTGATCAATACATTAGTAAAAAATAACTGATTATTACTTCTAATTAATAAACATTGGATACAAACAAGTAAGCAAAAAATGTTTTCTATTTGCCTAGTATATATATATATATATATATATATATATATATATATATATATATATATATATATATATATATATATATATATTACTTTGGCAGGAAACAGCAGGTGTACATAAACTATAAAAGTATCTCATTCAGTTTAATAATTTTGTTTTAGTGTGAATTCTTTAAACCAGTAGCAAAACTATGACAAATCTGGGTGGATTATGGAAGAGAAAAACAAAAAATGTGAATGTAAACCTATCATTTCTCCTCTTATTTGTTTTTAATCTATCGATCGATATATATATATATATATATATATATATATATATATATATGTGTGTGTGTGTGTGTCAAAATTTTGACGCATTTTGGTACTTTTTCGTTTAATTCTTTACTGCTTACCCAAGCAATACATAGTGGATTTGGCACGTTGTCAAAATTAAAAACTTGAAACGCAGGACATCTGAAATTTTGCTTTCCGGAGGACCGTTCTGGAGGAACGTAGTCCTACGTTAAAACCGTTAACCGTTGCAATAATGAAATTCAAACGGAGAAGGTAGTACTTGATGATAACGGTAAATCGATTAGTGTTGCTTCATCCAAAATAAAAACGTAATTACAACGATTTCTCCAAGGATATTCTATTTTATAGATTTTATGCGTCGTCAGATTAAAGCTACATCTGTAGTAATACATTCTACAATGTTTATCTGAATTTATATTTCAGAGGAATTTTAAAAATAATGTACAGAAGGTCGTTCGCTCTTTATGGAAATGATTTTGATAGTTAAGTTTTATGTATAAATACCGTATTTTTTGCGGCGATTTGCTTCTATCTGATAGTCATGGTTCTTGACAATAGCTCTAACTCGAATTTTCCATGAAAGTAAAATTTTTCTTAGTACTGTCATGTCAATTTTACACCCTTCCTCTTTGAGAGTTTTCAAAGTCCGTTTAGTGTTCGTGGATACCGTTTTCCTAAGGCTCGTTTTAATAAACCGAAAGCGCAAAAGTCCGTTGAAGAAGCGTAAGGTGATTTAACAGGTATTTAATTAAATGGGATTCTCTTTATTACTTTTGCTGATTTTTCTTTGCTAAATAAACGGCAGTTTATTTAGGCGTGTGACTAGAGGCTTTGTCCATCTGAAGCTCAACTTTATCAGTGTCCTTTCCATATAAGGCTGGAATTTCTTCTTCAAAAATTAGTTTTATGTTCTGCTGATAGTAGAGGGAATTAATTTTGGCTTTACTTGAGACTTTTTGATATTTAATTTGCTGTTGTAACAAAATCCTGCAACTATCAGGAATCCTTTTGGGAACTGTTCAGTACGATGACGAAGCCATTTCGTATGGTCATTCTTGTCAGTTGAGCAATAGAAAAATTGATCTTTTATATTACAGTCACTTAAGTACACCTATGCCTCATCGAGTGTTACCCCAAATTTCCATTTTTCAGCAGCTAGGTGTTTTTCATATAATTTTTTACAATTTGATTTCTTTCAGCAATATGCTTTGGCAAAAGTAGATGAACTTTAGGTTTAAACATTTTTTTTAACTTCAAAGCTTTATGAATGATTTTACTTAGAGTGCCAGAAGGCATTCCTAGTTTCGACGCAATGGATCTTTGAGTCGATGGATTTTCTTTTAGGATGAGAGACTTCACTTTCTTGATATTTACCTGAGTTTGAACAGTCTTAGGATAAGGTTTCGCGGTTGTGTTTTCATTTTTACTTTCAGTTAGATGTTTTTTCCCGTTCAAATTTAATATATTATAAATACCTCTTTAGAAATCCCATAACCACGATTATTACACCGCTTTTTAATTTGTGGATACGAATATTTATCTTAGGAAAGCGCAGTTACGTAACCTTTGAGCCATCTATCAATTTTAGGAGCCATTTTCAAAATAAATCTTTTATTTTACATTCCAATCATATTAAAACAGTAGCAAATGAAACAGTATTCTGAAGTTGCCAAATTTTTATCTCAAAATGCAAACGACAAAAATAAATTGCAAAATCGTTTCCATAAAGGGCGAACGACCTTCTGTATATTATTCTATCGCTTTTTGTCTTATCTGTATTGCATTTATTATATATGTATTACTCATATCTGTACTGCAATTATATTAGCTAGAATTCATTTAATGTTGTACATGTTAACGCTAATTATTAATTTGAAATAAATATGCTAATTAGAAATAAACGTGGAATATTTTAAACATATGGCGAACATAAAATTCGCAAAATTGAGGAAATACAGTTTAAAACCTATGAATAATTTTATGAGGAAAGTTTAAGCCTTTAGATATAATTAAACAAATGAAAGCTAAATATTTTCGATATGAGTGTGTATAAGAAATATTCACTTAGCTATGCAATTCTGATTCGTAGCTATTATCATGTAATGTAGCTACGTATTTGTCCACTGGCCCACTAATAGTTCAAGATTCGCAAATTAAGACTATAAAGTTCATCGAAATTTAAATATGTAGAAAATATAGTTTGCTACTGGTTTAAAGAATTCACACTAAAACCAAATTATAAAAATGACTGAGATACTTTTATAGTTTATGTGCACCTGCTGTTTTCTGCCAAAGTAATAAATAAATATATATATATATATATATATATATATATATATATATATATATATATATATATATATGTATATATATATATATACACTGGTTATCAAAAATTAAGGAAAAGTCACAAAAATAGCGATTACTCAAAAAGTTACGCGTAGAATTTAATGAAACTTATACACATTATACAACACATAGGAGGTAAAAAATAGCATAAAAAGAAATCGCCAGACAATTTTGGTGTTATAGAAACTAGAATATGTATACAATGAACAAATCGGATGTTTCAGTTTGGTATAGGAAAAGTGCCTTTAATATGGCATATGATCTCCCCGAGAAACAATAGAGCACATACAGCGATGTGTGATGCTGTGAATTATGCAGTCTATGAGTTCAATAGGAATTGAGAGCCATTGCTTTGCAAAACAGTTGAAAGCGTGGCTAGGATCCTAGGAGGAGGATTGAGAGCAGCTATACGTCGTCCTAAAGCGTTCCAAACATGCTCGATAGGATTCAGGTCCGGTGATCAATCTGGCCACTCCATGAGCTGCTCAAGATAAGTATCCACGATGCGAGCCCTGTGCGTTCTCGTGTTATCGTCCTGTAGCACGAAAGCATCACCTATTGCCCCGGTATAAGGGCGCACATAAGCATCAAGGATGTCATCTCTATAGGTGTGAGCATTCACATTTCCACGGGGAAAGACATGGAGATCTGTGCGTCCACCCAAAGAGATACCACCCAAACACAGACACTGCCTGATCCGTATGCATCTCTTTCACAGATGTGTGGTGGATGAAAACGATTTCCAGGTTCTCTCCAAATCAAAATACGCCTACTATCGCTTTGGAGGCTAAACCGGGACTCATCCGTAAAGAGAACAGCCCTCCATTGATCACGCGTGCAGTGGACATGTTGACGTGCCCACTGCAAACGTTCATGCCTATGGGTTGACGTGAGCGGGACGCAAATGGATGGTCGCCTCGCAAAAAGACCACCTTCGTGAAGTCTTCTACGCACGGTTGACGTTGATACCAACCTTCCGGAGCTTGCAGCGAGGGAGGATCTGTTCAGACGGAGCTCAGACGGAGTTACGGTTCTATTCCTTCGTGCGGAATGACAAATATCGTTCATCGGCATTCGTCGTAGCTTATGGCCGTCCTTGGCTGAACCTCCTGGATGCCAGATGTCTATGCCAGATGTCTCATCAGCCTCGCAGCGACAATTGTCGCCTTGCTCTTAGACAAGAACTTTTATGCTCCTCGCAAATAACGTATTCCGACTGCAGCGCCACTATTTTGCATAATGTAGTATTGTTCAGCACCTTTTACTTAACAACAAATTCAAATTTTAAACAGATTGGCCTAGTTTGGAACGTGTTATCTCTCTTTTTGTGATTTTTCCTTAATTTTTGATAATTAGTGTATATATATATATATATATATATATATATATATATATATATATATATATATATATATATATATATATAAGGAAAATAGAAAATCTTTTTTTTGCCTACTTGCTTGTATCCCATGTTTATTAATTAGGAGTAATAATCAGTTATATTTTACTAATGTATTGATCAATAAGATTTAAGATTGAAACTGTGTACGATAGAGTTTCATTTATTTTCTTAATAATATTGTTAATTATGAAAGATGCTTATTTGCCCTATAGCACATAAAGCGATTAAGACGCACATAATTATATATATATATATATATATATATATGTAAGGAAAAACTAAAATATAGGGGGCTTTTGTTAGGGAAAAAGGGGAATTTATAATCAAAAATTATTAACTCACGAAAGTTCGCCATAAAAGAAGAAGGGTTGTTAATAGCAAAAAATAGCAATAGGGGGCGCCACTAGACGGGTGCTGTGCAGAAAAGAGATATTTTTCGGCAGGAGCAAGTTACGCAAGGAGATTACATAACGAAGAAAGCTACAGAACATTCGATCTGACAAAGCAAAAAGTTTGAGCGGGAGAATGAAAAAAGAAACTAGGCAGTCGGCACAGAGATCTGATTGAGAGGGGACGTATGTCTTGATAGAGAACCTGCGTGGAGTGGTTTGCATAATTATGTTGGAGCTCTGATAGTAATAATGAAAATAAACGAATTTAAGTGATCTCTGTCATCTCATCTAATCATTCGGTCCACGATTGCCCTTTATTAAATACGAAATGGAAACGAAACATGTCACATGGATACGAAATGTGACATATATATATATATATATATATATATATATATATATATATATATATATATATATATATATATAAATTAGGCAAATAGACAACCTTTTTTTTTGCTTACTTGCTTGTATCCCATGTTTATTAAATAGGAGTAATAATCAGTTATATTTTACTAATGTATTGATCAATAAGGTTTAAGATTGAAACTGTTTACTATAAAGTTTCACTTATTTTCTTAATAATATTGCTAATTATGAAAGACGTTTATTTGCCTTATAGCAGGTAAAGCAATTATGACGCACATAATTATATATATATATATATATATATATATATATATATATATATATTACATAACTTACTTACACACGCACGCATATACACATACACACACACACAAGCACACACATATATATATATATATATATATATATATATATATATATATATATATAATTACATAGACATATGAATATACATATAAATATGCATATACATGCAATAATAATCCCCCAACATTCATAAGTGCTGTACCTGTAATATTGTGTTTCTCCCTATTCAACTATTTTCGTTTCTTATTTGTGGTGCCTGGCTGTAGTTTTAGAACAGGGGTGCCCAACCTTTGGGCTTGCCTGGGTCGAACTGAATACGCAGGAATACCCTCGGGTTGCATATAAAATATATAATAGTTAATTTATATAAAGAACAAAGCTTCCTTTATTTTTGATCATTTCATAAAAAAAGAGCAACAGGAACTTAAAACTAGTGGAATATTTGACCTTGTTTTTGCGAAACTAAGGCTTCAGTGTTTAGTCCGAGGGAAGTGGTTGCAATTCTTCATGAGTTGTTAAGGTTTCTAATCAGAAAATTTTAATCTAATTTTACTTTTCGAGTGCTTCATCTTTGAAAATAGTCGTTCGCAATATAGCTAGTTCCAAAATGCGATGACGTGAATAGGGTGTGATGTTGAAGAGAGGAATATTTTCCCCAGGGATGATAGATCTTTCATTACGATCTTGTGGGGCCACATTGCTAACTGTCAAGGGCCATGGGTTGGAAACGTCTGCTTTAGAATATCATCTCATATACTGTACGTGTATGTTCACATGTTTAAAAGAAACTAACTTTTATTTGTCCCGGTGTGGTAGTCCAACACGCCCGAGGGTTAAAAGCATCAAGCTGCCACTCCACAGGTCCAGGGTTCGACCCTGCTACTGGGCAAGGTCAACTCAGCCTTTCATCTTTCGAGTGGGTCGATAAAAGGAGAACCAAGCATACTTGGGAACTAAACTCTGGGGGTCCCACGTCAGGTTGACTACCTGACTGAGACATATGCTGTATGGCACCCCAAGCCCACGGTCAAGAAAGCGGAGATGGGCACCGCCGGCCTTGGTCCACAGCGGACTGTTGCGCCATGATTTTAGTTTTAGTTTTAGTGGTAGTCCAACTGCGCGTCGCTTAGCAACATGTAATGGCTTGAACTAGTCCAGTCAAACAACCTCTCCTCTCTTCAATGTATGTAGCTGTTGTATATATTCTTCAACTCTTTATATTCCTTATAAATGTTGATCTCAACCAAACATCAGTTTTGTTCATTAGTAATGTGCCCGAGTAAATAAAATTAATTACTCCATCAACTGAACTGTATAGACTGGATTTGCTAGCCACTCAAGCCAACGACTACAAGATTACAACGCCTGCTGTAACGATTCTCCTTCCGATTCCTGTTTCGTTACAACAGATGTCTCATAATAATAATGCCCACCATTCATAAATTCTATACCTGTAATGTCGTCTTTCCCTTTGAGCAATAACTTCCGTTTCTGTTTGTGACGTCTGGCTGTCACTTTTGAATATCACCTCATATACTATACGTGTATGATCACATGTGAAAAAGAAACTAACTTTCCTTTGTCCTATTTCCGATTATTTTATGATTAAAGAACACATGCAATTCTTTTTTTTTACAGATGCTATCATAATGCCGGGGACATGCAAGTGGCTTCAAGTATGGCTTGGGTTGATGCTGTTTCATTCCATATCTTGTGGTAAGTTTGATTGTTCAGGGAAGTAAATGAATTTCTGAGTGTACATTCTCTTAATCGAATATTATTTAATGACTTACAACGTAAAACATACAAAATATGTGTTTCGTCAGGTTTTGTCGAGAAATGAATGCTTGTTGATTTACATTTGCATATAGATATACTCAGATCAGAGTAGTTTTATCTGTATTACGTTTAAGTTTTAAGTACAAAAGTATAATGGTATTATTGGGGCTATTAATTATGATACCCAGTGATATGATTTACATATGTAGATTTAAGTATTGCGTTGTGTTTTTTGAAGAATGACAGATTATCCGGTTGATATAATAACGGATACATTTATTAATACATTATGCTATAACAACTAATCTCTTCATTTACAGTTTCAGTCAATATCATTATAACCCTTTTTATTTTACTTCTTACACTACAATTATCACTAGTACTTTCTTAAGAATTATTATACCTTTACTACAATATTTTCTCATTTAATGGATTTTATAACCCGTTCATCAACTCATAATAACATCATATTTCAACGTTATATCAATTTCTAATAGAAAGATCTATAGTATATACATTCGGAATACGTAGTGTATGAATGAGAAATCGCGAGGGCACACATTTAAAACCAGTGGTCAATACGGAGCACAAACGACACATACCTCCATTGATGAACTCTCATGAAGTCAATTTAAAGCGCTGGCATTGTCGGGGACTTGGTCTGTCGATTCTCCCTCCTTTGATAAACTCGTGTGCAGTCCATTAAATGAGCTCGCGTCGGCTTGGGACCCTCCTTTCAAACCCGTCTATGGTTGCGGCACTCCTTCAGGGTCCGTAACTTCAGCTTGTAGCATACGGTGGGTCATACTGCTCAGGCAATTCGATTCTCGGGATGTGGCACTCTGCTTCCACGTGGTCAGCCGGCTCTATTCTTTCATAGAATCTGGTTAGTCTCGATGTTAGTCACTGCCTAGTATTTACGCTTTGGGACATCGGTGCAAATTAAGCGTCAAGCTATATTAATTTATCATACGCTGGCTAAGTTTCAATTCGAGCTTTCTCATTCTAAATTAATTCGTCGGCTCATGCGCTTAACTACGGTCTAGGTGTTCGTCCTTGCTGCTCCTCGGTCGTAATGATTTTTTAGGATCCCCGCATCATCTGATCTGGTCATTCTCTCGTTTTCTTATTGGTCAGAGATATTTTATTTCTATTCTATTGGGCTACTCATTTCTTTCCAGAATCTTCTTTTTCTCCACCTTCTCGTAGGTGGGGCCACTCGCCTCCCATCATCATTATTCCCACGGCCATATTCCCATCTTCTCGAATATCATCTGTTTCCGATTTTCACCACTTAGCCCATACCATCACTATTCAATGCATTTCCTCGTTAGTGTGCTTTCTATCTTTCCTCGTTAGTGTGCTCCTCTTCCTATAGCTTTCACATCTGCATCTGGTCTAAGCATACCCCACATTGTAAATTTTGTTTGGGCGGTTTCTTTTTCATCCTTAATGGCACTTGAACATCCTGTTTCTTTTCTAAACTATGTCCACGTTCCTCGCTTATTTATCACTCGTCACTGCTTCTCTTAACTCGATCATTTCTTAATTGATTCCTTCATCCGTGCCGAATGTTGCGGCGCTTTTGCACCGTAACAAAAAGTTTTAAGTAGTTGTGAGGAAGTTTTAAAAAATGATTTATGCGTAAAACATAAAAGTCATGATTTTGTTCTCATTTTCTGATAAAAAGCTCTATTTCCTTCGAAACTCTGGAAAAAAATTCAAAGATTATTTAAAATGAATTCTTCTGTAGTCTATAGTTTTTACATGTTTTTATTAATTCGCTTTCTTGTCTGTTTGTGTGTTTGTGTGTTTGTCCAGTTCAAATCTTGCAATCGATTTTTAACTAACTTCCCGACTAGCTAGACATTTGAAACCTTGAGAATAGCTCAGAACACGATGACAATGCATTCTTTTGATACTTTTAGCCATCTTTAAGCAGATTTGAATTCATTTTCAGTTAATTTTCTTTTGGAGACTGGTGCAGCCATCTATCAACCGGGACGGGAACGAAAAGTTAAACGCAAGTTAACTTCCAATTAACTTCATTTTATTTCAAGTTGATGGGATAATTCATCACAAAAATTTTATAAAAGTACTTATTAATACATAGAATTGTCAAGTTTATATGATTCAACAGAAAATTTAAGAACATTGTATATAAAAAGTTCTTTTTATCTTGTAATGATAGTATTTCATGTTCAAAATACTATCAATTACTTTTACAAGAGGTGCCGGAGTAAGGGAAATTTTATCCTCCGAATCTATATATATATATATACAGTGGAATCTCGATCGATCGTTTTCGGATCCATCGTTTTTCCATATGTGTCGTTCTTTTTATCCAGTCCCAACGATCATATTGCTTTGTTATGTTTCCGCATCTATGTTTTTCCCGCATTCATCGTTCATTTCAATCGGTCCCTTGAAAAACGATAGATCGAGATTCCACTGTATATATATATATATATATATATATATATATATATATATATATATATATATGTGTGTGTGTGTGTGTGTGTGTGTGTGTGTATCAGAAATTAATTGGGAAAAGAATAATTAAGTTAAATTTAAAGGGGGCTTAGGGATTAATCATTTTCGTCGCCTAATAGATGTCGATTATTTCGAGCTTCGACCAAGAAGTGGCCATTTCGCGAATTCTCCAGCTTCGAACTTTAGATAAACATAACATACCGTAACATATACATCGGCAATGCTGATAAAGAGTTATCATCAAACTTTATTTTAAGTCATTAAAATTTTTCTTGCAACAACTACAAATTACCAAAAGAAGCTATATCATAAAGACAGGATTTAGACTGGGACCTTTTTGCTTAATCACGGAGAGTTATGATTCTTCAGGTAGTAAGATTATAATAATATTGTTTTATGTATTTTATGTGAAAAAAGAATATAAAATAATGATGTATGTTTCATTCCATTTCATGTTCAAAATACGAAATTGATAAATTAAAATAAGCTTGAAAAGACTATTTCAAACACATATTAAATTTAAGCCTATTCCTTGGTTTTATAATATTTGGCCATTTAAGGGGATCTAGGACACAAAATTCTTCAAATTAAAAAAAAAATTATTGCATTAATATATTTTGTGTTATTCTCCTCTTAAATTGACGTTTAAATCATGTTTCTATCTTTATTAGAACAAGAGATATTAATTTTTTTCAACTTTCTAATAATAGCCAATCTATGTATAAACCTGTAAATGTGATTTTCTTCATGATGTTTTTTTTTCACAATTTCTCGTCTTTAAATTGTTATAAGAAATATGTTCAAGGAAATATGTTCGTCTGGACTGAGTGAAATAAACGACACATACGGGAAAACGATAGTTTGTAAAATGATCGATCGACATTCCACAGTACCGTTAAAGATACAGTGGAATGTCGATCGATCGTTTTACAAACTATCGTTTTCCCGTAAGTGTCGTTTATTTCACCCAGTCCAGACGAACATATTTCTTTGTTATGTTTCCACATCTATCGTTTTGCCGCATTTATCGGCCAGTTCAGCCGGTCCCTTGAAAAACGATAGATCGAGATTCCACTGTAAATGGTTCAAACTTGGAACAAGTCTTTTTCAATGATTTTATTTAAATTTTAATTCAGCAAATTTGAAAACAATAATTACTATTGAAAATATGATTTTTTAAAAATAAGTTACATGATTTTTTTTTTTAATTTTTACTCTAAATATTTAAAATTTTTTTAAAAATTAATATTTTAAAAACAGTTGAATCAAAATTAAAACTTGTATATTTCTGTTTAATTAAATAAAAAAATTTTGAAATTAGACAAATAATATTTTGAGTTATAACGATTTTAAATTACCCCACTTTTTTAGAAAAAATTTAAATTTAAAATTTTTTAAAATTTTATGGAAAGTTTTATGATGTGATTTTGTTTACAAATTATACGGTTAACCATCACAAAAAAATTCAAAATTTCAACTTAATAAATAAAAAAAAATTTTAAATCTGTCCCGGAACCTCTTGAAAGGATATTTTAGTCATTTTTAACGCATCAATCTCATTAAAAAACCCCAGTTGGGAATACTGGTGAATTTTGTTTTTTTGTTGTTGACTCTAGTTATAAGAGAGCATTTGAAATAAAAAAAAGTCTATTTAAAACAATTAATTGAATTCACATGATTTCAATTGACTTTAAAGTTTTATTTTTCAGGTTGTCTTTTTCCAAAAGGAAAGTTACCCAACGGCAGCATAAGATATAACTCACCAGGTGACGTCACCAAAACCGTTGCTGAAGATATGTATGTTCTAATTTTCTCATGCTCTAGAGGATACACATTAATTGGCCCCAGATTTATTCAATGTTTAGATGACGAGTGGTCAGAAGACATGCCAATTTGCGCAAGTAAGGAGTAAAGTAAACTGTTTCCATTTAATTATAATTCAGCAGAAAGATTTGATGAAATTTAGAAACTACTAGCTGAAGTACCCGACGATGCCCGGGATTTTAAGAATGTTTGTTGTTAACCAAAATCAATTTAAAAATTAACACAGTATAAATAACATAAAAAATATATGTGAAATGTTATACACGTCTCAGAATTTCAGCCTTTCATCATTTTAATACTAAAATCTGAAAAGTAAAAATGTCAAATTCTCTAATGTTTGTTAACCAAAATTAATTTAAAACTAAGCACAATATAAATAACATAGAAAAAAAACCTTGTGAAATCTATAAATATATAAATTTATAATAAACTCCTCAGAATTCAGCTAGAATTAGCCTTTCATCATTGGGGTAAAAAAAAAGCTGCAATTACAGGTTCAGCAGAAATTTCCAATAGAACAATGATATGACTGCAGCGTTGCCTCTTAAAAAAATGAAGTGTTTGATTGAGGGCTGCAAACCATTCAACTCCTCTCCACATTTAACTCCTATAAACATCCTCTACATATTAAATTCCTTTTCTCTCCATAATAAACTCCTCAGAATTTTGGTATATTCAGCCTTTCATCATAGTACCACTAAAATCTGAAACATCCTCTCCAGAAATATAAATTTATTAATTTCAATAATTAAACACACACAAATATATAAATTGCGCAAAAGTTTTTTAACCAACATTTGAATAATTCGTAAATGAAAAAGCATATGAAAATAAAGATAAGAACTTCCGGAATCGAAATTAATTACCCTTAATTTTTAATTAATAAAAAACCAACATAATATGAATAACAACGATAGTTGCTTAAAACCATATGAAAATAAAGCTATTATAAAGATGATAATAATAAAAAAAGCATAAGAAAATAATGCTCGTGCATGAAGTTAACGTTACGATATAAAGATAGTAATAATAATATAAACCACGTGCATAAAATATTTAGCTTTTCAAGCGAAATAAATTGATTTTTAGAAAAAAACTACTTTTAATCGAGAAATTAAAATACATTGCACAAAATTTTAATTTTACCAACTTTCCACCCTACAATTTACACCCTACTTCTTTTAAATAGGATGTAAATATAAAGTTTTAACAGCCAATTGAATGCCAGTTAAAAATAATGTGTGCGCATGAAGTTAACGTTACGATATAGAGATAGTAATAAAAATCTATATATATATAAAACAGTTCCGTAACTGACTAACTGACTGATTGACTGACTGACATACAAAGTACAGACCAAACCGTTGAACCTAAAGGACTGAAATTTTGCATGGCGATTCTTCTTATAATGTAGGGGTGCACTAAGAAAGATTTTTGAAAAATTCTTCTTAGATTTTTTTAAATTAAATTTTTAATCTGTTTTTGTAACTTTTTTCAAGTTTGCATTTAAAATAATAATTTGAGGGTTGTAAAATTTATATCACGAAAAACATTCAAAAAATATTACATTCAAAAAATATCATCTGTAGATAGAAAGGGGAGAGAAAATTTAAAGAAATGTAAATTTATAATGTACTCAGGGAATGTATTATTGTGGTTCTATATCAGAAAAATAATAAAATACATAAATCATAAAATAAAAAATATACATTAGCATATTGGGCACGAAGTTGCGTATCTTTCATGTAACATCAAACTCCCTTATTTTAATTCAAATGTTTAAAAAAATTTAAAAATAATAACATTTGAAAATTTCGCATAAGTTCATTTTGAAAAATTCATGTATTTCATATATATCTTATTTATTCTGCACTTTGTAAAAAAATAGAAATATGCCTGTCAAAAAACAGTAGTCAACTGCCCCAGAGCGCGCGTTGCAACGCTCTCATGTGTACATAGCCTAAAGGACTGAAATTTTGCATGGCGATTCTTCTTATAATGTAGGGGTGCACTAAGAAAGATTTTTTAAAAATTCTTCTTAGATTTTTTTAAATTAAATTTTTAATCTGTTTTTGTAACTTTTTTCAAGTTTGCATTTAAAATAATAATTTGAGGGTTGTAAAATTTATATCACGAAAAAGATCATAAAAATTCCTTTAAAATGAAATTCTTTTCGCATCTTTATCTCCATTTTCTAATTTTTGGTGAATTTTTAAAGATTAATTTTTACAATTTAATTTATTAAACGCTGATCATGTGATTTCTTTATCTGGTACTTTAAATAAATTTATCGTCACATAACAACGAAATAGACACACAAAAAATTAAAATAGTGGCGCCATCTACTGTACGCTTGTGAATCGAGAGTTGTTGGTTATTTATTAATTAAAAATATTGGAAAGTTCTTGTGGATCTGTAAATATACATGTGGTAACAGTTTTAAAATTTATAAATTATCAACCTACACAGGTGATAATTTATCCGGCGTTGCCCGGGATTTTAAGAATGTTTGTTAACCAAAATCAATTTAAAAACTAAACACAGTATAAATATCATAGAATAAAAAGCATGTGAAATGTTATACACATGAATAAAAAGAAAACCCAACATAAAAAACCATAAATTTACAACAATATCTTCAGAATTCAGCTAGATTTAGCGTTTCATCATTGGAGCAAAAAAAACCCTGAAAAGTAAAGCATAAAATATATACATTTATAATAAACCACTAAAAGCTGAAAAGGAAAAATGTCAAATTGTCTTTAGGAAAGTAAAGCTGAAAAGTAAAAATGTCAAATTGTCGAATGTTTGTTAACCAAAATCAATTTAAAAACTAAATACAGTATAAATAACATAGAAAAGATTTAGCCTTTATCATTGGAGCAAAAATTCCTGAAAAGTAAAACATAAAATACATAAATTTATAATAAACCTACCAAAATCCATTAAAAAAATAAACACAGTATAAATAACATAGAAAAAAAAGTATACGAAATGTTATACACATTAATAATATGAAAAATAAAATAAAATAAAAATAATAATTTTTAAAAATAATAAAATAAAATAAAAATAATTAAAAAAAATAATAAATAAAAATAATAATAATAATAATTTAAAAAATAATAAAATAAAAGCTGAAACAAAAAAGCCTCCATAAAAAAGCTGAAAATACAGGTTTAGCAAAATCTGTACGATCCGTATTCGAACCCGCGTCATGTTGTATAGTAAATTAACGCTCTTACCGAATGCGCCACAATAACATGCTGGTGTATTGTGTAAATAGGAGAATATTTGTATTAAAATTACTGGAAAGTTGCTATGGGTTGGTGAATATACATGTATTTATGGAGTAAGAGGAGTTTTAAGTTAGAAATAAGTTAGCAGGATAGAAGCTTAGTCTTTAACTCTTCAATAGACACAAAGACATAAGCGAGGGGGGTTGCAGTAGCTATTAAAAATGATCTTGTGACACTTAGCGTGGTTGATTCGAACTTTCCATCGCGTGTGATAGTGTCAATATGCCGTTGGATCCGATTTATTTTAGAGTATAAAATCTGACTTGAAAGATTATTATTTTCATTTATTATTCTGGTTTAATATATAACTTGAAACTTTTTGATTTTATTTATTTTTATCTTTTCGCTCGCTGTTTGCCAGCTAAGCCTAACGTGGACGCCATATTCAGAGTGGTGATTCCACAAAGTGTAACATCTTACATTTAGTTTCAAAATTTTTGGTTTTTTATTAATTAAAAATCAACGGTAATTAATTTCGATTTTTGAAGTTCTTCAGACCCTCGGCTGTTTTTAAAGACGCCTGTATGTAAAATTTCACGATCGTTGCTCCTAAACTGTGGATTTCTATACAATTACAGAGATACAAACATTCATTTTTATATATTAGATTGATCTGAGTAGAGATGTATCACGAGCTAAAATTTTTTTTGTTGCAATTCTCAGTTTGTGTTATTTTAAGAATTTTCATGCCATGTTTTTTTTATGATCTTAATATCTTAATATCTCAATATCTCTTTCCTATTTATGAAACAAATAACTGAATACCCCTGCTTCGCTACGGAGTACATTCAAATCAAATACAACGGTCAATGTATGCAATTAATGCAAAAAAAGAATATTTATAAAAAACCGTAACGGATATTTTTATAGACAAAATAATGTAGAAGAAAATATTCAAATTAAATACATTGGTCAATGTATGCAATTAATTTGTATGTTTAATGCCCATAACACATACTAATTTGAATTAAATTTTTAAAAAAACTTCCATCTCAATCAGTCTAGTGGTTACATTTTATCTTTTACCATATTTTAATATTTTTATTGTCAATTTGTTTCGTTGTTATGCACGTGACGCAAAGTTAATTTAAACTATTACAAAAAGGAAAAGAAACCACGTGATCAGCACTTAATAAATTAAATTCTAAAAACTAATTTTTAAAAATTCACCAAAAATCAGAAAATGAAGGTAAAGATTCGAAAAAGATTTCATTTTGAAGGAATTTTTATGATCTTTCTCGTGATATAAATTTTATAACCCTTAAATTATTATTTTAAATGCAAACATTAAAGAATGTTACAAAAACAGCTTAAAAATTTAATTAAAAAAGTCTAAGAAGAATTTTTCAAAAATCTTTCTTAGGGCACCCCTACACTATAAGAAGAATCGCCATGCAAAATTTCAGCCGTTTAGGTCCAGCGGTTTGGTCTATGCGTTATCAGTCAGTCAGTCAGTCAGTTACGGAATTGTTTTATATATATATAGATAGAGTATTTGGGGCACCTTTTGAAGAATGAATAAATTTCAACGCTCAGTTCTATTGTTAGAAATTTTAAAAGTGATATTACTCAGATTGAAGTGTATTAAGTATTTTAAATTGATATTTCTCAGATTACGTTAATAAAAGCTACTTTATTTAAAGATTTACCTAACCTAAAGTTTTTCTAAAAGTAAACCCTGACTTTCAATGCTAATACGCCCGTACAACATCGTCACCTAACGAAAACTATCATTTTATTACAGAGTGACTGCCTTACAGATGTTTCGCATAACGGGGCTTCATGTTCTTACATAGTTACGTAGCAGCAATGTCGAAATGTCTATTTCAGGGTCCTTTTCGCATCGTTAAAATACTATATGAAAATCATAAATGATTCCTTTTGAAGAAAATTACATATTCTGAAATATCCTTCTATTAAAAGTGTTAAGTAGCCAAGACGTTTTACATTTTGGTTACAAGGTAACTTAAACAGGTTCGTGGACAATGTCGCATACTCGATAATCACGACCTGCTGTAGTATGCAACTCCTGCTAACATACTAGGCGTTCGGGTGATAATGGGCCCTTTAATTTCAAGTCAGTGAGATAGACAAATTTGCATACTACATTTTTTTGTAATAGTTGAGTAGCAGGTAAAAAGTTGAAGACTGGCCTGAACCCTTTCCTGAGCGTCGGCACTGATAGTTAGCTTGTCGTGTGGGAACAGTTAATTTTAGAATGAAGGTGTTGTGCGCTCGGTCGAAATTCAAAATAGATCAGCGAACGAATATGCTGTTCTGTTTCAAACTTGGAAAATCAGCGAAAGAGACTCATGAAATACTGCTAAAAATTGACTAAGAATGTGCTGTCACCTTGAAGTGAAAGTATGAGTGGTTTAAACGCTTCCGAGAAGGGCGGGACACCATTGAAGACTTCTCCCGAAGTGGTCGGCTTGCAACTCCAAGTACCTCGGACAACGTACAGAAAGTGAAAGAATTGTTGGTCAAGGATCGTCATGTGACAGTGCGAATGATAGCGGAGGAAGTGGGAGATGGCCGTCAGTATGACGTCATATCCGGTGTACGAAAAGAAAACTTTATTAGAAACATGAACATCAGTATTTGCATATGTTTACATAGGAAGATGTTTGTTATGAACACATCAACTTAAAACTGGTTCCGGAGCATCCGATTTGAAACTAGACAGAACCGGATTTACTTCACGCCTGCTCGCTGAATCGGACATTCTCCAGAACTTCTTACAAAGTTAAAAAAAAAGTTGGCAACAGGAAAGTTGCGGAAATTTTTGATTCTCCGGCTGAAGAACGTGATGTGAAGTTCAGTCTTCGAATTTTTTTCGACGAGAGTGTCCGTCGGTGTTCATTTAGAGAGGGTTATCTGAAGCACGTGGTTGAGCGAGTGGCACAAGGGAGATACAACTGGTCTACGAGGGATTTGTACAAATGCGGAATTGACCGATGTTTCTTGGTTTTTGTGCTAAGAATTGTGATGTACAAGTGCCAATAATTTTCGTGCTAACAAAACCCTCTCTAAAAGGACACCGATGGACACTCTCGCCGAAAAAAAATTCGAAGACTGAACTTCACATCTCGTTCTTCAGCCGGAGAATAAAAAATTTCCACACCTTTCCTGTTGCCAACTTTTTATTAAAACTTTGTAAGAAGTTCTGGAGAATGTCCGATTGTGCGAGCAGGAGAGAAGTAAAAACGGTTCCGTCTAGTTTCAAATCGGATGCTCCGGAACCAGTTTTAAGTTGATATTTTCATAACAGCCCACCTCATACTGACCCACGATTTAGGTAAACGTAAGCTTTGCTCCCGATTTGTGCCCCACATTTTTACCGGACCAAATACAAATTCGGCTTGACGCCTGTAGAGACTTCATCGACATGGCGGATCAAAACCCAAATTTCCTGAAAACCATTGTCACGGGTGACGAGACCTGGTGCCTGAAGTACGACCCCGACGGCAAGCGTCAGAGTATGGTGTGGTGGGGTTCAGGGTCGCCGAAAAGCAAGAAGGTGAAGTGAGAAATCCCGCATCAAGACAATGCTCGTGCTGTTCTTCGACTCTGAGAGTCTCATTCATAAAGAATTCCTCCCCGAGGGCATCACGTTAAATGCCGCTAAGTACGTGGATATACTGAAACGTCTACTGCAACCGAACAACCGGGTACGCCCCCAGTACGCCAAGCAAGGCAACTGAACCCAGCTTCACGACAATGTCCGGCCACATACTGTCTTTCTGGTGCAGCAGTTCCTGGCAAACAGGCGAGTTGTGTCCCTGAATCACCCACCCTAATCCCCAGATTTGTCTTCCCCGGACTTTTTCTTGTTCCTCAAATCGAAATTAGCCCTGAAGGGCACAGGTTTTCGGACATTTTGGACATCCAACGTAATGCTACGATCCAGCTGAATGGCCATCCCTAAAGACGACTACGCCAGGAGTTTTCAAGACTTGTACAGCCGTTCCCAGAGGTGCATTACCGCCTATGGGAATTACTTCGAAGGACAGTAACAGCTGTTTCATGTAACTATAGACAGATTCCCCGAACTTTCTGGGAAAAGATTGTATATATATATATATATATATATATATACTTCGGCCTGTATTCTTGAGATACATGCTATCCCACCCTGTAAGGAAAAGGTTAATGTTTTATTCATCTTTCTGAACTGTTGTTGTTGTTGTTGTTTATGGCCCCTGACCGGAATTAACAGACATATATATATATATATATATATATACTTCGGCCTGTATTCTTTAGATACATGCTATCCCACCCTGTAAGGAAAAGGTTAATGTTTTATTCATCTTTCTGAACTGTTGTTGTTGTTGTTGTTTATGCCCCCTGACCGGAATTATTCCAGACCAGGTCCATATAGGCTAGCGTGCTGAGGGGTGCGGCTCCGGTTTATAATGACACCCCGAAGGTCGGAGTCTGACTTAGCCAGGTGCCACCTCAATTTTGACCGAGAATCCCCAGGGGTAACACCTGGGGAAATCATACCCTCTTCCACCCTCTCTGATCTCATCGAGGGACTTTCCGGTCTACAGATTTAACGTGCCCATAACCGGCATAAACACAGAGGTATTTAATGGCACGTGCCGGGATTCGATCCGAGCACCCTCAGTACCGAAAGCCAGAATTCTACCACAAGGCTACCTCAAGTCCATATAAAATTTTTTCTTTACACAGGATATTTTTTGAGAAATGTTATTCAAAAAGTATTTATACTCTACTAATGGGGATTTTTTAATATGTCATTAAGAAATATTTTAATGCGTTGAGACTGAAACTTTATTATGAAAAGGAAATTGCATAAAAATCTTTAACATTTTCACCTAATTTACTTAAATTGATTATTTAAATACTTACATTATATAAATTTAAACATAATTTATATAAAATTTGAAGTTATATTAGTAGTTACTAATTAATTTATATTAATTATATGATTATATCAAATTTTCTCTTTGATGATATCAAAGAGTAATTTGATATTACTCTATGATTTTATCAAATTTTTCTTTTCATATACTGATCTCAAAGAAGGACTTTCCGATCTCCAGGATTTAACGTGTCCATATCCGGCCTGAACACGAAGCTATTTAATGACACTTGTCGGGATTCGATCCGAGCACCCTCAGTACCGAATGCCGACACTCTACCACTAGGCTACCTTTGGCCCTTCTTTCTGAACTGCATACTTTTGACAGTAAAGTATTCCGGGTAGAATAATGAAAATAAAAGACGAGAAAGAACTAATTCGTAATAAGATGTTTAAAGAGATTTCTTTTCTTACAGGAATGCAATGTGCATATCCACGAGACATTGAAAATGCTGAGTATGTCATTAAATCTGGGGAAAATAATGCTCCGACGATAGGATCATCAGCGGAATACTTATGTAAAGCTGGGTATGAACTGAATAACACGGACGCTTCTATTTTACGGTGTGTTTTAGGCAAGAGAGGCAAAAGGGCCTTCTGGATTGGAGAAACGCCGGTTTGTATAGGTAATATATCCTAAAAATTGTTTTACTTTTCTCATATTTTCATAAATTTTTAACGTAGGATTACGTTCCTCCATAACGGTCCTCCGGAAAGCAAAAATTCAGACGTTAAAACCACCCGTCCGTACCACCCGTCCGTACCTAGTTATAATTTTGGCAGCGCGCCAAACCCAGTCTGTATTGCTTGGACAAGCAGTAAACAGTTAAACAGAAAAGTACCAAAATGAGTCAAAGTTTTGACATACATATATGTATATATACATACATATATATAAATACATATATACATAACACTTACATACATATTATGTACATACAAAAGAGGTAAGCAACGATAAGCAATCCTACGTTAATAACCCGCGGTAGTTTCGTTAGAAGAGACTACCTGAAAATTCTTTTTCATACAGAGTGTAATTCTAAACTGATCAGAGAGAATTGATTTAATCTTTCCCTAAAAGAAAAAAATGAAATGTATCGTATAATCTTTTTTGAAATTAATTATTAAACATAGTTTTACTAAATATTTTACCCTCATCTGTATAAAATACGGGTTTTCTTCCATGGCATATATCAGTTTCAATTCTTGTTTGATACAATGACGAATTTTAGAAGTAAAAAAATTAAATTCTGGAGACATATCCGGTTTGCAACATATCCGGTTGCTTCAAGGCACGCTCATAATATGTGTCTCAATGAGGAAGTAACAAATTTAATCCACGGAATATTGGAGAATATAGAACAAAGCTGATTATCATACTTACAAATATTTTAATAAATTTCGTGAATCTTCTTTTTAAAACAAACAAATAACAGTACCAACTTATTATATTTACCTAGAAAAAAACAAAATCTATATAAACAGCTCGTCAAAATCAAGCTCTTGTAGGCATAGAACGTCTCCTGTCCTTGTGTACACACACATTTGATACTCCAGTTTCATTTTTTATTAAAACATAATAATATTTGCACTAAATCAAGGAAACAAAATCCATGCCTTTTTAAAGAAATTTTTCTAAAGGTGTATTACGCAATAATGTTATTGAAAAAGTGGGTTAAAATTTTGTGTTAAAAATTGAAGAGATTTTTTGATAAGGACGGTTAAAAACATGACACGACAGTTTAGTACTTAGAATATCGGCTTAAAATATCAAAATACCGGATGTGATTCCTACTTAGGTCATAGTTCATTTATATAAAGAAGAAAAATGTGAATTAAAACACTGTGGTTGTTTCACTTTATCCATAACCATACCTTTTTAAAGAAATTATTGTAAAGGTATATTACGCAATAGTGTTACTGAAAATGTGAGTTAAAATTTTGTGTGAATCATTGAAGAAATTTTTTGATAAGGACGGTTAAAAACTACTTAGAATATTGGCTCAATAAGTACTTAGAATATTGGCTCAAAATATCAAAACAGGGGATGTGATTCCTACTTAGGCCGTAGTTCATTTATATAGAGAAGAAAAATGGGAATTCGAACACTGTGGTCGTTTCAGTTTATCCATAATGTCCTCTAGCTCTAAAAAAACGACCTTAGTAACTGGTGTTACCTAACAAGGTTCGGTAGAACTTTTAATTTCAGCTTCATGAGAATTATAAAGTGCTAGATATCCTTTTTATGGCTAGTTTAGACTGAGAATATATAATTTGAGAAGCAGAAAAATGTTAGAATAATGCTAAAATGTTTTTAGAACGCCATGTCTGTTTCCATGAGGAACTATCAAGAACCTATTTACAAAGGGAATGAGAAGGCTCGGACAAATGAATAAAAGTGCTACGCAGTTCGAGAAGAGCTTTATATGTCTCTAACTACTCGATATTATAACAAGACACAAGCCAGACAACTTTGTCAACGAATAATGCATTTTCTCTAATTTGGTGCAGTGAGCAGCAGACATGAACCGATTTTTTTACTCGTGACTTTCCTTTAAGAGTTAGTATAGGATTTAGATTCGAATTATAGATTTATATATACAGGTGGTTATCAAAATAATGGAAACACTAAGAAACAAACAAAACCTTTAATAATACGTGGCAGGATCACCTTTGTCATGTAATACCACCTGATTCACCGTGGAATCGGATTATACAAGTCATAAATAGTGATTAAGAATATATTATACCATTCCTCAGGGAAAAATCATGATAGTTCCTGTAGAGATGCTGTGATGGATATCGATACATTTATCCGCTTATACAGATCACAGGGCTTGGGTGATTTATAGTAGGGGAGATTGTACAGGGCAAGATAAGGTATTTGACTTCTTTTTCATGCTCTTCAAACCAATACTTGATAGATTTAGCTGTATGTATAGGGGGATTATCATACCGGAGAACGCCATCTCCTGCAAGAAACAATGTTTGCACCATAGGATGGACTAGTGAGCTAAAATATCGACATAGTCCTTCTTATTCAATCTCCCTTTTAGAGTTACAATAGGGCCTGAAGAAAACCATGAGATGCCATCCCAAATAGATCCCCTGATAGATCTACCTCCATGATTTACAGTTGAGATGATACAGCCAGAATCTAACGCTTGTGTAGGTGTTCTCCAGACATAAGCACGTCCTGTTGCGAGGAACAATGTGAACAATGTTTCGTCGGACCAAATGCCGTTTTTCGACATATTGCTCGACCAGGATTTGCGTTTGTGGCACCATTGTGGACGATATTTTGTATTGGCATCTATTACAAGTGGTTTGGGAATAACTACTCTTCCGTAAATGTTTTGTTTGTGAAGTTCCCTTCTACCTCTAATGGTTGATACCAGAACATGCAGATGCAGATTGAGCTCTTCGGTCATTTTGGTTGCAGTTGTTTTCTTTCTTGATGTCACAATCCGCTCAATACCTAATCCGTCTCTTTCACTCAGCTCTCTCTTTCGTCTACTATCCTGTTTGGCAAAGGATGTTTTCCGTGCACTCTGTATGCTATCATGACTTTCGATACCATAGCTTGAAAAACACCCATTAGCCTGGGGGTTGCAGTAACAGATTATGCAATTTAAACGAACTCTAACAATTTGCCCTTTTTGCAAGGTCTGCAAGGTTTGACATTTTATGCTGTTCCCCCTAAAATATCGATGCCCTTAGCTTCACTACTGCTACTCGGCAGTAGAGTAATACATACACTATATTATATGAAAAATACCGGTGGCCAGACTTGTTTTTTTAAGGAATACGAAGCACATTCATAAACACCACTAATATTGATAGGTGTTTCCCTTATTTTGATAACCACCTGTATATACACCAGGTAATCATTCTAATATTTCTTTGATGTTTCTGAAGTTTACTGTTTTAAAACAGCACATTGGTTTCTCAATAGAAAAAGAACCATGTACCGATCCTGGTGTTTCTAAACATGGAACAAGGCGGGGCAATAGCTTTTTCTCGGGTGATGAGCTCTTCTTTTCTTGCAACAATGGTTATGAGTTAGTTGGAAACGACGTAATCCGTTGCCTGCCTAACGGAATTTGGTCTTCTGGGCGTCCACTTTGCCGACGTAAGTATTCCGAATTCCGATTTCTTTTTCCCCCGTTTTTATTAATTCGCTTTTTTGTTTGTGTGTGTGTTTGTCCGGTACAAATCTTGCAAACGATTTTTAACTAACTTCCCGACTATCTAGACATTTGACACTTTTAGAATAGCTCAGAACACGATGACAATGCATTTAGACATCTTTAAGCAGAAAAATCCGCAAGGTAGTGCTTCGATCGAATTCAATGCTTGCACTTTTGCGTAACGGCGTTTGACGATTTTGAAAACAGAATAAATGTGAATTCAGTTTGTTTACAAAAATATTGTACGAAAATTAAAAAATTATAAAAGTTATCAGTTTATAAAGTCTGTGGATAGTGGAAACGACTAAAAAGTGATTAAAATTAAATGAAAGAAAGTGAAAAAGAATAATTAAGTGAAGGTTTGTGCAATTAAGAGAGAAAAGGAGAGAAAAATAAAAATAAATACAAGTGAAAAATAATTAAATAGGAAAATATAAAAATTGTGATTTGGCGAAATAAGAGGTCTTTCCAGTAAGTTTGGAGCAGTCAAACTCTTCGATGCGCAGTCCTTCCAAGGTTCTTACTCGGCTTAACGCGACGTAAGCCTATGCCTTGGCGACGAGTTTTTTTTCCGAGGTACAGAACTGCGTTGTTCACGGTACATCCTTGTATTTTGTGCCCAGTACAGGCCGATCATTTTCTTTCAAGTTGATGGGATGATTCATCAAAAAATTTTTTAAAAAGTGTTTATTAATACATAGAATTGTCAAGTTTATATGATTCAACAGAAAATTTAAAAACGTGGTATATAAAAAGTTCTTTTTATCTTGTAATTATTGCATACGATTTTGAGATATCTAGAGCATTTCTTATGAAGTACACTGAACAAACAAAGAAAAAAAAAGAAAGAAAGAAGCTTAGAAAATTTGATCGATCCTTTTATTATTTTTCCGAGCTATTTAAAAACACTATTTCCTCAGATAATACACAAATCCTTCTAATTTGTTCTTTGTTTTGTACTGTCGAATCCTAAGGCCGTCTGCACACGCAGCAACTCAAAAGAAACTGATAACCAACTCAAATCACAAACCAGACCGTGATGAGTCGCAACCTATGTAATTGAATGGAGCCACGCACACGGCGCAACTGGTTACAAACCCGTCGACGGGTTTGTAACCAGTTTACGGTCTGGTTTGTGATTTGAGTCGGTTATCAGTTTCTTTTGAGTTGCTCCGTGTGCAGACGGGCTTACTTATAGCATTTTCCTTTCAATTGATTAAATAAGCCTTTAAAGCACTAAGCTTCTCGAGGCATGATGGATGGTGTTCTTAACACAGTTTTAAATTGTATGAAACATTTCTACCCAAATTATTAGAAACCGTGAAATTATTAATACACCTAAACCTCACTATACGGCCGCTCTTCATACGGCATTTCGCTATAACGGCCTTTTTTAATTATGGCACTTTTTCAATTTACGGCCCACAATGTTTGGCTATACGGCCACAACAGCGGAAAGTGATGATGCAGCATATTATAGTTTAGTGATTTTTCGTCTTAATGTTCGTCATCACATTAAAACAGCTTTTAAACATTTTATTTTATATTTTTTATTATATGCATATATATGTGCATATCAAATCATTTGTTTTTTGTTTATATGTTTATTGTTGGAATTCCTGTTTATTATTACATTGTTTTGTACTTTTATTTTTATGTAAGCATTTTTATAGGAAATAAAAAGAATAAAGTGCTATATGAACTAAAAACTATATTATTTATAAAAGATTGGAACAGATCCAATTAAATTTGTATGTGTTTGTATCAAAATAATTGATTCGTCATACGGCTTTTCGCTTTACGGCCAACTCTTCCGGAACGTATCTAGGCTGTAAAGCGAGGTATGAGTGTATTCATTATAACGGATGGGTATCAGTTTTATGGGATACGCATGCAGCGAGACGCGATAGTCAGTTAGACACGAACATGCGTCAAAGTTCATGGTTAAAGACAGTTAAGGCTGCTATGTACTAACCCCATTGGATTCGCTCACCTCAATGTTAACCGATGGAGAAAATTTGTCCACGGATTGCCGACTTGGATTCAAAGATTTTTAAAAAAAAATTGTACTCCGTCATAGAGAAAGAAATTTTACATTTGTGTACATTTTTCGTTTTTTTTAAATAATGCAATTAATATTTTAAAATTTAAATTATTCTGGGGAAAATCTGGTATAGTGTGATTTAAACGCTTATAAATTCCTTCGGTGGACGAAATTTATAAAATGAATCCTGTAGCGCTTTGCAGAAAAGTTCAAGCTATCTGACAATCCCAATTTTATTTGATTATCAGCATTTATGCACCAGTAAATAGTTGACAAAAATATATTTTAAATAAACAATTTGGGGGCAGCTCTCAACCCCCCTATAGAGAGAGAGCCATTACAATCCCTCAATATGTCAATCCTAAGGGGGGTGGATTTCTTGAACTGTCAACTGGACTCCTCCCACCACAAGAGTCTGCAAGATGAGGAAAAGGGAAATACTATTTTTTTCTTAGTACATAGCAGCCTTAAGTATTTCACGTATTATCCAACAATGAAACTTATTAAACAGTAAATCTAAACAGTTGAATGCTGATAAATCAGCCCATGATTAAAGATAAGATTTCATTTTTTTAAAATTTGTCTTTGGTAGTTCACAGATTAATGACAACCTAATTCTCTAAAGTTTGCAAGTTTTATAATATTATGTACTTCATCATTTGTGATATAAGAATTTTGTTTCTTCCTCCGTTTAAAAACACTTTCATGGTAATTTGATACCACAATGACAATAAATTAAAAGCCCCTTTCATCAAGTTAGAATCAAGTTTAGACTTTTTTTTTTCATTTTCGAAACATTAAAAGTATTTCAGAAAAGAAGAAAAATAACTGACCTTAAAAATTGAAAAGAAATAGTTGATAATGAATAATCCTAAAATAAATAAAAGCTAATTAAACAAATAAATTTGCTGGAATTCAAGTCTCATAGGAGTCCCAAGTCAAAATTGCTTTTAGTTCGAATGTATCAAATCCTTTAACCTTTAGCTTACTGGGCCCATTTTAACGATTCCCTCTTTAGAACGGAAAATTTCATACCCCGTTGTAAGAACGGCAATTAAAGGGGTTATATATATATATATATATATATATATATATATATATATATATATATATATATACACACATACATATATATGTATGTATATGTATACATACATACATACATATATATATATATATATATATATATATATATATATATATATATATATATATATATATATATATATATATATATATATTAATTTATTCTTGGGTCCGTATTCTTGGGATACATGCTATCTCACCCCCTAAGGAAAAGGTTAAACAAGTCCCATTGAGCATGGTCCCTAAGGTGACGGCATATATTATCTTATATGTGATTTGTATTTAATGCATGTTGCATTTAATAGTGTATTTTTGATATCCCCCCAAAACTGAAATTCTTGTTATTTATCAAGAAATTTTGCTTCGTAGAGTATCAACTACTCATTTGACTTGTTCTCTTTCTAACTGCATGTTTCTTTCTCTCGATTTTGCTTCACAACGAAATATTATGTGCATCTCAGCCATGGTAAAGTCCTAATATTGCCGTGTCATATATTGATTAGCTACTACAGTTCGTAGATAGTTTTCATGTCCTTCTTTCTCCTACTTCGTTAGCTTTAGGGGATCACTGTGACTTACCTCCTCCTATACCACATGGAATAGTGACAGGGCTAGAAGATGGAGACTTCTTTCTTCCAGAAGAAGAGGCAGAGATTTTGTGTGAACCTGGATATACCTATAAGGGGTTTTCTGAATTTTTGACGTGTGAACCTGGAGGAGAATGGGAAACAGAATTTGGAGAATGCACAGGTATTTTTAAATTTAAAAATCTATTTTTTTTGTAATAACAATGAAGCAATTACCCAGATTTTATAGAGGCATTTGATATAGAATATTAAGATCTCATTCTAAACCTACATTGAAGTACAGAGTTCTGTCATAATTTAGGAATTTATATTATTCTAGAAAGTTACTTTTGATTAAAACCTGCAGCTAGGTTGCCGCATTCCCTGAAACTGTGTAGAAAACAGTTACCAACAAGAAGTTTGTATTTAAAAAAATATGAAGTAATATAGGATTTAGTTATTGATGTATTTAATTATATATAATAATATATTTAAACATTGCTTTTATATTTTAGATTACGGGGAAATTGTTCAAAACACCTAAGTATATTTTTTCCGAAAAAAATGACATATTTAGTAGTAATAATAATTCAACCAAATGAGAACTGAAAAGCTAAAATAACAAGTGTTAGACTAGGCAAGGTTGTTCCATTTACGAGAAACTGTACGCTGCAAAAATTTTGGCATAATACAAATCGGGAAGCATAACTTGAAGGGTAAGAAGACCTATTTAAGCTACAAAAGAGGGATACGTAAAACAGGCAAACACAGAAACACTATACCCTGTAGGGGGTAGCTTTTATAATCTGAAAGCAGTATTTCGTTTTTACAGTATACGTATTCTTCTCTTATGCAAAGAATAGCTGAAAACCCGCACTTCTCTACGGAGTACATTCAAATTAAATACAACGGTCAATGTATGCAATTAATGCCAAATAAATAAATAAATAAATAAATATATATATATTTATAATAAATACGACGATCATTGTATACAATTGATGTAAAAGAAACAAAAAATATATTTATAAATAATCGTGAGGGATATTTTTATAGACAAAATAATATAGAAGAAAATATTCAAATTAAATGTAATAGGACATACTAAAGAATATAGAACATAATATAGTACAGTTTGAGGAACATAATATCTTTTATTGCATTTTAATATTATTTTGGATAATGTCAAATCGTCTGCCGCATTAGCAAGGAAAACATTTTCTTTTGTCTATTTAGTTATTATGCACGTGACGATAAATTTATTTAAAGTACCAGAAAAATAAATCACGTGATCAGCATTTAATAAATTAAATTCTAAAATTAATCTTTAAAAATTCATTAAAAATCAGAAAATATAGGTAAAGATTCGAAAAAGATCTCATTTTAAAGGTATTTTTATGATCTTTCTCGTGATATAAATTTTATAACCCTCAAATTATTATTTTAAATGCAAGCTTAAAAAAAGTTACTAAAACAGCTTAAAAATTTAATTTAAAAAAATCTAAGAAGAATTTTTCAAAAATCTTTCTTAATGCACCCCTACACTATAAGAAGAATCGCCATGCAAAATTTCAGCCCTTTAGGTCCAGCGGTTTGATCTGTGCGTTGTATGTCAGTCAGTGAGTCAGTCAGTGAGCCAGTCAGTTACGGAACTGTTTTATATATATAGATAAGTAGATAAATACTGCATTCATTTTCTTATTAGACCTGAATTATACTTATGACCTGACCCATCTATCGTTTTTTGGACAGAGATATTATGCGACCCTCCACCGCCCTTAGAAAATGGAACCATTCTTGAGCTGCTTACGACAAACTTGACGATATTTCCAAATGGTTTCGAAATAACATATATTTGTGATGAAGGGTATCGGCTAGTTGGAGGAGACAGCTGGAGAATATGCGGTAAAAGAGGTTGGTCTGGGAAGACTCCTTATTGTGAAGGTAAGACTTGTTTAGTTCAAAATGCCGTACGGGCAACAATTCTTAATTCTTACTTTTAATTATGCTTCTCACATCATGTAGTGGTTAGTGTTACGATCCTTCCCAAAATAGGTCCTTGTTCGAATGTAGGCTATGGCATGGACATTCCTGTGAGGCACATCATAAGAACCGGTGTTGGTTTACCTATACGGTGGTACCATAATAAAGTAACTAACAAATTCGCGTTGGAGGAAAACTTTTAACCATTACACCCCTGTAGTGATTAAGGCTGCTATGTACTAACCCCATTGGATTCGCTCACCTCAATGTTAACCTGTGGAGAAAATTTGTCCACGGATTGCCGACTTGGATTCAAAGATTTTTAAAAAAATTTTTACCCCGTCATAGAGAAAGAAATTTTACATTTGTGTACATTTTTCCTTTTTTTAAATGCAATTAATATTTTAAAATTTAAATTATTCGGGGAAAAATCTGGTATAGTGTGTTTTAAACGCTCATAAATTTCTTCGGTGGACGAAATTTATAAAATGAATCCTGTAGCGCTTTGCAGAAAATTTCAGGCTCTCTGACAATACCAATTTTATTTAATTATCAGCATTTATGTACCTGTAAATAGTTGAAAAAAATATTTTAAATCAAAAATTTGGGGGCACGCTTAACCCCCCCCCCTATATAGAGAGAGTCATTACAATCCCTCAAAATGTCAATCCTAAAGGGGGGTGGAATCTCGAACTGTCAACTGGACTCCTCCCACTACAAGAGTCTGCAAGAAGAGGAAAAGGGAAATACGATTTTTTTCTTAGTACATAGCAGCCTTAACATAATAGAGTTAAGATTTCTATGCCTATGCCTTTTGGAGACTACTATTCAGGTTTGTTGAACATATTCTCCCCACAACCTAAAGATACATTATAACGATATTCGCTGCTTTTTTGCCTACCTCCGGAAATGGTAATTAATTTTGATTCAGAAACTGTGGTTAGTGAAATATAAGTTCTTAGAGAAGGAAATAAAAGTAGTTAATAAATTTAAAGTTAAATCTGGTGTTATACTCTTCATCATTGGCCTTTGTGATGTTCACAAGTACGGATACTTTTAATATTTTTTTTCTGGGAAAACACCATTGGATGTGTTCGACAATTGTCAATCATATTAGTTCAAACGTTTGTATATACACTGCTGGCCACTGTAAATGCAACACCCTGAAGAAAACATGCAATAACATGAAATTTACAACATACATTAGCGGAGGTGAGATATGCAAATGATTAGAATTTCAGCGCAGACGCACATCACGCGCGCCTGTGGCGCCACTTCAAAGCTTTATTTAAGGCTTGGAGATTTCGATTTCAAGTTCAGCAATTGTGTTTTTCTTGTGTTTTTTTTCAAAAAAACGATGAATTTTGCCTCGTCGAAAACAGCTATCATCTTTTGATCAAGTATCCGAGTTCGACAGAGGAAGGATAGTGGCCTACCGAGATTGTGGATTATCTTTCAGGGAAATCGGTAGTCGTGTTGGACGAAACCAAACAACTGTAATGCGGATATGTGATCGTTGGATGCAGGAGGGTACGACGGATGTCGTACCCTCCTGCATCCTCCTGCATCTATTTATGTCGTGAAATTCTAGCATAAATTTGCTAAGAATTACTGTTACACTTGTTTTTCAATTACACGCGAAAGGTTTATTTAACTAACAAAAACTTGTTTATTGTAGCTGTAGAGTGTCCAGATCCAGGCATCCCAGAATATGGAAGCAGAAAAGGGGACGATTTCGGAGTGCATTCCAGGGTACGCTTCAGTTGCTTCCCTGGATATACATTGTTGGGGTCAGTTGAGAGATACTGTATGTCCAATGGACAATGGTCTGGGAAGCTCTCACGCTGTGATGTTCCAAGTAATTAAATAGTTTGTTTTTTATTCATCGTACTCATCGTACTCATTGAATCGTACTTAAAAATGAAATACTGTATAAAATTACTGTTTGTAAGACATTGAAAAGTAAATGACTCTAAACGAATTTAGGTGTATAAAAATATTACCTTTTTAGATCAGGTTGCTTGAAAAGTTGGGACTTACTTATACTTCTATATGATTATAAAGGTATGAGAAGACTGACCTTGTTTGTGAGTGTGCGCACGTGTGTGTGTGTGTGTCTGTGGGGGGTTGAATGGTTATCTCTATGACAAATTTTGATCATGTTTTTTTACGTTTAAATGAGATACTTTGACCGAGATTTTTTAAAAGAAAATTAGTGGTGTAACACACACACACACAAACAAACACACGTATGCGTGTGTAAGAGAGTGTTTGGGATGACCGACAGTTCACAGTAGAATGGCTGTCATGTCGGAGATCAAAACATTTATTTTTTCTAGACTCAAAACATTTATTTCTCCACACTTCATACAACACACATTGAGCTTTCTCCTGAACGGTCGCCATTGCACTGACGGAAAGCCGAACAAAGACCTCTACCACCTCGCATCGCTTCTGCGCAACGTTCAACGTCACGGTTGCGTACCAGTTACATTCAGAAATCTTGTACACTTTTCAAGTTGTTTGAAAAGAATATTATTGTGTTTGCTCAATTTATTTTAGAATTGTGAGCTTTCGAAATGTGTCCAACCTTTTCAAATGACCCTGTAATATCGATCATACTATCGATCATGAGTATTCCATAACATTCCCCATGACGTTTCGGAGTTACTCCAATATATTCGCATTGTTGCAACAAAGTGCATGCGATAAATGCTTACCATTGTCAGCGCCAATAACCTATGCATAAAACACGTCAACATAGAATACATAATTAGCCAGTTTAATCCCAAATATAGAATATATCTCTGGTTTTGTCGTTGTTACAAGACAGTTAAGGTCAAACACTCCAGAAGTGTCACAAGGTTTTGGCTTTTTAATGTACTATATAAATTTAAAACACCGAATGTTACTAAAAATTATCTATATAAATAAAGTAACAGTGGAGTGGTCGTGGAGTCCGTCGGCATCACGTGGCATCACCTTTCCGGAGATCACTCATCCTGAGAAAACATGGACGACTGCGATTTTGACGGCCACTTTGGTCGAAAATCGGTGTATTTTTACTCTCATGAAAGTACATAAATGTTACATATGTGGAAAGAGCTTTAAATACTGATAATTTTTTCTGTGTACACTTAATCTGTTACTTCAATAGTTTTAGAGTTATTTGGATTCTAATCTTGAGATCATGCGATCATGCGATGTAAACAAAGCGTAATTCATTCACAGCGTGATTCTCACTAAAAAATGAATCACTGAAAAGAAATGTGTCATGTGTCTAATTTTTTATTCTTTTCCTTTAATTTTTTATACTTTTAATTCAAACTTTTTAATCATAAATAGATCATTTGAAGATGTACTGATTTTTTGGAAATTTTTTGGCAATTAAAAGTGAAAAAAAATGTAAATTCAAGTGAACTGTGATTCGAGTGTCAAGTAATTCGATTTGGGACATAAATTGAAAGTAAGAAGATTGATTCAGAGTGATGGCACCCTTACGGCATTTGATGTTTTTGTTAGATCCCTTTGTTTGTTATAAGTATGAATTGTGTAATTTTATAATTGATTCAGAGTGATGGCACCCTTACGGCATTTGATATTTATGTTAGATCCCTTTGTTTGTTATAAGTATGATTTGTATAATTTTATATGGCCTTCCCTAAATATTTAAAACTGCCGATACCTTTGCTGATCTTACTTCGCACGTGTTGAATTATGTGTAAATTGTACCGTGGTATCTGAATCTGGAAAATTAATTTAATTAGTTAAATTCTTAACTTGATACACTTTTTTAAGTTGTTATATCATGTTATCCTTGCTTTTGGAATAAAGGGTAAAGGAATAAAATGCATCACATTACATATGTATTATATTTATTTTGGTAATTTTTTTATTAATTTGGTATATTACATATTGTGTTTGTGCTTCAGAATGTTTAGTATACTGTATTTTATATTGTTCTTAATTTTATAATTCACGATGTACTTTTAAAAGCATAAAAAATAGTATTTCTTAACTAAAAAGAATCAGTCTAAACTTTAAGCACAGTTTTGCGATTTATTTACGGTTAATTATGTTTGTGTTTAGCTTTTGGTGAGTAATGTTCAAAGTAAGATTTAAAGTGTGGACTGTAAGCAAAAGCAAAATTTTATTCGAAAGTATGACGTCGAATCCTAACGATATAGGTGCAGAGCTTCAATCAATCAATCAGGCTGTGTAGAAGTACCTGGGTATATGAATACCCCCGACTTGTGCAGAGCTTGCAGACGCTACTGCTTATATAGCAAACTTTCCCCTCTTGCACAGGAGGGTTACAATACAATCGCCTTAGCGACTTCCAAGAGTTCAGATTACGCCAATAAGCTCTGACTTGGCGTAAACATGCCGCCAGACCTTGCAATGTCTGTGACATTCAATTTAACATAAAGAACAATTCAAAGTAAAATTAATGAACACTTACAAATTCTCAATTACAATAAAATACTTATTGACAAAAATATATATGCAAAATTGACAAACACTAAAAAAACATATATCCTTTCGAAATTCAGGTAATTACTGAGAACTTCATCGGGATACTTGACTAGATTATACAAACGCTTTAGCTCATTATTTGCACCTATGAAGTTTTTCGCATTATCAGTAAAAATGCTAGCACATTTTACAAGTCTGGAAATAAATCTTTTTAAAGAGGCTATCAAGGATTCTTAAGTAAGATCTGAAACAATTTCGATGTGTACAGCACGAGTAGTAAGACAAATGAAAATTGCTATGTATACTTTATTTAAAGTTCCTTTTCTCTGTCCCTTGTAAAAAATAAAATAAAAAATATTTGGTGCTGTTGCAGGTAATCATCATCCTAACTCCAGAGCTCCGTTAACTATTTTAAGATTAATAAAAGGAAGGGAAAAGGAGTCAAAATGTGTTTCTGCAGTCATTCTGGGTACACTCAAGATCAAAGACATTAGCGTCTAGCCATGCATACTTGGGCCTTGATTAAAGTTTCTAGGGTCTTCACAATCATTCTTACTTTTAAAATTCAATAGTAAATACACTGAGTAGCTAAGTTATTATGACCACCTCCTCAATACAATGTTGGACCACCTTTTGCCCTTAATACTGCATGAAAATTTTTTGGCATGGATTATATTAGATGTTGGTAGGTGATATGAGGATTTTGAGACCATATCCGATGAACTGCACTTTCCAATTCCTTAAGATTTGATGGTACTGGATTCATCTGCCTGATATTCCGTTCGATCTCATCCCACAAATTCTCAAATGGATTGAGATCTGGTGATTTTGCAGGCCATAGAAGCAAGGTAAATTCTCCGTCATGCTCTTTGAACCATCTGAGGACAATGCCAGCTTTATGACAAGGAGCACTGTCCTGCTGAAAGTATCCATCCCCGGCAGGATACACCATTAACATAACAGGATGTACTTGATCTGCGATAACGCTTATCTGCGATAACACTTAAATGCCCTTGGGCATTCAGACGTTGTTTCACAGAATTCAAAGGACCCATACAATGCCAAAAAAAACATCCCCAAACCATAATATTGCCCTCACCAGCTTGAAGTGTTGTGGCAATGCAGTTGGGATCCATGCTTTCGTGCTGTTTTTTCCAAGTTCGCACCTTGCCATCTGCATGGTGTATTGAAAACTCGATTCATCGGACCATATGACCATTTTCCAGTTATCTACTGTTCCATCCTTGTGCTCCTTCGCGAACTGGAGACGTCTGCTCTTGTTCAAGGCAGACAGTTGAGAATTTCAAACAGGTAGTCGGCTTCCGTAGCCTATGCGGTGTAATGTGCGGCGAACAGTTCGTTCAGACGTTCGCAGTTGCTCCTTTATTAAGGTTCACCGCTATTTGACGTACTATTGCTCTTCTGTTGGTCTGGAGAACTCTGGCAAGTCTACTTTCAGATCGAGCATTCAATAGTCTGTGACGACCACAAGCCTGACGTTGAAACCCGGTTTTCTGCTTGGTAGTCCACTTTCTGTAAACATTAATAACTGCTTCTCTCGAACACTTCACAAGTGCAGCCTTTTTGCTGATACTGGTTCCGACGCTTCGAGCGCCTACAATCATCCCTCGTTCAAACTCAGTTTAATCACTTTTTTTGCCCATATCTTCGCAAGCAACACAATGCAATTGATGTTCACTTATTCTGCATTCCGTTTTTATAGCGATATCGCCCTCTAGCATTAACACTGTGACGCAATAGCTCATTTGCATAAAACTGTCAGGTGGTCATAATAAAGTGGCCGCTCATTGTATATTATGAGTAACGTAGACCAAAAATGAAAATCATAACTCTACCACCAAATATATAGTATTCTTATCCATTACTACGTTATTGTTACGAAATATTAAAAAAAATTATTTCACACTGGACTAGACGCAATATTTTTGTTAGTCATAAGGTAAGTTCATGTAACTGGGCCCCATAGGGTAACTGGGCCATCCCCTCCCAAATTTTTCCTTTACATATTAGGTGGAAATTCCCCTCTGTGTGTTATTTGTTTTCCAGTGTTCGCAACAATCTATCTTACAACATTGGTAATTGCTTTGGAAAATTATTTTTAAATGGGGGTAGACATTTTTTTCTTTTTCTAGGTATACAAGCATTGGACCCAGTTATCCAGTCACAGATTCTGTTGTTTCTTATGAGAAATAGACCTGGATGGTCCATTTACCCTATTTATCAGGGGAACTGGGCCCACCTGTATTTAAAAATATATACAATATTTATATGTAATTTATATATAATAAAAATTAATATCATAGCTTAAACAGACTCCCTAAGACTAACTAAAATGCATGTAATACAAAGAATTTTGAAAATTATACATGTTAGTATAATTTTAATGTGTTAAAAGCATAGTATATAAAAAAGTTGAAAATCTATAGCCCAGTTACCCCAACTTACCTTATGTGTTTTAAAAAATAGGCTGTTGGAAAAATCCTTTAAAATGTTATTATTGCAGGTAATTACTGTCCGAATCCAGGAATACCTATTAAAGGATCTAAGAATAGTATAAACTATAATCTGGGATCCAAAGTAAGTTTTAGTTGTTATCCTGGATACGACCAAATAGGATCAGAGATTAGAGAATGTTTGAGTGACCACACTTGGTCTGGAACAGAAACAAAATGTTTGGGTAAGTTAATCTAATTTCATTCAAAAACTTTTTCCTTCTCGTACAAGTAAAGGCCTATTTCACACTGTGCCAATATTGTAAAAAGTAGTAATTGCTAAAAATTATCTTGGAAAGGATCAGTATTCAAAGATTCAAATGTTGAAATCAATGATTCCAGTCAAAACTAGGGAAAAACGAGGTGCAGAATCTTAAATTACCTCTACCAAGTTTTATACTGAAACGTTCCTATAAGTATAGCTTATCAAGCAGTTGTGAGGTTCAGACTAGTTCTACTATAGATCTTGTATTAGGCAGTGAAATCGATTAAGACTGTAATGTAGTAAGTAGTGACCGTATGTGATCGTCGCTTAAGTTGTAGTCGGATCTCTGGATCGGACATTTAAAGCTCTACAACTGCCATTTCTTCACATAATGCAGCTAAGGGCATTTTGTTGTCTTTCAGGTAGATGTAAAAGCTATTAAAATTACAACATAAACGATGACCGCAAGAGAATTTTATCTTTCTCAGAAATATATGAGAATAGTAGCTGTTTGCATTTCTGATATGATGGATATGCACCTTGTTTCGATTTTTAAGGGCCCTGTTTTTTTTTCAGCGTATAAATTAAACTTTTAATTTAGTCTAGACTAAATATTCTCAGTTGGAATTGAACCCGAATAAAATTCTCATTTCTTAAAAAAAGAGACATTCTGTTTTATGGATGTAGCTTAGGAAACGACAATAATATGTACAATCGTTATCTGTGTATAGTGCTTTTTTCGAGAAATAAATGTTTGTCTTATAATTGAATGTTTATGTCTCTGTCTCTCTCTCTCTCTCTCTATATATATATATATATATATATATATATATATATATATATATATATATATATATATATATATATATACAGGGTTAGCAAGAAATAAGTTTCCCACTGCAGAGGGCTCTAGAATGCGTTCTATTGGTCCAAATGAGATAAAATTTGAGCTACAGACAATTCAAATGATGCGCTTGACATTTATTAAAAGTAATAGTGCAAAATTCCGCCGATAGGGGGCACTTTAATACACATAAAAACATTTAATTTGCTTTATAAATGTTAAATAATAATAAAAAAGTCGCATTACAACTATTGAATATGTTCCCCTTCATTTTTTGAACAATGAGCTCTAATCGCAGAACCATATTTTCCACAGCTGACCGGAATGAGTCTGTGGAATATCAAGAACATGGCGCCGAATGCTGTACTTCAGATCTGGCACAGGTGCTAACCTTTTACGGTAGATATTGTCCTTCAGGAAACCCCACAATCAAAAGTCTCAGGGGGTGATATCCGGAGAACGAGGAGGTCATGCTGTAGGGAAAGGACGGCTGATAATCCGTGCATCTGTGAAATGCTGTCTTAGCAATTGCTTTACACGACGATGAATGTGAGGAGGTGCGCCATCCTGCATGAGAAGGATGTCTTGAAGGCATCCACGCTGTTGAAGTTGGGTGATTACAAAATCCCTCAGTATATCTCGGTACCGTTGTCCTGTGACGGAATAGGTTTGGATTCCATTTTCAGTTATGTCTTAAAAAAATACGGTCCAATCATAAAAGTAGGCGTAAAACCCCACCATACTGTCACTTTTTTAGGATACAAGGGTAGAGTGCCACCTGTCAGCGTAATTTAGTACTTTTTTAATAAATGTCAAGCGCATCATTTGAATTATTTGTAGTTCAAATTTTATCTCATTTGGATCAATAGAACGTATTCCAGATCCCTCTAAAGTGGGAAACTTATTTCTTGCTAACCCTGTACATAAATAAATAAATAAATAAATAAATATATATATATATATATATATATATATATATATATATATATATATATATATATATATATATATATATAAAGGATGTGTAACCTGTCCAATATACATACATAGGGCGATATGATTTCGACAATGGGGCAGAAGTAAGAAACATTCTGACAGCTAGATTGTCCGAGAAAGCAGAAGAACACAAAAAAGGACTACAAAAGTATCAAGAGGCATTACATGCATCATGGCTTAATGGTTCTATCCCCAGAGGTAAAATGCTGGATCTAAACTATGAAGGCAGGATAATTTTGTATTTTGCTTTTGACGTGTCGGGAAGTGTTGGACGCCAGAACTTTGAGAAAAGCATTCAGTTTGCCAAAGCTGTTGTTAGTAAAGTAAGTATTAAGTATTTTAAATATATTCATTACAACAGAAAAAGTAGAAACCCTCATATATAGAAATAAGTTACTAATTATTATTTTTCTTTATGTGAACAACGAGGATTCTTGGATAAAAAAAAGATCAAAATTTCAATAGCTCTATGGATCTTTATTGTGAGCGAAAAACAAGATTTTCTTCGTACTGCCTCTTCAGAACGTAAACTTGACTGTTAGTTTCAAAAAAATAAATCTAGATAGATGAAGAACAGTATTTTTTAATATCGAAACCCATAAACATTTTTTTTGTTTGTTCGTGGTCAACTTAGGCCGCGACCTAGTTGACCACTTGAATAAAAAGATATTTTACCATATATATTTTGTTCGAATATATATTTTTTCTTTATATATTTTGTTCGAATTGTGATTTTCTTATATTACTTTCCTATTGTCTTGAAATAAATCAGAGAGGGTCCTCAAAAGAAATTTGGCGTAGGGCCGCAAAACATCTAAATCGGCCACTGATCAGGTAAGGCGTTGAATCCCAACCTTATCGAATATTGTGCACACACACAGTTTCTGAAGTCATTTTGAAAATTTTGGGATAGTTTTCTTATTTTACTAAGACTCTAATCAATATGACATAATGTTCCATGTGTGTAAAATGCACTAGCAATAGGTCTGGAGAATATAAAATGCATTTAAAACGAAATAACAACAGAGTGAAAAAAATTCATGCTAAACTTTCCCTCTGATGTTGGCGGTCTTTCCTCAATTAGCCTTTATATTTTGCAGTCAAAAAGCCTTATTTAGGTCTTTTTCGAATTTCAATATTTGTTTTAGTCTAAAATTATGGGAACTGGTTCAAAACTTGACAGAAATACAAGCAGTGGGACATCCGTGGTCCGCAGACTATATATTCGTCCATTCGTTCAATTCTGCCTTTCCGATACTCGCTTATTGCTGGCGTTTGAAGAAATTCTGAGTCTGTGGCCTGGCGTGGGTTTTACTTTAAATGACTCGAATAATATCCTAACACACGTAAGCGTAACGATGGATTTAGGGACAAAAACGACAAAGTTAACCCCACTCTTTTCTTCTACTATCGGAGATAATTCCAAGGTCTGTTTTTTCCAATTCACCGGTAATTGGCCTTATTTAATATGGTTTCATATTTTAACTTCCATTTTAATTTCAAATGACTGGAACTAGTTCAGAGGGTATCGGAAACAGAGCTGAACACTAACCGCCCTTTGGACCATTGGTGGTAACCTAACTCTGGTTACTATTAGATGATTAACCAGAGACGATTAATTTCTGGTTAATACTACACTATGTGGCCAAAAGTATCCGGACGCCCAGTGGTGAGTGATTTCAATCAACGAGGACTTGCGATTTTGTTTCACTACCCTTTTCTGAATTCTACAGCTGCGTTCACAAATTTTTTTCTACCTGCCACTTCGTTTTTCTGCAGTTTCACTGCCTCGACGTTTCCACTTCACAATTACATCACTCACAGTGGATTTTTGCTTCTGTAGAATGTCTGAAATTTCACGAACTGATATCCCACAATGGTGGCATCCCGCTATAATGCCACAATCAAAGTCACTAAGCTCCCTTGACTTACTCATTGTCAACTACTCATTGTTCACAAACGATAAATATGACCTGACAAACCACTACCAACACTTTTATAGCTTTCGGTTACGCATCAAATTGCGTCACCTGCCAGATCCACTTCTTTAGGGGGGTGTCCAGATACTTTTGGCCAGATAGTGTAGATGGTGGTAATTATTAGATGAGCACCCCTACTCCCATATATCTTCGAAGCGGTGATTTGATAGATTGCTCAAAACACCCATCATAGCTTTATTCAAAGCAGCATTTGAAAAATACCAGTCCAAGCATTTATTTCTTAATATTGGAGAAAAGGAAAATATCGCACAAAAAAAGATCCGGTTTAGAGACATAAACTGAATTCCCTAATCGCCAATCACTCGTTACGTTATTACGGTACAATGTCCACTTACAATGAGCGTGATGGTACCGATACTTCAGTTTCTTAAATCTGAGTGCTTGTTGATGTAGGGTGCCAAAATATGCTACCATTTTTGTTGTTGTTTCTAATGTCCCCTGACTGGAATATATTCCATACTAGGTTCATATAGGCTATCGGGCAGAGTGATGGGACTTATTTTACCAGGTGCCCCCTCAATTACCAGGTGCCCCCTCTCCTACCCTCTATGACCTCATAGAAGGACTTTCCAGTATTCGGATTTAACGTGCCCATATCCGGCCTAGACATGAAGGAATTTAAGGTATTTAATGGCACGTATCGGGATTCGATCCGAGCACCCTCTGCACCGAAAGCCAGCGCGCTACCACAAGTCTAACTCGAGCCCACCATTCATTTTTTATTTAGTGCTTTAAAAAAGAATTTGTTTCAAGATTTTACGGTACGCATTTTTTTTTCACATTTTAGTCTTCAAAAATGAGGGTGCGTATTATACTCGTGAACAAAAAAAAAACGTAGTTTTAAACATTGAATAAACGACAAACAATAGATGAGCTGTATTCTAGTGAAAGTGTTTAAGACTGATAATTTCACAGTATTGTTTGTTTTGAATTAAAAATTTAAGTTTTTTTTCTACCGAATTTGACGTTATTGTTTATTTTTATTACAAATTTTTATTTATGTTAATAAATATTTGTGCTATTTTTAAATAAAATATTGAAAAGTTATGGGTGTGTGCGTATTATAGTCGAATTTTAATTTTTCCCGAAAATTTTACGCAAAATCAAGCATGCGTATTATACACGTGTGCGTATTATAGTCAAGATTTAACGTTAATTTGATTTGCATCCTTTCATTGCTCCGACCATACGTAACTATACTGTGACTTCTGTGGGCCTGTTCCCATAGGAGTCCGTTGCGTTGCGTTAAGGAAAAGATGACGTCGAGACGAAAATAAACCAATCATATGCCTCCAAACGATTAGCAATGAAATTTTTAACTCCTATGATTGGTTTATTTTCGTCTCAACGTCATCTTTTCCTTAACGCGACGCAACGGACTCCTATGTGAACAGGCCCTGTGTCTGCTGTTTTGAGATTATAACAATCCTTAGGTTATGAAGTTCATGATTTTTCGCAGGTAGGCATTTCCGAACTGGGATCGCGAGCTGGAGCTGTAACCTTCAGTTCCAAAGCTGAATCGATATTTTTGCCTCTTAATTTGAACACAACGAAGGGAGTGCTGGATGCTCTTGATAGTATTGAATATAAAGGTGAGTAATTAATGTGCCATATTACAATAGCGCCAAACTTTTGAGTCACTCATAAAGATGATTAAGTGCTGGTGTGTTTAACTGCGTTTTATAAGAACGGAATATAATTAAATAAATAATAAATAAAAATAATTAAAATAAAAATAAAAATAATTAAATTATAATTAAATAAATAATAAATATTAAATAAATAATAATAATTTAATAAATAGTGCTGGTGTGTTTAACTGCATTTTATAAGAACGGAATATAATTAAACTTAAAACATAAATGTTTAGACATTTAGCAGTCGTCTGTTGAAACAGAAATTAGAGTTGGAACAACAAGCCGTATATACTTCACAAATCTCTTGTTCAAAAAGTACAAATATACTATTAAATTAATGCGATTGTTGTCTCATAGATGCTTTTGATCCTTTCGATTTAGTTTGTAGTTAATGAAATAAATAATTTCATTCTCCGATATTTTTATATTTTTCGTGCCATTGCTTCTTCCATTTACTTTTGAATTTTAGGAGGGGGAACGTCTGCTAGTTCAGCCTTGCATTTTATAAGAACGGAATTTATGCCTTCGGTCGATAAAGAATTTGGAAGGAAGAATGTAAAATCTGCCATTTTCATACTTACAGATGGTAAGTTAATATGGTATTAAGCATACTTGTATTTTCTATTTCTTAAAACAAAATATAATTAAACTTAAAACATAAATGTTTAGACATTTAGCAGTCGTCTGTTGAAACAGAAATTAGAGTTGGAATAACAAGCCGTGTATCTTTCACAAATCTCTTGTTCAAAAAGTACAAATATACTATTAAATTAATGCGATTGTTGTCTCATAGATGCTTTTGATAAAATATTACTAGAGAAACAAAAGAAAGGAAATTTGTTTCGTCTGCTCTTTTTCACTATCTACACTGCTGGCCACTGTAAATGCAACACCCTGAAGGAAACATGCAAATAACATGAAATTTACAACATGCATTAGCGGAGGTGAGATATGCAAATGATTAGAATTTCAGCGCAGACGCACATCACGCGCGCCTGTGGCGCCACTTCAAAGCGCTATTTAAGGCTTGGAGATTTCGACGATTTCAAGTTCGGCAGTTGTGTTTTTCTTGTGGTTTTTTTAAAAAAAACGATCAATTATGCCTCGTCGAAAACAGCGATCATCTTTTGATCAAGTATCCGAGTTCGACAAAGGAAGGATAGTGGCCTACCGAGATTGTGGATTATCTTTCAGGGAAATCGGTAGTAGTGTTGGACGAAACCAAACAACTGTAATGCGGATATGTGATCGTTAGATGCAGGAGGGTACGACGGACCGGCGTGTTCGATCGCATCCACCTCAGCGCACCACTTCACGTGATGACAGGCAAATTGCGCGCATGGCAGTGACGGATCGCTCAGTCACATCACGAACCATAGCACAGCACATGCAGTCTGTAACGCATCATCCAGTGTCTGCGCGTACCATTCGACGCCGTTTACAGCAGAGTGGTCTGTCCGCAAGACGTCCATTGCTTTGTCTACCCTTGACGCAGAACCACAGACGTCTCCGCCGCCAATGGTTCGATGACAGAAGGATGTGGACGGCAGAATGGAATGAAATTGTCTTTACTGACGAATCACGCTTCTGTCTGCAACACCACGATGGTCGCATTCGAGTCTGGAGACACCATGAAGAGAGGATGCTGAACAGCTGCGTTATGCACCGCCACAGTGGTCCTGCACCGGGTATTATGGTATGGGGCGGTATTGGATATCACTCTCGCACACATCTAGTACGCATTGCCGGTACTTTAAACAGCCAGCGCTACATCTCCGAGGTGTTGGAGCCAGTTGTCCTTCCTTACCTTCAGGGCTTTCCCACAGCCATATTTCAACAGGATAATGCGCGACCAGACGTGGCACACATTGTCCAACGGTTCTTCGCCAATCGCCAGATTGAATTGCTTCCCTGGCCGCCTCGCTCTCCGGATCTTTCGCCGATAGAAAACATGTGGTCTATGGTTGCTCTACGATTGGCCCAGATTCAATCCCCAGCTGCCACAGCAGATCAACTTTGGCAACGTGTGGAAGCTGCTTGGTCTGCTGTACCCCAAGAACTCATCCAACGTCTCTTTGAATCAATGTCGAGGCGTGTGGCAGCGGTGATCTCCAACAATGGCGGCTACTCTGGCTACTGATTTTGGCAGGAACCACACTTCACAGAAGTCTATAAATTTAATCATTTGATACTTGGTCAACATATTATCTACAAAATAAATTTTGTTCTGATATCTCTTGTCTTTCTTGGTGTTGCAATTTTGGTGGCCAGCAGTGTATTAAGACGGAAATAATTTTGCAGTGGAAGAGATGTTGCGATAACCAACTATATAGCCTTCATAGTATAGGTTTGTGTGTAGTTTTTCGAACGTCTTATACGAATTTAAAACAAATTTTCTTGGGTTACATAAAACATTTCAGATTATCTTATGTGGGTGAAAGTTTTCTGTCAGAGATCTCACGGAATAATCTTGAACTCAATTACTTCCTAATGTATGATTTCACGAAACTAGAAGGAATAATAGTCAAGGAAAATTTATAGAACCACGACATATTCTGCTAAAAATTCGTATTAACATTCTATTGAAACTTTCTATAGATCATTTAGGTGATGAAGTGTTCTTAGGGGATTTGCGGGGAGGCATACCTACGTTTATCAAAGGGTAAAATATCTTTGCCTTTTGCTCTGGTATCGTAATACATTAATTCTTATGTTAACACTGACAGGAATCATTGAGTGCCAAGTACAGTCGAATCCGGTTAATTGGACGACCGCACAGTGGAGTATTTGTAGCAAAACCATGGCCAAAAATATTTTTCATGTGTTTTAAAGTTAAAACCATTGCTTTTGCCTTTTAACTTTGCAATAGTAAATACTCCCTTTTTTGTAAAAAAAATTAAATTAAAATTTTTTTTTAATTTCTTAAATTTTAAAATTTTAAAATTAAAATTTTTTAAATATAAAATTAGCTTTACAAATCAATCTTTATCATATATACATATATATTTTTACATTTAATAGTTACCAAAGTTTAGTAACTATAGGGATCGTAGTTCTCTAGTGACTTCAGAAGCTTAACTTTTTCAATCTGATTCTCCTGAAGTCTGACCTTCGTCATCTTCTTCAAATTCATCTTCTCAATAACTCTTATTTGTTAAAACTTATTTTTTTTGTCTCAAAGGCTTAAGAAGAAATACAGTTTTATATGTTAACAAGATTTATACAGATTACATCTATAGTTGCAAATCATTTTCAAGTCATACCCGTCAAGAAATTATCATGAAAATAAAAAGGGGTTCTTTATAAAAAATTTCTATATAAAAATGGCAGCTGTTTGCGGAACATTTTTTCTTTGAAATTGACTCTAAATACTATAACCATGACGATTATAATTGAAATTAGGTCCGACAAGCCCCGACACACCTTCATAAAGCTTTAAGAAACTTAAATTACAGCTAAATTGGTTTAAAAAAAGCATTTTTCAAGTTTTCAATTTTTTTTAATATGTTAATGATAAAACTAAATAAATTATTATATATTTTAAAACAAAGCTGTTACCCTATTTTAACAGGTAAACCTGATTCAATTTCAAAACATTAATTCTTAACGCCACAAAAAAATATAGATTTAAACTAACAACAATGCTGAAACGCAATCAAATGACACGTCCATTCGCAAAGAAATCTGTTCTTGAACTGAGGCTAGAAACTGCTGAGTGTTACTTATGCTGCTGGAAATGATGTGATTCACTCAGCAATTTGTTAGAAGTGATAAAATGCACTTTTTACAATTATTGCGCAATTTTAAATTTTTGCACTTTTGGCCAGGTTTTTGCATCAAATACTCCACTGTGCACCGGTTAATTGGACCAGCCACTTATTCCGATCAAATTCTAAAGAACCGATACAAATCCTATTGCATAAGCCTAATAGAGCATGTTCGTGTAATCGGACTAGACGGTTATTAGGACCAAAAAGATGGCGTCCCGATGTGGTCCGAGTAACCGGAATCGACTGTATATACTATTAATGCTATTTAAGTGTTTATCCCTTTTTATAAGAGTTCCGGAAATACATGTTACAGTCAGCAGAAAGATAGCTGCTGCTCACCAGTGCTTTCCGATTCTCTGTAATTTAGCCTTTCTCCATGAATGTTTAGCTAGATTCAGAAAATTAGGATGTAAGTTAAAATGCTTTGTATCAATCAGGAACATGACACTATATCTCCTTTAAACAGTGAAACCTATGAGCTATGGGAACCTTATAACCAGAAACAAGAAATATCAATTTAGCTAGTTGATAGATGCTGCGAGGCACTTGTACGTAAAAAGTCCTTCACAGTAGATAATCTTTATGTAGACTCACTACCAGAGTAGAATCTTTTGACATATTTAGAAAACAACTGCCTAGTTGGTAAGCTTAACATTATAAAGCATAAATATAACAATAAAGTTTTACTGAATGATCTCCATTGAAAAAGCTCAAGTTAACTATAAAAATTTTTTTTTGGGTGAAATACTCGAGAGAAATCGAGCAGCATCCAGGTCATCATGCTGGAGGTTTAGAATACTTAATCATAGGGATCTGAAATAAATACCACAGATTATTGCCATCACTGAAAGAACGTGAACTATACGAGGAAAAGTAAGCTTTTTGTAAGAATATGTATATCACAGGAGAACGACTGTTAATAGTCTATACATCTTGATGTTTCACGCGATATTCATAGATATATTGACGAAAATTGAAATCACAACATACTTAGAACCACTGGGGACCTGGAATTTTCAAATTCAGATACGTAGCGATGCAGATTTAAAGTGCTATTGATCATAAGACCTTAATATATACACTGCTGGCCACCCAAATTGCAACACCAAGAAAGACAAGAGATATCACAACAAAATTTATTTTGTAGATAACATGTTGACCAAGTATCAAATGATTAAATTTATAGACTTCTGTGAAGTGTGGTTCCTGCCAAAATCAGTAGCCAGAGTAGCCGCCATTGTTGGAGATCACCGCTGCCACACGCCTCGGCATTGATTCAAAGAGACTTTGGATGAGTTCTTGGGGTACAGAAGACCAAGCAGCTTCCACACGTTGCCAAAGGTGATCTGCTGTGGCAGCTGGGGATGGAATCTGGGTCAATCGTAGAGAAACCATGGACCACATGTTTTCTATCGGCGAAAGATCCGGAGAGCGAGGCGGCCAGGGAAGCAATTCAATCTGGCGATTGACGAAGAACCGTTGGACAATGCGTGCCACGTGTGGTCGCGCATTATCCTGTTGAAATATGGCTGTGGGCAAGCCCTGAAGGTAAGCCCTGTAAACAGCGTCGAATGGTACGCGCAGACACTGGATGATGCGTTACAGACTGCATGTGCTGTGCTATGGTTCGTGATGTGACTGAGCGATCCGTCACTGCCATGCGCACAATTTGCCTGTCATCCCGTGAAGTGGTGCGCTGAGGTGGATGCGAACGAACACGCCGGTCCGTAGTACTCTCCTGCATCCAACGATCACATATCCGCATTACAGTTGTTTGGTTTCGTCCAACACGACTACCGATTTCCCTGAAAGATAATCCACAATCTCGGTAGGCCACTATCCTTCCTCTTTCGAACTCGGATACTTGATCAAAAGATGATCGCTGTTTTCGACGAGGCATAATTGATCGTTTTTTTGAAAAAACCACAAGAAAAACACAATTGCCGAACTTGAAATCGTCGAAATCTCCAACCCTTAAATAGCGCTTTGAAGTGGCGCCACAGGCGCGCGTGATGTACGTCTGCGCTGAAATTCTAATCATTTGCATATCTCACCTCCGCTAATGCATGTTGTAAATTTCATGTTATTTGCATGTTCCCTTCAAGGTGTTGCATTTACAGTGGCCCGCAGTGTATATATAAAACAATTCCGTGACGGACTGATTGACTGACTGACAGATAACGCGCAGACCAAACGGCTGGATCTAAAGGGCTAAAATTTTGCATGGCGTTTCTTCTTATAGTGTAGGGGTGCATTAAGAAAGACTTTTGAAAAATTCTCCTTAGATTTTTTAAAATGAAATATTAAACCTGTTTTTGTAACTTTTTTAAAGTTTGCATCTAAAATAATAATTTAAGGGTTATAAAATTTATATCGCGAGAAAAGTAATAAAAATTCCTTTAAAATGAAATCTTTTTCGAATCATTACCTCCATTTTCTGATTTTTGGTGAATTTTTAAAGCTAAATATTTAGAATTTAATTTATTAAATGCTGATCACGGGGTTTTTTCTTTTACTGATACTTTAAATTAATTTTGCGTCACGTGCATAACAACGAAATAAATGGACAAAAGAAATATTAAAATACTGTAAAAGTTAAAATTTAACCTCTAGAGTCATTGAGATGGAAGTTTTTGAAGAATTTAATTCAAATTAGTATGTTTTATGGATATTAAACATAGATATTAATTGCATTCATTGACCGTTGTATTTAATTTGAATATTTTCTTCTACATTATTTTGTTTATTAAAAATATCCATTAAGATTTTTTTATAAACATTTTTTTGGGAATTAATTGCATACATTGACCTTTTTATTTAATTTGAATGTACTACGTAGCGATGCACGGGTATTCAGCTAGTTGTTCATAAAATTGCTAAGATAGTATGATTCTTGTGGGGAATTTTTTTTGTGTGTTTGTCTCTATTTTTCTCGGAATGTGCGCCCATATATACACACATTTATGACTTTAAATATTTTCAGGTAAAGCAAATATGGGCGGCGATCCAAAAGAGGAGGCCAAAATTTTAAAAGATAATGGCGTGGAAATATACTGCATTGGAATCACAGGCGATGTACGAAAAAAATCCCTCTACAGCATCGCTTCGACATCAAAAAATAAGTTGGGGGAAGACAAAGCAAACGTCTTTATACTACAGAACTATGTTGCTCTCTCTTGGCTTATTCAGGACATTACGAACGGTACAGTAGGTAAGAAGTTTACAGTTACAACAATATGTAAATTATAATAATAAATAACAAATATGGATGGATACCGTAAGATAAAGTTACTTTGTGACTGCAGGGGTAACTTTGTGACACATAGTAATTTTTTCGCATTTCGGATCTTGCGCTGCACCCATGATACCGGTTAGGCAAATTACAGCGCCAACAGCTTGTCTAACATACAGAGACACCTAGTGGCCAGTGTCCGAAGCTTCTGCGCGCCATTTGGCTTCCCTGGCCAGTTTATTGTTCAAACCTGTTGTCAAGCTATTGACTCAAACTTCGGAAACTTTGCGTGCTGAAGGGTAACATCTTATACAACCAACTACCATAGATAATTATTCTTTATTGTCAATATGTTGGTTACATTGTGGAGCAATATAACAGTTGTGCAGTGATATTTACGAGAGATATGAGATCATAATCTAAATATCGAAAGGAGACGGGCTACTTTTATGACACATTGACACTGTCACAAAATAACCCACTAAGTCGCCCCACCTCCTCCAGCCGCTCCATGTTGCATTTTTCCGTTCTCTAAAATACCACTAGAGATAAAGAAGTATTGACTATCTGGAAAAAACAACCCGAAGGAGCAAAATGTGCCGAAAGACGAATTTCCTCATCTTCTCAAAGAACTGATGGCTGCCCTGGGCACCCGAGGTATCTTTGATGTCTAAGATATAGATAAAACTATCCAATATTTGTAATAAGTATACATAATTGTGTATCAAGCTTTTGATAAGCGTTTTACTGTCTAACTTTGTGGCAAGTAATTTTTCCTGTTGGATTTCAAGGCGAAAAAACAGATGTTACAAATTAGCCCCATTCGGCGGGGCAACTTTGGGACACATTTTAACCATAATTTCTCAATGGTAATTAACGATCGGTCTTAGCGCAATACATTACTATTTAAGGAAAGGATGTCCAAATGTTTTACAATTGTTCGTTTTGGGCTGCATTTAAAAATGATCGGCTACATCAGGAAAAAGATTAAAATCTGTCACAAAGTAACCCCATCTTGCAGTATATAAAAAATGTAAAAGTTCTAGCACGGGGATAGCCCCCCCCCCCCTCGCGAATGTTGTTGTTGTTCAGTTATACATCGCAGAATGAACATTAAATGTAATATCCGCAATCTACATTTCCAAAAAGGGTTAACAATGATTTCTTTTATTTGTGGTTTTCGAATTTATTTTGCAATAAGTTTAAAAATCGGTCTGTTATGCTAGACTTTTTTTAAACGCTTTTTCGATGTCTATGAGTGAATAACTGTTTAAGTTTTTGTTTTCAAAATCCGGGTAAATTTTTACGTTTGATGACTCTCAGTGATTAACCTTGTGTCCAGTTTTGAGCTCCAAAACTCTTCAGCATTCAATCTGTTCTGACTCGAGATTGGTTTAAACTTACTATTTATTTTATAATATATATTCATACATCAGAAAAGATGAAAATCATATAAATATCTTAAATTTAATATTACATATCGTAGCCTTTATCTTAAAACTTAAAACTTATAACTTAAAACTTATCAACGAAACCAAAAAAGAAAAGAACATAAAACACAAAATCTTACTGTCGTTGCCACATTTTGCAAACTCAAAATATAAATTCAATTCAGTTTTTAACGAGAAGCAAACAGGAAGTGTTAAACTTAAGTTGAGTGGCAACATTCTCCCACCTTTGTATTGCGGACATATTTGCTCTCAAGCAATACAAAAAATAGAAACAAAGTTATAGAAATGATACTGCAAAACTTCAAGAAATTAAAGGTTATGAGCAGTTCACAAGTTCATTCGTTTTACAGGCACTATTCGACGGCCACATCGAATTGTCTTTGCTTTTTCCGGAACATCGGCATCATTAGGTTCAGATTCTGACGTCGGCCCGGTTTCCTGATGATGTTCACTGAGGTTGTCAATACTTAGCTCCAAACTGAACTTAGCTCCAAAGGATAAATTCGTTGGACGGGTCGTATGATTTCACCACTGGCTACTCGTAGTTTGGCCACACGCTCAAGATTGTCCTTGCCGGGAAACAGTTCAATTACCTGAGCCAAAGGCCAGTTCATTCGATTTCCAACGAAGGTTTACCATGGCTCCCATTTTGTGATCCAACTTAAAACTATCATTAAATCAGTCCAATAAAAGAAGGTTCTATAAGGAGTGGGTAGAACAGAATGCAGGGTTGCGGCTAATCGAGCCCCAAGGGCAGCTCCTAACAGTTCAAGTCGTGGAATAGTGGGTTTTTGCATTGGAGCAAGTCGAGCTTTAGCTACTATTAATCTGAGGGGACTCGGCACCTTTTGACCAATTTTTTTTATTTAAGGATTTTTACTTATCTCATGTGCATATTATTAGAGGTTTTTATTAAACAAAATGATTTTCACATGAAAAACCAAAATTAATTTAATAGAAAATTTTTAAATTTGAATTTTTTAAAAACATTTAGGGATTTTGAATTTCAGTTTCCTCTTTTATGCATCAATATTTTGTTACCAAAATTTTTTGTCATACTTATAATAGTATGTTTTACAATTTTAGGGATGGGTTTTGCTATTAATGAATTAGTTTTTGAGAAAAAAATTAAAAAGTGTAAATTCCTGGAAAAACGTAGAAAAAACATGATTTCTGTTACTTTTTCATTTTTAATATTTTATCTTCTGAAGATATTGCAAAACCAATCCCTAATTATATTAAGCAGATTATATTGAACACACACAAAAAATTTCAAGTTCCTATCTTGAATATATCTTGAAGTTTTATCACTTTAAATACTATGATTTTGTGAAAAAACTGAAACTGAGAAAACGCAGTTTAAAGAATACAAAACTGTAAAAAAACATCAAAAACATTTGTTATTATTTTAATACTTACTGTACTTGTTTCCTAGGCATATACCTTTAAAATGAAACCCAACAAAATTCAATATGAAGACATTAAATAGAAATACAAGCTTTTATTTGAATCCTGCACAAGCCAAAACAATTCACGAAAAATATGATATTTCTTTAGCTAACATTACTGTGTTAACAAACATATCCAAAACATACTAAACATCATTTGAAATACATAAGAGATTTATAAAATGTGCAATAGAAAATATAAAATAAGTTTTAATAAAATTAGTTTTCTATTTAACTCAGTAAGTAATATAAGATAAAGAGCTTTCCCCATATAGAAAAAAATATTATCAAGCATTTATTTCAAAAACAGCCTGCCCCATACGTAATCCCTTCTCTCCTTTTGGCTAATTGTTCCCTTTTATATATTGCTCTTTTGATTAGCTTAAGAGCTAGTTTGTTACTGAAATTTTGTCTTCGTTTTCTAAATAGTCGTTTTCGACAATCCAAAGTTGCAGCAAGTTTTTTTGTCGAATTTCCCATGCACAAACCTAATGCTTTCTGTGTTTCTGCTATAGTGCGAACTGTACCTTTATTAAATTCACAAACAGCTTCAATTACAGCACGCTTTACACGCTGTTTATTGACAAATATTTCTTTTGGACACTTTGCCCAAATCGTACTGTGCAAACTTTTATTTGCATTTTGTGTTCCACACCGAATGCATCTCTCTAACAATTCGTTAGAAGCAAGCCTCTGGTAGATAGGAAGAATTTTAGGGAGAAACTTTTCATTTATAGGTGTCCCTACATTTAATTTGTGACTACCAGGTTTATGACCTTTAGCCACAGCTGATTGATAGAAACACCAAGAGTTTATACCTGCAGGGCATTTAGAATGCTGAGGTTTGGCATCTGTGGAAATGCCATGATATAAGGTTGCATATATTGCAGTTTTCATGGCATTCGCATCACCTTTATTTCTTAAAATTGCTTTTTGGTAATACGTAGTTAGTTTCTTTATTGTAGCTTCTTTCAAGCTACCATGAGCTTTACCACCTACAGTAATACCTTGGGTACGACAGTCTTTTACACAAGACCTTAAAGCTGTTCCCAGTCTTTTACTTACATGATTAATACATTCTTCCTTTTTTATAGTGAAGTCTGGACCGTATACTTCTTTCTCACACAAATAATTGAAAGTTTTACAATCACCATCAGATAAGACCGTGGTATATCGAAAACCAAGAGATATGGATCGTTTCCATAAGGTCAATGCTGCTTCCATTTCCATTGATGCAGAAGAGCCCGAATGGTTTATATCACAATCACTTTTATGTCCCTCATACCACACATGGAATTCAGCACTCGATTCCCCCAGTTTATTTTTCGCTATAGAGCAATGGCGACACACCTTACTCATAACTTCGAAATCAATCACATACCCTGTAAGGATGTCGATAACACATCCAACACCTATGAGTGATGTATGGCCACGAGTTAACCATGTACCATCAAAACTTACACTTATATCTAAAATTTCAGCAGAACTAGAAGCACCACTTTGATACGCCTGTTTAATCTCACTATAGATTTCAGTAGATATACTTTCAGATGCCAAAGAATATGCACCATCTAAATATCTTGCACACTTACGATATGTTGTTGATGAAAAGGGTTGAATATTCATCACCATACAAAATTTTTCAATACTGGAATAACCTTTCCCAATATGTGAAAAGGCTTGGGTAATTCTCAAATTGACATCATGACTGGAAATTCCAGTCTTCAAAGAGGAATTTATCACTGTTTTATTTTCTTCACAGTAACTACATGTCAATTTTAAATTGTACGAAAATCCTAACTGGGTTCCAAGTTCAAGTTTTAATGTTTGATTTTCACAGTCACAACACTTTGCACATGATAATAATTTACTAATTTGATTAAAACTTACTAGTATATATTCATCAGTAGCAGAATTTTCACTCGTTTCTACAATTCCTAATTTATCCAGGCGCTTATTTGACACTACTGAGCTTTCAGTAATGTTGCAATCTGAACTTTCTTTACGCCACCGTTTTCGATTCATTTCCATAGCGTGTTGTGTACGTTTCCGTCGAGGCATATTTTCACAGGCACAGAATTTTATAATAATACTAATATTATTCACTATTATTAGATAAAGAATAAATTAGAGCTGCAATATAGCATTGAAAAATGCTGTTTTCTTTTCTTGTGTTACGAAACTAAATTGCGAACAACAAGCAAAATAAGCGAAGAACATGCAAACAAACAACTTGTTTGATGATTACGGTCACAGCATAACAGATTCCTCTTCGTCTGCGCGATTTTTTACTAAAACCATTGGGGTTATAGACGAGTAAAGCAATGTAAACATTGAGGTGGGCGTGGCATTTAAAGAGCCGTCAGTGCAGTTGAAATATTTAAAACCATTTTTACTGCATTTATATTTATCAGATCGTTTCAAAACTTTGCTCAGTTATACTAGAGGTGTCAAAGTACAGTTTAAGCAAAAAATTTAAAAATCGATGTTTTCATCAATTTTCGCCATTTGAAAGGTGCCAAGTCCCCTTAATCTGACTGTCACTTGACCTCGGTATTAACATCGTAAGAAAGCACAAGTAGCAAATGCGAAGGAAGATGCATCTGTGAAAATATGTAGCGTGACATCATCGTAATTTCCAGGAAATATTCTTCGGGGAATTGTGCATTTAGGTATGAGAGCCGTGGTTTTCTCTCACCGTCTGTACTTCTGTTCAAGTTCTGCAGACAACTATCTTAATTGTTGTAAAAGTTCTAGCACGGGGATAGCCCCTCCCCCTCGCGAATGTTGCTGTTGTTCAGTTATACATCGCAGAATGAAAATTAAATGTAATATCCGCAATCTAATGTTCAATCATCGTTCCAACCTAGCTTTTCTCTCCAGGCTTCCCGCAAAAGCGACTTGGGCAATAATAACGTTGGAGTAGTGAAGCCAATCGGATCGTAAATGCTGTTGATTACAGAAAGTAGTAACCTTTTCGTAACCGTCTTCTCATCGACCGTACGATCTAAGTTTGACGGTAACTTGCACGAAAGTTCGCCATTGACTACATCCCATCTCAAACCAAGTACCATTTGTGTATCTTGATTTTCATTAGAGTTATTAGAAGCCCAGCATCGTAATTCAAATCCACCTTCTTTCATGACTTGTATAGCTTAGGATTTCAGTTGCTCCAGTTCTTTGACGTCATTAACACTTGCGACTAGGTTGTCCACGTAAAATCCTTTTCTCAAATTATTAATCGTATTTTTAAGGCTCTCTGTCTGGAATTTCTACAATCCCAGATGATAATTTATTGTGGCATTCAGAAGAAAGGGACTGGAAGAAACGCCGAACACCACTCGGCAGTGTCGATAAATCTTTATTTATGTGCGTTCAGCGTCTTCCCACCACAAGAATCTTAATACATCTCGGTCTTCGACTCTTAAACGTATCTGTAGAAAGGCTTGTCTTGTGTCGGCAATCACTCCTAAGGCACCTGAAAGGAATCTCAACAGTAGTGGTAGTATCTTATGTATAAGACTCGGTCCCACACTCAATCATTCATTCAAGAAAGCAAATCTAAGTTTCTTGAACGAAGCGTTGAAGACTGGGAGAACCTTCGTAGTACTGCTGGATGGCTTGATAACAGGTCTGTGAGGGAGATAATGACCTGGTTTCGTAATCTGATCCTTTGGTACAATTTCTATAATGTGTTCTGATTCCCACTGTTTAAATACAGCATCGTAGGCTTCAAAGTGATTTTCATTTAACAAACGTTTAGTTGCTGTGCGAAGTCTGGACTCTGTTATATCGTACTTATCATAAAGAGCAAGATGTCCAGCCAAACATGGCAAACCTACTTCATATCTTTGATCTTAGCAAATCTTTAATGTTTCCCAAAACTTCCAAATCCCATATCTTTGGCAACTCCATATTTTGCAAGCTTAATGTGACTAAGTTAACCACTTGACTTTTCCTTCCTAGTCCTAAAATTGTCCAACCAAGAAAGGTCTCTACGGCTGACACTCCCGAAGTTAATACCTCTATTCTTCCAGTCAAAATGCTTCCAAGTACATCAGCTCCCAGAAGAACTCTTATAGGTGGCGTATCTCTCCCAACACCTGTTAGTTTTATTCCTCGAGAAGCGAGCTCAGCAAGTAACTTTCTATCATGCATTCTGGGTAGTGATGAGCAGATCTTCGGTTGATCGTGGAGAGACAATGAAGTTGAATATTTGCGATTTAAACTTTCAGCAGTTACCATATATCTCCTATGCTCAGAAGCAGGAGAAATTCCCCCGCCAAACAGTCCTTGAGAAACCACCTCCCTTCCAGAGGGAGAAAGATTTAGCTCTGCAGCTAAACTTTTTTCAATATAGGAACGCTGTGATCCATCATTCATTAATGCTCGAACACAGACATCCTTGTCTATGTTTCGTAGTCTGATCATAATTGTTTTGAGATATATTTCACGTTCAGAAGGAAGATTTGTTAATAATATTTCTGTAGATTTCTGCTCATCATCTGCAATTATGAGCTTAGATGAAGAATTAATTCCTTTACGTAAATCTGGGCAAAGTAATGCATAATGTCTCCGTTTACAAATCAAACATTCTACATTACTGTGACACCTTTTTGCCATGTGACCAGACTTGAGACAAACACGACAGCATCCCTTCCGTATAACTTGTGATTTTCTGTACTCATAACTCATCCCCGCTATTTTCTGACAGTCTTGACTTGAATGAGGACGGTCACAGAAAATACAGCTATTTTTTCCTCGAGAGATGTTGGCGATTAGTGTAGCAGCGGTAGGTTCATCTCTCTGGACCGATTTATGGCAATCCTTTCGTTTTTCACCGCTTCTCTTATCTCTTCCAAATACTTTACGAGCTAAACTGATCATTTCCTCAGATTCGACCTCATGGCGCAAAAAAACACATTAGTTTTTCAAGGGATCTCTGACTTGTAGCGTCATCAATATTTTCCGAAATTCTACTTCGTTCCCAAGCTCGCCTAACATTTTCAGGCAAACATGATTCTACAAGAGGCTCTAGAAAGTCTGCAAATTTCTCTTTTGTGCACCCCAAGCTTTCCAAAGCTCTTAGTTTCGTTTCCAGCATATCGTAGAGGGTCGCTAAATCAGGTGAATTTTTTCCGGCAGTAGCATTCTTCATAACAAGAGAAAAAGATCTCGAACGTAAATTTGCACTAGGAGATCCTCCCGGCCAAATCTAAATTTTAGTTGTTGAATGGCCTTTGGATAATTTTCTACGGTTATTGGGAAACCGGAAACTAATCTTGCTGCTCTGGAATCAGGTACCATAGATTGGTATAAATACTGGAACTTGACGATTGCAGATAAATCCTCGGATTCATGAATTTTTGAAAAACTACTCCAGAATGTGAGATATTCTTTAGGATCACCCGAAAATGTCTTTAATTCAAATTTTGGTAGTTTCAATTTCACAGTATTGTCCTCTAAAGAGCCTTTGCCAACGGATCTAGAATCCTTATTCAAAAATATTTCGACTTTTGATTTAAGTTCAAGATATATGTCTCTGCTTCAGCTGTTTCGGAAGTAGAATTTTCAGCTGCTTCAAAGTCGGTTTCGTATTCGGCAACGGTCTCAGATTTTTCTAAAAGTAATTAGGATATTTCATTCTGAACCTCATTCAAACGAGTAAATTTATCTCGCAACTGTGACTTTATATCACCGAAGCAGTCATAAATGAAAAATTCAGAAATTACTCGTACCCTTTTTTATCTTAACAAGGTAATATCCAGTTCGTAAATTTGTCGACTTCAGTTTCACGACGTAATGCAGAGTACAATGTCCATGTCACGGACGCGAGATTGGTTTCAACTTACTATTTATTTTATAATATATATTCGTGCATCAGAAAAGATGAAAATCATATAAATTTCTTAAGCTTAATATTACATATCGTAGCCTTTATCTTAAAACTTAAAACTTATAACTTAAACTTAAAACTTATCAACGAAACCAAAAAAGAAAAGAACGTAAAACACAAAATCTTATTGTCGTTGCCACATTTTGCAAACTCAAAATATAAATGCAATTCAGTTATTAACGAGAAGCAAACAGGAAGTGTTAAACTTAAGTCGAGTGACAACATAATCTTTTCAGATTGAAACTCTTAGGTTAATTTAATAACAGTTTAACGATTAAGACAAATTGAATAATAATCACATACTAATCCTGTGACATAATTGAACAGTCTCGAAAGACTCAAAATAACACTGAAAAATAGTGTTTAGTGAGATCATCAGATTATTCTCTACCTTTGAAACAAGAAACTGTTTTTCAAATTTCATAAAAGGGCATTTGATTTAAAAATGATCGATAAAATAGATTGTGAATATTAATCAATCACGAAATACGTCTATAATTAGACAGGGTATTATTCGAATCAGCATCTGGGGATTTCTTAAAGTTCAATAAACAGGAAAATTTTAAAATTACAATATATTTTAGGGTTACACATGTGCTGTTTTATTAAAAAATCCTCTTCTTGTTATTGCCTCTAATGTCGTCTGGTTGGAATACATACTAGATTAGGTCCCTTTAGGCTAGCGGGATGAAGCGGCTCCGGTTTCTAATGGTACCACAAGGGTCAGAGTCCGATTTAGCCGAGTGCCGCCGAGAGCAACCAGGGCGGCATCTGGGGAATCATACCCTCACCCATCCTCTCTTACCTCATAGAGGGATTTTTCGGTCTACGGATTTAATGTGTCCATATCCGGCTTAGACACGGAGTATTTAACAGGGACTTGTCGGGATTCAATCCAACCACCCTCAGCACTGAAAACCGACTCGCTACCACTTGGCAACCTCGAAACTATGAAATCGACTATTGTTCGTCAACCGTCGTTTGAAATTCAATTATATTGGAATGATGGCCAGCCACATCGAACAGTGGTAAGGACGCGTGCTTCCCCAGCGGGAAATCGGATTCGAGTCCCTGCTACGGCTTTGGCATACCCATGCTGTCTCCTCATAAGAAAATAGGGTTAGTTTACATCTATAGTGCTCCCATACTAAAGCAGCCAACAGAATCGAGGTGTAGATGGGTGAGTATTCGCAAAACAAAAAAGAAAGAAAAACCCCTGCTTCGTTGAGAAAAATAATTAGCATGAGGTGATATTTATATAATAAGTTCAAACTACGTCAGTTGTTGATTTTTGAAATGTTTTAACGTAACTGATGTTGTGATATCAACAGCAATCGAGTCACAATTGCTGTTGGAGAATACAGTTTTATCATATACGTCTACTTATAGATTATTCGGAGTGTGGTCTTGGCTTGGAAAATGTAGGAAACGGTGTCGCCCGGGGGCGAATCGTTGGAGGAGAAGGGAGCACAGAACCATGGCCCTGGATGGCAGCTTTGTACATGTCTAAAGATATTCCTCCTCAACACGAAGTAAGTATACTATTTCATTGTTTAGTAGAGAAATAATTTGAAACTTTTCTTTTCAAGCAGCAGCAGAATATGATTTCCGGTTTTCATCGTTGTTGTTGTTGTTGTTGTTGCTTATGCCCCTTGACCAACAGTAACATCAGCTCAAGTCCCGAAGACTATGGGCGATGAAGGTGCGGCTCCTGTTTTGAATTAGCACCACAAGGGTCGGAGTCCAACTAGGCTAAATGACTGGTCCCATAATTTTGAACCGAGTCAAGTGAAGAGACCTGAACACTTGACCTTGCAGCTCCAGAGGTAAATTTGAGAACATGGAGGACATTGTAGCCACGCCCTATTTTACGTGCCCCGGCCACCATTAGTGAACACGGCGGTAGATTTGCAGTGACGAGTGTCGAACCAAGGACGTTCAGATCACTGGCCCGCAACTCTTGCCAACTGGGCTACCGCGCCAACCGGTTTTCGTCCATATGACTCAAATAATCTAAATATTAAATTTCAGGTACTAACAGAATGGTGACGAAAGCTTGATGAAATGTATGTTCTAAGATGCTTAAAGAAATATTCCCGATGCTTGAAGATTTTTCTGATCCAGAGTCGTTTGCATATTTATGGGTTGAATTTCGAAAAGTTCCTGATTTTTATGTATTTGAAGCAAATATATTTTGCGTTTCACATGAAAGAACAGTCCGCAGAAATCAATTTCTATTCTTTGGCAAACTTAAGCCTGTTTTTTCTAATATCCATTTTCAAATCTTTTTATGTATAGGGACTGCATATAACATTTTTTAGAGACTTAAAGACTTAAAAGAGAAAATGGATTTACAAACTGAATACTGTAGATGCGGTGGTATATTTAACCTTTAGCTTATGGGACCCATTTTTTCGATTCCCTCTTTAGAACGGGAAATTTCATACCCCCTTTGTAAGAGGTTATATACATATGTATATATGTATATATATATATATATATATATATATACGTGCATATATATATATATATATATATATATATATATATATATATATATATATATATATATATATATATATATCGGAGGTAAATGACACCAAGTCCATTTCTTAAAAGTGGACTGTTTAACATTATTTATTCATTTTTTAGCACTATTTTCAGTAGAGAAAAACTGTTACGCGAATGTTTGTACAGAAGGGACCTTGTCCATTGAAAATGGCACCATGTCCTATCATTGTGTCGAGGTAAAAAGCAGTAAGTGGATTTCTTTAAGCTCTCCTGTGAAATCCAAGCATTGTGACATAGTGTTCTATACCTCCGAGGTTCATATATATATATATATATATATATATATATATATATATATATATATATATATATATATATATATATTCATTCTTGGGCCCGTATTCTTGGGATACATGCTAACCTATCCCGTAAGGAAATGGTTAAAGCATATACAAGGATCACTTAACACATAAGTATACAATATGCTCACTAAAGTTATGAAGACCTCCTTGTATTCAAACTCTCTTGTTTGCTGCATTTTATAATGTCGTGCACTCGCGAATGATATGAAAACAATTCTCCGGCTTTACTGTATTATTTTATATAGTGAGTTTGATTTTAAAACTCGAGACTTGAATGATGCAACTTTCAAAATGATCCGAGTATCCGAGACATTGCAGTGTCTTTAAACGTACAAGACAATGGTTATTGATTTTGTACAGTAATGGTGTCTCTCAACCATAAACCATACAGGCAAACCAAAAAATCAGTGATAGGGTACGATGAAGTCTAAGGAGAGTCTTTATATCTAACTGATCTTTTTAATGAATAGCAACAAAGCACTCAGATACGTGAAACTGCTGGATATTCTAGATGCACCCACCATTCGTGGAGATTTTCATTTCATGGCTTTCCATGACCATGCAACTGCTCATAAGCCTTGCATTACCCTTCTAAATGCTGCTCATCAATTGGCATGATGCAATGGATCCGTATCCTTGACACTGAAAATGGGTTCTATGGATAGACAAATTCAGATGCACTATACAACAGCGTCAAGTCAGTGTAGGTACGGTGACAAAGTGAAGTATTAATCGAAGTGTGCATTCTCTTCTCTCAAGTTTGGATGTGGCAGTGTCAATGTTAAGGGATGTATGGGGTGTGCCATGGGCCCATACTTGGGGTGAAGAACAGTGTGAAGCAGGAATACTACTTTGACAATTGTACCATGCCATGATGCAACTCGCAGGGATCAGCTCTGTTGGTGTCAGAATGATAATGTACCTACCAAGATCTGTCACGCAGTGATTCGAAGCTAATGGAGTACCGTGTGTATATTGGGGGCGGAAAGCCTTGATACCAGTCTCATAAACCATCTAAGGAATGTAAAGTTGACGAATGGTTTACGACGAAAGGTGGATCTGCATGATACTAGTTCATCTGAAATAAACACCATTCTTCCTTACTCGAGTCACTGGACTCGTGTACGGAAGACGGACTTTCCACTAAGAAAGTCCAGTGGCTTTTCATAGTGTACAGTATAGTGCCAGGGTTAATGAAATAAGAGACTGTTGTTGTGACGACTTTTGTCTGCTATAGAAAGGAGTGTGTATGCCTTTCCAATCCCTCTTCCCGCCCGGTCACCCCCTTCGCCACCGGTCTAGAACATCTGCTGCCGTCTTGGATCCCGGGCATCATTAATTTTCTGAACAGTCCACTACTGGTGGGTGGAGGTTTTGGGGTACTGGCTACTATCTTGGCTGGGTCAGCACTTCCGATCGTTATGTCCCATTCATTAGGGGTATGGGTATTGGCCCACCTTTTCTTGGCGATTTTTGGGAGGCGCACATTTTCTGGCAACCCCTACTTGAAAAGGGCGGACACAGCCGAAAGAAAGGAGTTCAGGGGTGAGTTGTTAATTGGACATGTACAGATTTTGACTGGCGTGAGAAGTCAGCTCGCTGTAAGTGTATCTGCTAATAAAGACTTGAAAACGAATTTCACGTGGTATTTTTTGTTCTCCCAAAGTTCTGTTTGTACTGCAGCGAGGGTGTTTCTTTCTGCCCAAGCACAACGCAAGATAAAACGCTGGAGAGGAGGAATGCCCTCGTAACACTGTTATTTATTTATAATTTTATAACTCTTATTATTTTCTTCCCTCCATGATAAAGAAATATGAGTCCTACTTAGATAGCGGTTACAGTTATTATTTTTTGCGTCCAAGATTATTCATATTAATACCTTCCTGACCTTGTTTATTGGTGTTCTCCTATTATTCGTTATAAATAAAGACTGTCGTTATCTTGTTGCTTTATTTATTAATTGCTTGATAGAAATTTATAATAGAGATAAATTTTTTTTTTGCATGCTCCGGCCAGGAGGACATATCTCGCAGGATAAAATTTAATAAAAGTTTAAGTGACATTTCAAATTTATTCTTACAGAAAACTGTGCTATCTGTTTTATATGTACTAAAATGGCATAAATTACTTATATTATTTAAACACCATATTAAACGTACACCAATTTTTTTTAAATGTCAGTAGATTCGTATTTAACGTAGCATTTTTACATTCTCATTATACGTATATTACCAAGAGATTTCAAATGAAGGATTTAATACACCAACAAAAAAAAAATAAAATGCCGTCCTTTGATGTATTAAACATTTTTTTTTCAAATGTTCTAATATAACTTGTATCCATTTTAGCTCAAATGTGGTGGTACCATTATTCATCGACATTTCATATTGACTGCTGCTCATTGTATGTACGAAAAGATTGAGGTGGGAAACGGAATGCGATATGAAAAGAGAGACAAAAGGAGTATGATAGTAAAATTAGGTATCGCATTGTTTTTAAATTTCAAAATATTTGGTAGATTTGTTCTTGTTCTTCAAAAGTCCATTTTTTATTGCGCAGCTTTTTGACTTAGGATTATATTGTAATCTCTTGTATAGCTTATTGTTATTTAAAATATAGTCTTCGAAATGAGAACTATTTTATGCATATCTATTGTGAGCTACATGTCACAATGGCTCTAAGGTCACTCATAAATAAAATTTACATTGAACTACATCCCAACCAATGAATGAAGGATGAATTCGACATTCTGTTTGATGCGGAAACGGAGCATTTGGAGCCTGACTAAATGGTCCTGATATAGATAAATTAAAATTCCCATTCATGAATCTCTATTAGGCCTTTTCATATTGAATCCGTAGAGTTGCGGTACGTTAGTACATACCGCAACGCTAATACGATTGTTGCGTTTGTAAATTATCTTTTGACGCTATAGAGGCACGTATCTAGCTCAGATTTTGTTAATGTGACCTTTTTTATGACTCATTTAATTTTTTGGCTTAAGATGATCTTTACCGATCCGCAATGTAAATATTCAAGAAGATTAGCAATTTACTATTCAGAATTCTGAATCACTATTCAGTTTACTATTCAGAATAATTAAATTTTCCATGGTATTTTACAGACTAAAATCTCTTACGTACTGTTACAGAATTGTAGCATTGGTCAGGGTGTAATTAATATTGGAGTGTCTTAAAATATTCCCCCCCCCCATTTTCCACTACTTTTCTACTTGGTATAGTCGTAAGGGTCGCGAGACTCTGCAAAGAGGGTTCGGGTTTGAATCCCGACTTAGGCACTAACGCCCCTGTTCTGTTTCTTGATAGGGAGTAATGTTGATGTGGTGATCCCGTAATGAATTAGCCAAAAATGTCGTGTTTTGGAGGGACGAATGAGCTCGGAAGAAGTGCCTGCCACTTTGGAAATAAAAATATTTTGTACTGCACATAAGCAGCGAAAACTTTCAGCTGTCATATATAATATGTTGAAAGTTAATCGGGGTACTAGTAAAAATGTTAAGTAAATTTGGCAGTGGCGTTGTTTCGCTTGTCTATCTTGTATGAATCAATGCACTCAAGACTCCATCGAAGAAAGATGTTACCAATTTAAATGCATAAAGAGCATTATCGACGACCGAAAAATTTACTAGAAATACATATATAATGTAAAATTTATAATTTTTTAAAAATAATAATTTTTTAAAGATATTTGAGCAAAAATTGACAATTTTCTTTCGTTCTGGTGTTTGTTCAAAAGGTTTGACTGATATAACGAATGAGACATACGTTCAGGAGTCTGATGTCTGGAAGATACACATTCATCAGAGATACCGCCCTGGACCTTTCTATGATTACGATATTGCTCTACTTCAATTGGAGAGACCTATTGAATATAACGCTTTTGTACGACCCATTTGTTTAGTTCCTAGAGGTAAGAAAACAGCATATTAAAGATGCTTTTGAAACTGGTGTATTCCGATAATGTAATACTTGAGAAGAATGATATTCCGTTAAGTGGAGACTCTCCCGTGTAACTTTCAACAGACTATTAGAGCATATTTATTAAACTTGCGTTAAAAAATGTAATTATAAAGTTAAATAAATATCTTTTCACACCTCAAAGACATTATTTCCTTTAAAAAAATAAGAATGAACTATACCTGATTTATATGTTTGATGCTGGCAACAATAGAAATGTAATCCTTGATCTCGAATGCTTTGTTGGCTTTTGTTAAACCTTTGTAAATGTTTCGGAGAACATAACAGAAAATAAAATATTTATAAAAGTAAAATACTAAATTCCTTAAATTAAAAGAAAAATTACTATAAATACATTGGAGTTTTTTTTGTCATAAATCTCTTTGTATTTCTTGGTTACATCATTTTCGATATCCAAGACCTTTAAAATTAAGAAGAGTTTTTCCCATTATACGAATTCACAGCGAAAGAATATTTAGTAAAACAGTTTATCATTTCAAGCATGATAGTATGTTTAAAACAAATCAATAAATATCTTTATCCATCATGTTCTAATTGTATTACTTTAAAGAAACACAGAATACTAAACGATGGCATCTGGATGCTACGAGCACCTTGAGAGTTTAGCCGTTTATAACTCGCTCCTTGTGAACTTTTTTTATATGTATATATTCACGATTTAAAAATTTCGGTCACTCCTGTTTCAAGTTATAAAACACTGTTGTTTACTTTCCGTTTCCAGAACTACCAGAAAAGAGCCCACTGTACAGGCCAGATGCGATGGCATTTGCAACTGGTTGGGGTCACGAAGGTAAGATGGATGAACACTTTAAGGAAAAAGCAAAAATCAGCAAACATCTGAAAGAGGTACCTCTCCCGCTTCAGACCAGAGGAAGGTGTCGAGATAGCTTGATAAATAAGGGAATAAATGCTTCTTATTTCACAGATCGCATGTTCTGCGCAGGTGATGGCCAAGGTAAGCAAAATATAGAGAAAATTCCAGACTATATATGGTTTATTATCGAAAGAACATGATGTTTCTTTGCTTGTGTGCTCTCCAAAGAAAAGGTTCAGGACTTTTGCGATCTAATATGGCTTTTTATGAGAAAAATATTAATACAAGTTTGTTTCTCTTTTAGCTACTATTAAGACTTTCAGATATCTTACACCTGTCCTAGAATTTGGTTGATGATATGTATTTTCATTATTTATTAGCCCTGTCTTCATACAAGCCTTTTCCTGAATTTCGATTAAGGACTGCAAAGAAACAGTCCATAAACTTATTGCTCATATTACACTCATGTCCATAAATTAAGGATAATGCCAGCAAATAAAGTTTCAGAAACAAAACAAACGTGACTTATTCATAAAGCCCATTTATTAAACAAAAGATAAGGAACAAAAAAATGGTGTATGTATGATACCATTCATAAAAACTACGATTTTTGCTCACTGGAGCAATTGCAAAATATATCTCCTTTACAAAAACTTAATATTACATGGTTGGTATGATGGTTAATACATTTTATGTCTCCCATGCGATGAAATACAGTCCGTACAACGTCTAGGCATGCTGAGTATCAAATTGTCGAGCTGATCTTGGGGAAGATTACTCCAGTCAGCAAGCAATGCTCTCCCAAGTTCCGGTACACATGTAGGAGGTGGTTGACGGGCTGAAATTCGTCAGCCAAGCATGTCTCACACATGCTCTATCGGATTCAAGTCAGGTGAGAATTCTGGCCATTCCATACGGGTGATATCCACAGATTGAAGGCATTCGTTTACGATGTTTGCTCGGTGAGGACGGGCGTTGTCATCCATAAACACAAATTCTGAGCCCATGGCACCCTTAAACAAACGTACATGTTGTTCCAGAATGATGTCCCGATAAATGTGGTCGTTCATGGTTCCGATTTGAACATGCAGAACTGTTCTGGAGCCCAGTATAATTCCACCCCAAACGAGCAATCCTGCACCACCATAACGGTGTCGTTCAGTGATGTTGTCTTGGTGGTAACGGGTACCTGGCGTTCTCCATATGAAAGTCCGAAGTGAATCAGAATGCAAGCTAAACCTGGACTCGTTGGAAAACATCACACAAGCCCACTGTGACGATGTCCACATTTCATGTTCTCTACTCCAGGCTAATCTCTGCCGACAGTGAGTTGCCGTAAGCGGAACACATCTGACAGGCCTGCGAGCATATAGACCAATATTCCCCAAACGTCTGTACACGGTTTGCCTTGAAACTGTGGTATCCGTGGCTGGAGATAGCTGACGAGACAGGTCGGATGCTGTGCTCCGTCTGCTTCTTTTGGCAGTTACTTCCAAATACCGGTCTTCATTCGGCTTTGTAACTCTGGGGTCACCTGTACTGTAACGTCTACTGACATTTCCATCATCTTGGAATCGTTGCCAAAGCCTAAAGATGACACTTTGGGCAATTCCAAGTTCCTCGGATACTTCCATTTGAGTACGCCCACATTCCAGGCGGCGGATAATTCTACCACGTAAAAAATCCTCCATAAGCGTCCTCTGTGTCATAACTATTCGGTTATGACACTGAGCGGCTTACAGAATGCTTGTGAACAATTTTACTTCTTTGCCACCATTCCTTATATAACCCTCTCTTACGCTCTCGTCATTGTGACGTACTATCGTCGTCATCTGGTGGCTTCCTGTAATTTGCATATTATTCTTGAAGATGTCTGAGATAATTCTACAGGTGGAAATTTTCTTTAGAGTTCGATTAGACTTGAAAATAGGTGCTATATGATACCACTAGCTGAATACCCTTGCTTCGCTACGGAGTATATTCAAATTATACTCCATATTCAAACTATATTCTGTTCTTTCCTCTTAAAGGGATGTTTAAATCATGTTTCTATCTTAATTAGAACAGGAGCTACTAATTTTTGTTTTGTTTTGGTATGGGCGCTTGGGTCCTTAGAATATAAAGGTGAGATTATTGAGGAATTGAAACAAAAGATCAAAAATAATGGTGTGGTCGTGCATTTCCACTGGATAAAAGCATATATCAGGATCAGAAATTATGAGGAAGTTGACACTGCGACTAAAAAAGCCACGGAACTGGACATAATTGAAGGTACCTACAAAATGACCAGGCAACATGCAAAGGCAAAGATTAAGGCATATGGAATGAAAGTCTGGCAAGAAAGGTGGACCGATAGTGAATTGGGGAGGCCGGTTTATAAAATCTGCCCTCAGGTTTTCTTAGAAAGATTGATATCGAATTTCCATATTAATCAAGCTATCTCTCAACATGGAAGCATGGGCTCATATCAAAGAAGATTTTTTGGGAAGAGTGACATCTGTGCGTGCAGAGAGGTCCAGACAATAGAGATTTTTTGATTTAATTGTGTAACATGGAGAGATTTTAGATCGAGTTTACCAAGGGATATTACTGAATGGTCACCACATATATTCTATAATGACTACTACTGTAGAAAATTCATTTTGGCTGTGATGAAAGACCTTATGGACTTTCATTACCCCTTTTTGGGTCATTGATAATTTTGTTGTTTGTTTGCTTCGGTTTATATAATTGTTTATCATAGTATGTATTGTATCGAACGCATGTATTTATTTTATATTGTGTGGTCCTAGTCAAGCTGATTGCCATTGCGAAATTTGTCGTCTTTCAAAATCCTCCGTATACCTTCGGGAAGGACGGATTATCTTTTGGACTTTTTGTTTTGATATATTTTCAAAATCTAGCTTTCAAGCAGTAGCTGTCAGGGAAACGACTTCCTTTGAAATGTAAACACGTTTTTTTACGGCACGTTTTTTCCGAAATTAATGTATAGTATTATTATTTAAATTTTAAAGGAATTTATATTTAATTCTTGCACTTTATGTATATACACTTCTTCTACAGTGAAGGAAGTTGTCTATTTATGTTTCGATTTTTGTTAGCTTTCGAATAATTTTTCTGATATTTCGAACTTAGTATTAATTTAAGTATTTTTGTGATTTTTTACGAAATTTTGAAAGATTTTCTAAAAGAAATCTTTAGAAATGCTTAGGAAAAGAAAATTTGAAGTTGTTAGGGCTAAAATTAGGAAAAAAATCTCGATCGTTCTATTTTATTTTTGGAGGCACATAGTGTACAACAGACCACCAAAAAAATCTTTGTAATCTATATTGGTCAGGAATGTCTATTATTTTATTTTGTAGAAGATACAGAAAATATTTCTGCCATTTTCCAGACTTTGATTTATAGTTAATAATAAAATGTGTTTTTCGAAATGTTACCTCAAATTCTCATGACAAATACAATGAAGATTTCTTTCAAATACCGTGTTTTACAGGTTATCTTAGAAACAAAAGGTTTTAACAAAATAACTCTGCATTTAAAATAATCGTTTCCTATACTCTGAGGCAATTACATTACATTTCTGACTTTTCAAAGTAAACTCTTACCCGAATTTTTAAGAATTGTTCAGGAATAATTATACAGAAATTTTCTCCCATTCACTAAATTTTTGAAGAATGTAGTTCTCCGAAAAAATAAGATAGTAGAGTTTTTTGAAGAGAATGATTAATTACAATTATTTCTTCCTTCAATTTCAATGATAGAATCAGTATTTTTCTCCATTTTTGTTTTTTCAGGAGGAAACGACACCTGTGAAGGGGACAGTGGAGGACCTTTAATGCAGTCACAACAAAATTCAGAAGACTTTCTTTACTGGACACAAATAGGTATAGTCAGCTGGGGCATTGGATGTGCTCAAGAAAACTTGTACGGATACTACACTAATTTACAGATGCTCAGACCATGGGTGGATAGAACCATTGAAGCGGCAATGAAATCAATGGTTTAAAATAAACAATTCCTGTTTCCATGCTTTGAAGAAACTCAATCGATAAACGTTGCTTAGAGATCTCTGTTTTGTTCTTTTATGCCTTCATGAATCCCATTGAAAACCATGTCTGGATAATTTAACTCATTAAACTAACTGTCTAATCTAATAATACTAGTTATATTAAAATACTCTGCCGCAAAATAACTAATCTTGGCATAACAATTTTTTATGAAGTTCGGCTAAAGTAAAGTCTTCAAATAATAATCCAGGTTCATAATAAATTAAGGATGAATGCAGTTCAAAATTGCCTGGGATTGATAAGCATCACTGCTGTTATTTTGAGAATGCTAATGATACTTAGATGTAACTTCCCGGCATTCATTGTCATCACCAACGAAGTTACAGTTTCAGTTTTGGTTTATTTTAGACTAGTTGTAAACTAGTGTGGTTGGCTATTCTAATATGAAGCAATTCCTCCTCTTGATGTCAGATAACTCTAATAATGCTAGTTATATTAAAATACTCAGCTGAAAAATTACTAAACGTGGCGTAACAATTTTTTTATGAAGTTCGACTAAAGAATTCAAATAATTATCCAGGTTCATATTAAACTAAGGAAGAATGCAGTTAAAAGTTGCCTGGGATTGAAAAGCATCACTGCTATTATTTTGAGAAAGCTAATGATACTTAGATATAACTTAGCATTCATTGTTAGCTTAGCTTTTTTCATAGTATAGTAAAGTGTTATATATTTCATGATCACTTGCAAGAGAAATTTAAAGTTGAGTGAAAGATAGCTTAATGACACAAGTGAGGTATGAAAAGAAAGTAATTTGTACCTTTATAATATAGTAAAAAACTTATTGCAGTTTTTTTAATCACAAGTGATTGCAACATGCTCAGTTGCAGTCACCTGTGATTAAAAAAAAATAGGCAAGAGTGATCACATCTTTGAAATCCCTGGATTGTTTTAAATTTTGTTAAAACTGTAGAAGATTAGTTCTGTAAATCTTCGTTACGACACACACACACAAGGTGAACAAAATTAATAATTAAGTGACCGTGTAAGAATGTTTTAAGTTTTATCAAAGTACCAGATTTTTTTAGGAGCCTATGGATTTTCAAACAATCTTAATTTATTTTTTTCTCACTGTTTACCAAGCAAACAGTGTTAAGGTTCGAGTTCTCCGTTCTTGAACAATTGTGAAGATTTCTGAAGATGGTGAGAGAGGATTACAAAGAGGTTAACACTTTCCTCTTGCAATGTTTTCCGAAATATGTTGGACGGGGCAAAGGACAATTTTTGTAGCCGGAAGCAAATGGTTTCAATAAATTAATAAAATTGCTACAAAAGATTCTGTTTATAATATCAACTTATTTCTTTATGCAATTTAAAACCCCATGAGGCATTAAAAAAAACACATTATTTCTTCTCGTAAACATTTTCCTTTCTACTCCAATAATTACAAAATTCAAGCTTGCAGAAAAAACTGAAGCAAAATATTCAGGTTAACCAAAAAAATTTCATACCTTAAAGGAAAAAAATAAACTATTTGAGTTGTGTGTGACATACATATATATGCAACAGATATATGACACTTAAATATCCAGAGGAACTTGTTATCCAGTTCTTGTTTCCTGCTTTTACCTTCTTTGGAGCGTTGGATAGGTTTCATTGCCCTGAACCAATAGGATTCGGAAGCGTATGTTTGAAGGTTCACCATGCTAAATTTTAAAGGTAAATTAAAATTTGTGCTTAACACTGAAATTATTAGGCGCCTTTCGCTTGATCAGCAGTGTTAAACTTTTTCAGACTTCTCGAAACATAACGAATTTGTTTTTTAGGTGATGTAAGGTGTTCTTCTATTATTTTACATGCAATATACACTCAGACAAAAAAAATTAGCGCACCAAGAAGGAGTCGTCAAAATGAAACGAAATTTTACATACGTAATGACTACTTTGATATAAGTAAATGATAAGAAAATCAAAGAAAAAGGATAATTTATTTCAGAGAAAAAGGCAAAAGAACGGAGGAGTTAATACTCCGTTGGACCCCCTCTAGCGCGAATGCACGATGCGATACGATCGGGCATTGAGTCATACAAGTTCTTGAGACATTTCGTTCCATATTTAATGTAACCTTGCCTCTAGTTCGTTCAAACTCGTGGGATGCCCAACTCGTCGTCCCAAATGATCCCAGATATGCTCGATTGGAGACAAATCTGGGGATCGGGCAGGCCAAGGAAGGGGAGTAACAGAGCGGAGACAGTCTTGTGACACCCTTGTCGTATGAGGCCGAGCATTGTCTTGTTGAAAAATGGCTCCTGGGAGCCGTTGCATGAGTGGCAACACATGTGGTTGCAGGATTTCATGAACATACAGCTGGGCTGTCATGGTGACACGGAACAATACTAGGGGTGACCGTGTATTGTAGGCAATGGCACCCCATACCATCACACCAGCTGTGGGAGCGATGTGTCGCTGTACAGCAAAGGCAGGATTGAAGCGTTCACCACGGGCTCTCCACACACGAACACGATTGTCATCACTGCCGAGATTGAATCTGGATTCGTCGCTAAAGACGACCTGGTTCCATTCCGCTGCAGTCCAGTTTCCTCGTGCGCGGCAAAACTCCAAACGGAGGCGTCGATGGGTGGGCGTCAAGGGCAGCACACGTAATGGGTGCCGCGATACCAACTGTCCTTCAGCCAGGCGCCTTCGTATGGTTCGAGAAGACACAGAGGCCCCTAGTGAAGGTGTTACCTGTGCCTGGATGGCGGCCGATGAAGCAGTTGGCTGTACGCGTGCATTTCTTACGATGTGGCGGTCTTCTCGACGACTGGTCTGTCGAGGGCGTCCTGAGCCTGGTCTTCGTGTACATGACATCTCTCGGGTCCACTGGTCCCAACACCTCCTCACAACACAATCAGAGCGGCCTAATTGACGAGCTACTCGCCTAGCTGACCACCCAGCTTCCATCATCCCGACGATTCTCCCCCCCTCAAACTACGACAACTGTTTATATTGTCTTCGAACAAGGCGTAATGGCATGTCTATCTCAGCTCTTCCTTTGTAAATGATTCAGCACACTCAAACAAGCTTTGGTTGCCTGTTTTATACTCCACAGAGTACGATGTTCAACGCCCTCTACCGGCTATACGTAATGCGCAATCACGCTGCATTTCTAATCATTTGCATATCTCCCCGACATGTACCTTCATTGCAAGTTTCGTTACGATCCCGCAATTAATTCTTGGTGCGCTAATTTTTTTGTCCATGAGTGTATAAGAAGGAGGTATAGAGTAATGAATTTCCTGCGCAAAATTTTCCATTTTCATGAGCAAAATTGTTTTCATAATGTTTTGAGCATAAGCAGATTTAGACTTAGTTACCTACTTCATTAGAATGTTGTTTAGTTTGGAGCGCTACGGTCAATTTTTCCTACACGAGGGCTAACTGGACCGGGACCTACTGCTTAAGGCTGCTGTGTGCTAACCCTATTTGATTCGGTCACCTCAGTGTTAACCTATGGAGAAAATGTGTCTACCACTTGCGGCTACATAAATGCTGATAATCCAATAAAAATAGTATTTTCAGATAGCCTGAACTTTTCTGCAAATTGTTGCAGGATTCATTTTATAAATTTCGTCCACCAAAGGAATCGATGAGCGTTTAAAGCACGCTATATCAGATTTCCTCCGGGAACAATTTACATTTTAAAATATTATTTGAATTTTTTTAAGCGAAAAATGCCCCAAGGTGTGAAATTTCTTTCTCTATTACGGAGTACAATTTACAAAAAAAAACAAAAAAACTTTTAATCCAAGTCGACAATACTTAGACACATTTCCTTCATATGTTAACATTGAGGTGAGCGAATCGAATAGGGTTAGTAAACAGCAGCCTTAAAGCCGATTCCGAACAAATGTCCATGTCAAGAGCGGTACTCGAACCCACAGACTCTGGTACCGAATGTGGGATGATGGACGAATTGGCTAGCGCCAATTCGTCCATCATACCACTTCATTATAATAAATTGAAGATAAAAGTGTCTTTCGTGTACCATTATTTAAGAGGGGTAAATTTGTTTTGTATTTAAATGCTTTTGCCTTCAACTTATTCTACTCCACAAACACCGCTTAAGCACCACCTTATTACAATGCAGTAGATGAATTTTCATAAAGTAAAAATTACAGTTTCGGTGAGAAGGAAAGATTTTAAGAAATTCAACATATGAGAGATTTGAAATCTGAGTAATTTTTTTATTTCAGTAGCATATGCATTCTTTATACTTTGTTTTAGTTTATTATGTTCAGGAGTATCCCAGAGTCCGGGCAAAGGACAAAGGATGTTCAAACCCCCCTTGTAGTAGGGAATGATGCTAATTATGCAAATAACTGGCATCATGACCGGAAGGCTTTAAAAGACTCTCCTTTACAAGAGTTCTTTCATGAGTCAACTTAATTCTATCGAAATAATTAGGACATATTTCAGCGATTATCTGATATGTTAGAAGGGGCCACAATCTAACAGTTTTACCTTTATTAAAATTCCTAAGGAAGATTCTTTGTCACTCAAACCGGAAAGAATAGAAAATATATTGTATTGTGTATAGAAATTTTATAATTAAGCTTCAAACATCCGACTGCAGCTTGAGAAAGATCCCCTTGACAGACTGAAAAACAAACAAACCCCAAAAGGAAAATTGGCGGATAACTTGATAAGAACAGGGGTAACAGACTGCAGGAAAAAACATTTGAGTGATACCAGGTAGTACAGATGTACGGAAATAAGCAAAATATTTCCGTACATCTGTACTACCGTACTTCCGTACATCTGTACCATAACGTTTATTTTACTAATCGAGTTGTGTGATATTTTGCACGCAAAATTTACCTTAAACATTTTATGGCATGTTCCACAGTGTGTTAAAACCTGTCACAGAAAATTGTAATTTTCTGCGTTGTTCTAATCAGAAAGCCCATCAAGAATCGCTCAGCAGGAATAGCGCTAATTGTGTATATATTTTTGCAAAAGTAAGCGAGACGTCTTCCCCACAGTTTTTGAAACAGGAGGCTTGTGTCTGTGAGAACATGTACTATCTCTTAAAATTTGTCTATTGTATTTTTCAGTGCATTTAATAACTAAAATATATTCCCTAAGCCTTTTAGACCAGTGTTTCCTAACTATGCGACGGCATGACTTTCTTGGGCGAGATTTTATTCGCGTCCCCGCTTTACATTTCAGTTGTTTGGTTACTCAAATTAGCATATTGGGCTGATATTTTTTCAATCTTAATATTTTAAATAATAGTCTTCAAGGACAAGAGGAAAACATCCTAAAAGCCAAATATAAATTCACTAGATTCATGAAAAAAATTGCTGATCTATATATCAAGAATAAAAGGTTTACAATACAATCCTTCAATTCAAATAATTACTGAAGATATTTCAGTTGATTAAACAGGGAACGTTAGTGTTGAGACTTTAATTTTCTTCAACAGAGAGAAGTACGTTTTCTTTATTTTTATTTTGAGAATATCTACTTTTTAGATGGCAACATTTTTTTTGAAGTTATCTACCTTTTTGCTGTTATAGTAGTTGTTACAATTTTGGCGTGGGATATGTGAGTTTTCTGTGAATAAAATTCTTCTAAGTTATTTACTGATGAAAATATATTTTATTTTCTGTGTTGCTGAAGTTCTTAAGTACAAAGAGTATTATTTCTTTTGAGAAGATGGAACGCATTAAAGCACAGAAGTTATTTCATTTTTGACTCAAGGTAAAAATTTTTATTCATTTTATTTTAAAGGAATGGCTGTTTTCTTGAACTGGGTGTGTTTTCAATGGTGTTGAGTAGATTTAGACACACTAACTTTCTTTTATGTTTTTGTTTAATAACAGTTAGTATTCGCATTCTAATATGGGTGCGAACTTTCGAAATTTAAAAGAGAAACAGCTGAGTTACTTTCTAGAAAAGTCTTCAGCTGACAATAGTCAAATATCGATAGTAAACACTATTCTAGATAGGTCGGGGGAAATCGCTGATCTCAGTTCAAAGACGAAAGAAAAGCCTATGGAACTTTCCGCTGACGGACTGCTCAAAATAGAGTTTCAATCATAGAGGTTGTGCACCTTCTGGATGAAGAGGAAGGGAGGAAACCCAGAATTTCCAAGAGAAGCTAATAGTACCATTCGCTACATCCTACCTGTGTGGGTTAATATTCTCCTCCGTGATTAATACAAAAGCGAAAAAGAGAAATAGACGTACTGGAGAAATGCTCAATTATTTGCGTTTAAAATATTGAACCACGATTTGACGAAGTGGTGAAAGAAAACAAGCGAATTTATCTCATTGATAAATAACTACTATAATGTCTATGTATTAATTGAGATTGTAAAACAAATGGTTAAATTTTATTAGTTTTCCTTTATACACTGCTGGTCATACAAAATGCAACATCAAAAAGAACAAGAGATATCAAAGCCAAATTTATTCTAGAGATTAAAGATAGCATCAATGATAATTGATTGGAAATACAGCCTTCTTTTAAGTGAAGACGAGAAAATCAGTAATGAGTGTTGCCTCCATGTCTATCAATAACCTCTGCGACACACCACGGAATTAACTTAAAGAGGCTTTGTATGTGGTGTTGGGGAATGGAAGCCAATGCTGCCTCCACACGGAGCCAAAGTTCCTCTGTTGTACCCGCGGGTGGGGTATGCCGGTCTAAGAAAGTCCAGGATAGATCTGGAGAACAGGCAGTCCAGGGTAACAATGCACTCTGGTGGTCTAAAAGGAAAACTTCAACAATGTGTGCAGCGTATGTCCTGCATTGTCCTGTTGAAACGTGGCTGCAGGCAAGCCGTAAAGGTAAGGAAAAAAACAGGCTGCAAAACCTCAGAGATATAGTGCTGGCTAGAAAGTGTACCGGTAATATGTACTAGAGGAGTAAGGGAGTAGAATTCAATTCCACCCCACACCATAACACCAGCTGCAGGACCAGTATGACCATGCATGACACAACAGTTGAGCAGCATCTCTCCATGGTGTCTGCGAAACTCTAATCCAACCAATATGGTGTTGCAGACAGAAGCGGGATTCGCCAGAAAACACAATGTCACGCCCTTTGGAATGAATGGAGGACGGCTCAGTGCACCATTGCAAACGTAAACGCCTGTGGTTTAAAGGTAAGCGAAGCAATGGACGCCTAGCGGACAGTCCACTGTCTGCAAGCGACGTCGCACTCTTCGTGCGGACACCTTGTGTTACAGACTGTATTTGTTGTGCTATGGTTGCGGATGTGGAACTGCGCTTCATCAGTGCCATGCGCACAATATGCCTGTCTTCCCGTGGAGTGGTGCGATGAGGCGGTTGCAATCGCTCATGTCGGTCAGTCGTACCATCCTGCATCCATCGATTCTATATTCGCATGACTATGACTTGGTTATGACCAACACAATGACCGATTTCTCGGAAGGATAATCCGCAATCTCTGTATGCAGCGATTCTGCCTTGGTCGAACTCCGAAATGTGCTCAACTGATGCTCGTGTTTTTATCCGAGGCATACTGAAGCTTGACACACAAAAAACGAGAGCACAATTCACGTTCTTCAAAAGGGCTATCTTTCCTCTCTTTATATATACAGTTTGTCACGAGCGCTGCAGTCGCCCATGATGTGCTCGTGCGCTGCAATCGTTATCATTTTAATATTCCACAGCGGTATACGCATGATGCAAATTTCCTGTCGTTTGGTTGCTTCCTTCTTGGTGTTGCGTTTTGGATGGCCAGCAGTGTAGCTCGCGACCCCCTGGATTAACCTAAGGGGTTGCCGTGGACACTCTGAAAACCACTGTTTTAGTCACTGATATTTACGTATTGCAAAGCGCTGTAATGATTACATTTTTGGAAACACGGCTGTAGGAAAGCATGGTCCTTGCAGGTATACTTGTCATCTGACGGAGGAGCACACATTCTTTCAATTCTTTTCAAGAGCTCATACGTCTCTTAGGTGTCACTGGAGTGTTATGAGAAATTAGTGCTCTGTTACGCTTTAGTACACGAATTTCACTTAAAGGGAAATATTTCTTATTTGTCTATTTTCTTATCAGTGTTTTCTTTAACGCACACCCCCACCCCCCCTCAATTTTTTCTGTGAGCAGACGAGCCGACATTTTATACATTGTTATTTACGCCGAATACCGATATATACAAAACAAAGAACAAAGTAATTAGATGTCTTCAAAAATGTTTTGAAAACGATACTCAGTAAATCGTATTGAATTCACCATTGTTTATGCCACTCTCTGTTATTTTTATGTCTTTAACCAAATCAATGTCAAGTTTGGTGGTTTGGAGCGCTATGGTCAACTTTTTACTACACGAGGGCTAATTAGACAGGGACTTACAGTTTAGAATCGATTCCGAACGGCTGCAAACATCCATGCCAACAGAGGACTTTAACCCAAAGGATCTGTTCAGAATTCTAGCCCCCTAGCCATTTGGCAATCACCTGGCAAACCGATGTCAGCGAAAATTCGATAGGACTGTAATAGTTTGATTAGTTTTTCCGAATTTTGTCAGTCAATGTTCTTAGTGTTAGCAATATAATCGCAGACGATCTCAGTTCTTTCAATTCTCTCTGATACGTTCTCTTATCAAAGATGTCTATTGGATGTCTTATTAAAAGTTATAGGCTCTTTCTGGAATACTGTATAAGTTTATAAATACATATGATGTTCTTTTTCAAGCAGTCTGTGTCTATCTGTGTTGTAGCTTGTATATGTTTGACCTACTATAAATAAAAGTATTTTCTTGGTACCGGGTGAGCAAAAAGTCCATAAAAACTTCAAAAATTCATAAAAATCGGAAAAATAACCAAAATAAAAAAACGTTTGCAGGGTAGCATCGCTAGGTCACGGGATTTTTTTTTAAGACGGGAAAACAAAAATAACTAAAAAACAGCTGACAGGTGGCTCTAACGTACACAAGTGAAAAAAAGATACGCAAATAACGAAAAGAATGCTTCTAAATCGTTTATTACAGCAGTAGGTGTTCCACATGACCCCCACCACAGGGGATAATACATTGCAGGCGAGTCACAAATCCAGCAATGGCAGAGTGCAGCAGGTCCGAATATATACACGACACCTCTCGGCGGATCGCATCTTTTAGTTCCAACAGATTGGAAGTACCAGATAGATACACCCGGAATGATACATCTGTTGACTTGTGTACGTCAGCGCCACCTGTCGGCTGTTTTTTAAGTAATTTTTTCCTGTCTTAAAAAAATCCCGTGACCTGTCGATGCTAACCCTGCAGACGTTTTTTTTATTTTGGTTCTTTTTCCGGTTTTTATGAATTTTTAAAGTTTTTACGGGTTTTTTGCCCACCCGGTATTTAACTTAACTTAGTTTCCTCCTTTATTGTAATACGTAGGTCGATCAAATTTGATCGAGACTTTGGTAATAGCAGCCGTTCGTTTTAAAACTCATTGTTGTAGCAACAGCGTAAAGTCAGCTGTGGTGTCCAGAATGATTTGGAATCTGTCAGATATTAAGATGTCAGTCTGTTAAGCAGCAATAACGATGAGTGAGGGAAAAGTACCTCGTGCAGTTGAGCAACACATTATTGTTAATTTTTTAACGAATGAAAATGTTATACCCATTGAAAATTTTCATAGATTACTAGCACAATTCCGCAATGACACGCTATCGAAGTCGCAAATATGAAAAAAGGCACAAAATGTTTCGCGATGGCCGAGAAGTCGAAAATTTGTGTCATCTTCGTCAACTAGGTACCAGCGTTACGGTTGAAAAAAATTCAACTAATTCGCCACTTATTCGTGACCACCGACGAATAGCAGTTCATGACATTAGTGAAAAAAAAACCAAGATAAGATATGAAAGTTTGCAAACTAGGATAAAGAAATGAGTTGAAATTTCGAAAAATCACTGCATGATAGGTCCCTCGAAAAGCAGTCTATCGATCCCGAAAGCGTGACTTTCTGATCCGCAATTTTTTTCTCCTACAGGAAAAGGCTAGACCTCACACTTCTACTGTAACACAACAGAAATTATTGAAACTACTGTAAAGTACACTTGAAGATTCCCCCTACTGTTCAGATTTATCAACCTCCGACTACCGTTTGATTGGACTCCATAAATTAGCTTTAGAATTAGATTTTCAGCTGTTGAAGAGGTATGAGAATTTTTGTGCAGTTAGCTTCTTACGTCCTACTTCTTTTTATAACCCAGGAATAATAAAAAAATCTTCTAACACATTGGCGGAAGTGCGTGAATGTTGATGGAAGGTATGTAGAAAAATGACATTGGTAGTTTTCATTTTTTAAGGGGGTCCAGGATACAAAATTGTTTGAATTTTCGAAAAATTTCTATTGAATTAAAATTTTTTTTTGTTCTTTTACGCTTAAAATGACGTTTAAATCAAGTTTCTATCTTAATTAGAACAGGATATTTTTTTTGGCAACATTCTAATGGTAGCCAATCGTTGTTTAAACCTGTAAATGCGTTTTTCTGTATGATGGTATTTTTCCCCATTTCCCGTCTTTAAATTGCATAAGTCAAGAACCGTTAAAGATAAATGGTTGACACTTGGAACATGTCTTTTTCAACTATTTTACTTTAATTTTGATTCAGCAAATTTGAAAAAAAAAATATTTACTTTTGAAAATATGATTTTTAAAAAATAAGTTACATAATTTTTTTTTGTAATTTTTAATCTAAATATTTTAAATTTCTTTAAAAATTAATATTTCAAAGAATGGTGAATCAAAATTAAAACTTATATATTTCTGTTTAATTGAATGAAAAAATTTTGAAATTCGACAAATAATATTTCGAGCTTACTTTTATTAAAACTTTTACCCCACTTTTATTAAAAATTTTAAATTTAAAAATTTTTTAAAACTTTTTGAGAAATTTTATGATGTGATTTTGTTTACGAATTATATGGTTAGCCATCACAAAAAAATTCAAAACTTTAACTCAATAGATAAAAAAAATTTTAAAATGTGTCACGGACCCCTTAATTAAATAAAGAATTACAGGTAAACCCAAAGAGAATGTGAAATTACAAAAAAATGACACTAACAGTCTAAAAAGTTAACAGAAATCTGCAGTTAGTACAGCACGCAACATAAATGCAAGATCTGTAGGAATAATAGGAACGAGGCAATCGACCCCTGGAGGCCTAACCGAGTCGGTCACCTCAGGGGGGAACTTTCTGAAAGGATGTAGGTAAAGCCATAAAACATCCCAAGACCTCTCATTGAATACATAATTTTTGGTAAAGTCTGGTTATAATTTAATCCTATCTCGTAGATGTTTAGTCACGCTGCAATAGTAATATTATGATATAAAAGTCGATAAAAGTCACGCTTAAAAAATGATTTATAACATGGAAAAAGGAAAGTCAAAAAAGAAAAAATAATAATTTTAATGTGAAGACAGTCATTTACAGGGTATCAACAGTATCTATCAACTCTGGTGAGCTCTTATTATGAGCTTTTGTATGATATACCCAGAAAATATGTCGGAGGTAAAAAATTTGGAAAGTGGAATTTCTGCTTACAAGATCAAAGCGTCTACCATGTCTGATGCATTGCGGTTCGAAATTTAGATCATCATTTGTAAATGAAAACCTAGATGTAAAATTTATAATCCAAATAGGAAGGACGTTTGGTTCTTTCCTTGTGGACTGGACGTATTGGTTACAGGCAAATATTTAGAGATATTACTTTGTTGGAATTTTGTCTCTCTAGCACTTGTAATTTTACAGTTGAGGAGCCTATAAAACTGGATACTTAGCCGCTAGTTAAACTGGAGATGCTTTTTAAGTAATGTAAGTGACTCCTCTGACTATGACACAAAATTTTATGTTTCTGTGTACATATATTTCCCGATGATTCCCTCCCAAAATGTATCTTTATAAAAAGTAACAATACTAACAAATAATACATTTTTTTCAGAGTAATTTTTGCTTCCAGGAAAATATTATCAGAAATTTGAACCTAAATGAAAAAAATGAAAATTGAACAAAGAAATGCTATGCAATGATACCTTGCGAGGAATTACAGGCATATCCGTATTAAAGGTAGAAAATGATGAAAAAATCGTTCCCGAGATAAATGGACGTAAAGGGAAGATGTGGAGCAAGCTGTGCAAAGAAAGTACAGTAAAAAAAAAGTTGTAATTTGCCTTACAGTAATCACAGATACATGCGGTATTTATTGTTTAATTATAAAAGCTCTATAATGTCATTTAAGTAGAAATATTACAATTCGCTTTTGTTGAGAATTTTCTAGGCTATAACTCCTTAATGTATTTGCATTAAAAAATAACAAATCAAATATTATGAAATTTTTTAATGCATAATCATTTAATGGTCTAAAAGCAGAAAACAAAGATAGATTCGAATGATATGCGTTATCTTGCATTTGCACTAAGAAATTCCGTTCCAAAAACAACCATTTTGTCCTTACATGTTCTTCAGGGCGTCTTCAATAGTTTGTTCAATCCATGGTACAAGCCTCTGCAGGTAAGTATAATAACCATATGTATTCTTTAAACCGCATCCAATGCCCCAGCTGACTATTCCTGTTTGAGTCCAGTACAGAAAACCTTCTGAATTAAGCTGTGACTGCATTAAAGGTCCGCCACTATCCCCTTGACAGGTATCATTTCCTCCTGAAAAAATACCACAGAATTAATTTACACCATCCTTGCAAGAAGGATTGCAAATAAATAGCTATTCATAAATGAATATTATGCATATTTATTACTCTCGCGTTAGATGGGTGCCGTGTAAATTGGAACCCAGGGCCGTTCCTAGGGTAGCTGCCGCCCGTGTGCGAGAATAATTTTGTCCCCCCCCCCCCTCATACCGTATGGATTAATTGAAATTTCTCTGAAATATTTTTACCTTAAATGAAACAACAAATTACAGAAAATATTATAAATTCAGTTTATTTTTTAATTTTACAACCTAACATAATAATAATTATTAATGTATTAATATGTAATTACCAAATGAATGCGTTATATTAAATAGATACAACACATATCTATTAATACATATACTTAATAAGTCAGTCAAAAAGGTTAAATAATCTTTGCTTTTCTTGCCTTTTTTAATGCAAATTCTGTTATAATATCTGATACATCTATATCTTCCGAAATGTGCTTTTCGATACTAATAATAGATAAGTCTGAAAGCCTTTCTTTTCCCATTGTTGATCTCAAATAATTTTTTATTATTTTAAGTTTTGAAAAGCTTCTTTCCCCGCAAGCCACAGTCACAGGTAATGTTTAAAAATATTCGTATGGCAATCACTAAATTTGGAAGCAGATAGATGAGGTTATTTGTAAATAGGTATTGAATCACATTTAACGCGTTCATTTCAGGGGAAATATAGGGTGCAACGTTGTCAATTTCATCGCATAAATCTTCAGCTATAACATCTTTTTCATTTTTAAATGGATCATGTCACATACTTTCCCCAGATTTACAATTTGTAGATCTATTTTATTTATCTGTTTCAAGGAAATTATTTAGGTCGTTGAGAAAACTGAAAAGTGTGTGATGTTGTTTTATTTGTTCGAACCTTTCTTGTATTTTTGATAATGCAGTGTCCAATATTACAAAGTAAAAATTTATTTTGAATTGGTCTTCTGGATTTTTTGGAGCCTCATCTTTACATTAGTAGTCAAATAAAAAACTTAAAAAAGGCGCAATGTAATTTAAGCTGTTTCTCCATAAAGATTGACTTTTACAAAGAAACGTTCCAAATTGATGTTATTTTAATTTTGTTCATATTTTAAATACCATTCCCCCTACGTTTACTTTAATAAAAAAAATCGTATTTTCCCGATTTCTGAAAAATTTGCCATATTTCACGCACCTGTTAAAGAAATAGAGGGATGCAGATTAAAAATCCAAGTTTACACTTATTCCTGTAGTATATGTTTAACGTTTGCAAAATTTAAAAAAAAAACAAAAACATTTAAAATAGAATTAAGTAATGAATCATAGATTTTTTTTTTGCAAAACAAATATCAAACCATAAATGTATTATTTCAATTTCGAACCGCTAACCGCGCAAAAGAAAAAATATCAAGTTTACTTACCTGTGAAATATTTTTATTGGTTAGCAATCAAAAAATCGAGCCCGAAAGTTAGAGACAAAAAGCTTTGCTTTTCAGTTGTTGAGATGAACACGTTCAAAATTAATATAGTGCAAACTATCCCGGCTCTTGTATTTATAGGCTCAGGGCATAAACGAGTATTTTTCTGCAACCTGACAAAAACCGCCCGCACCGACGCGATGAGACGCGATTTGATGGGATGATGGGTTAAAACGTGTTAAAACAAAAACAAACAATGTATTTCCCAACTGGTTGCGACGTGGAGTAGCGTTTTTAAAACCAATGTGGTTTCCAGTTATACTTCTAAATGTATTTTTAACTCTAAGTAGTTACCTTGCATAACGATATTTTTATATTGATTATTTTATTAATAAATTAATTTAAAATTTTTTTTAACCGGGCGGCTGACTTGCCGCCCCCCATTGACTTGCCGCCCGTGTACTCCGCACCCCTAGCACCTCCGGGTTCGAACGGCCCTGGTTGGAACAAGTTTCATTTGTATTTTCCATTTCCCAACTTCTTTACTTCCTATGTGATCTCTATCTGATTCTCTCATAAAAGCTTCAATTCCTTTTTTATGAATCTGTATATTCTCTTGTACAGATCTGTATATTCTCTTGTTGTCTTTCAGTTTGTTGTGTTTATGTATCAATCTATCAATCAAACTATCTATTGTGGAATTTCCTCTCCTCGAAGCCTTCCTGCCAGCAGTGTGAGCGGATAATACAATCAGTTGGTCAGGGAGCAGATGGTGTAACCAATTTCAATAGACTGGCGCCGTAGCGTCTACGGACTAGACACTTCTGGACAAAGAAAAAAACACCCTGACAAGTTCATTGATATGATAATTATCGATATTTTATCGATAAGACAATTTTGCGCACGAAACCCAGGACCACCAATAGGGGCGAACTATGTAAGAGAGGAAATTTGTCTCCCTCCCGCCAGGGAGAAAACTCATAAAAAAAGGGCAAGAAGATCCTAGACCTAGAGGATGATGCTGAAGCTGATGCTGAGTTATCGTCGAGCGGTCGGACATTCGGATTTTCTGTCGGACATTCGGATAGGTTCTAAACGGGCAAAACTGCTCTTAGAAACCCGAGAGTGACAAGTTCAGGGATAACTATCCCTTGATAACGATCTTCAGAATATATAGCTGATTGCTCGGACTGATATTTGTGGACTGTCTTCACCCTTCTGTGTTCCGAATTTCGATTGTGAGGACTTGTCAAACTGATATCAGGGGTGTAGTGTGGTAACTCTACTCATCTTTTCCTGAACTGTTAATCGTAGTTGTGAACTTCACTCATCTTTTTCCGAACTGTATATTGTGTTAATTACCCGTATCTAACCACCATCTATTTATCTCTCTCTCTGTCTGTCTGATAAATAAACACACACACACACACACACATATATATATATATATATATATATATATATATATATATATATAGAGAGAGAGATAGATATATATATATATATATATATATATATATATATATATATATATATATATATAGAGAGAGAGAGAGAGAGAGAGAGAGGAAGGAAGGAAATATTTAATTTCATACATTCGAAGATTACCGATGAAAATTATAAATACACTGCTGGCCACCCAAATTGCAACACTAAGAAAGACAAGAGATATCACAACAAAATTTATTTTGTAGATAACATGTTGACCAAGTATCAAATGATTAAATTTATAGACTTCTGTGAAGTGTGATTCCGGCCAAAATCAGTAGCCAGAGTAGCCGCCATTGTTGGAGATCACCGCTGCCACACGCCTCGGCATTGATTCAAAGAGACTTTGGATGAGTTCTTGGGGTACAGCAGACCAAGAAGCTTCCACCCGTTGCCAAAGTTGATCTGCTGTGGCAGCTGGGGATGGAATCTGGGTCAATCGTAGAGCAACCGTGGACCACATGTTTTCTATCGGTGAAAGATCCGGAGAGCGAGACGGCCAGGGAAGCAATTCAATCTGGCGATTGACGAAGAACCGTTGGACAATGCGTGCCACGTGTGGTCGCACATTATCCTGTTGAAATATGGCTGTGGGCAAGCCCTGAAGGTAAGAAAGGACAACTGGCTCCAACACCTCGGAGATGTAGGGCTGGCTGTTTAAAGTACCGGCAATGCGTACTAGAGGTGTGCGAAAGTGATATCCAATACCGCCCCATACCATAATACCCGGTGCAGGACCAGTGTGGCGGTGCATAACGCAGCTGTTCAGCATCCTCTCTTCACGGTGTCTCCAGACTCGAATGCGACCATCGTGGTGTTGCAGACAGAAGCGTGACTCGGCAGTAAAGACAATTTCATTCCATTCTGTCGTCCACATCCTTCTGTCATCGCACCATTGGCGGCGGAGACGTCTGTGGTTCTGCGTCAAGGGTAGACAAAGCAATGGACGTCTTGCGGACAGACCACTCTGCTGTAAACGGCGTCGAATGGTACGCGCAGACACTGGATGATGCGTTATAGACTGCATGTGCTGTGCTATGGTTCGTGATGTGACTGAGTGATCCGTCACTGCCATGCGCACAATTTGCCTGTCATCACGTGAAGTGGTGTGCTGAGGTGGATGCGATCGAACACGCCGGTCCGTAGTACCCTCCTGCATCCAACGATCACATATCCGCACTACAGTTGTTTGGTTTCGTCCAACACGACTACCGATTTCCCTGAAAGATAATCCACAATCTCGGTAGGCCACTATCCTTCCTCTGTCGAACTCGGATACTTGATCAAAAGATGATCGCTGTTTTCGACGAGGCATAATTGATCGTTTTTTTTAAAAAAACCACAAGAAAAACACAATTACCGAACTTGAAATCGTCGAAATCTCCAAGTCTTAAATAGCGCTTTGAAGTGGCGCCACAGGCGCGCGTGATGTGTGTCTGCGCGGAAATTCTAATCATTTGCATATCTCACCTCCTCTAATGCATGTTGTAAATTTCATGTTATTTGCATGTTTCCTTCAGGGTGTTGCATTGACAGTGGCCAGCAGTGTATGCATAAAATTTTTCTTTAGTTTGACAACATTTGTTAAACTAGTAAACAAAGTTTTAAAACTCCGAAATGTATTGAGTAACGCTATAAAACACTTTAAAATCCTGTGATTTTTGCGGGATTTACCTGATAAAGGTATAACGGTATATTAGACTTATATACCTGATTTACACCTGAGTTACACTTGACATAAAAACTTAATTTCGAAATTATATATATATATATATATATATATATATATATATATATATATATATATATACAAGGGTTGGGGCAAAAGTCATGGCAACTATTTTTTTTTCTTGAAGATACCATTCCGGTTGGAAAATGTACATATACAGACGAAAGGACAAGGTCTTAACTACATGTGTGGACAATGATTAACACTGAAATATCGTAACACACTAATTTATTACGGTAGTATACAGGGCAATATGGCCTTCACATTGCAAAAGAATGATAACACAGTACACATAAAGTTGACATGACAAACCTGGGCCTAAAGACCCTCAATGTATTCCTCTTCCCGTGCTATTGTACGATATGGTAGTGCATTATTCCCAAGGGCTTCTAGTAATTCACTGTGACATTCCATCGCATTTCTCCCTCGGAGAACGGCTATTTTGATGTAAGCGCGCTGCTCAACACGGGTTACTTCCATCTCGCACGACACTCACCAACTGACTGATTTCAGAGCCCTCGCTGCGCTACTACCAGCTATCACAGAGCCATCTGTTGTTCTGCATACACACTATGCCTGCAAAACTTCCACACGACACATATACGTTTGTGATCCGTTCACATATCTACAAGAAAAAAAATTGTTGCCATGACCTATACCCCAACCCTCGTATATATATATATACCGGGTGGCCATAATTAAACTGACAGTGCTCACAGTGTTCTGTAGCGCGATCTATTTGCGAGAATGACGCCACATTTTGTAGGAAGATTAAACAAGACGGGGGACGAAGGATTCCGCGAAAAAATAAATTAGTTCCAAAAGTCACCGCTAGGGGAATATTTGGCGCTATGTAATAGAAAATAGAGTGTTAACAAATGCAAATTAATACGGAATAAAATTACCTTTTATTATGCACATTTTCTTATTTAGTTCAAGTGCAATATGGCAACACTTTTAAAAAAGCGTAAAATCTACATAAACACCGATAAAGTCTCGTGATCTGCAATATCACGTACGCTGAGCAGAAGAAGTTCTTTATTCAAATTTCACATTACATCCATTGGCACAGTGCCAGCTGCTTGGCTTTTAAAAGGCAATGTGTTACGTTTCGAATCAATCGGATTGAAAGTTTATGTGCAATGTCTCCTTCTTTAGTCGAGCGTGCGTTACTGGTCAAATTCTTTTACCTCAACCAGTGCAACGCGTCAGCCGCTCTTCGTGCTTTTAGAACGCACAAAAAATGCGTAAAGGTAACGGTCCTGTGTCAGTTAATGGGCTAAAAGCAATGGTTGCGACGTTTGAGAAAACAGGTTCTCTGAAGGTTCAGTCAGGCAGAGGACGAAAACCTGTACCACAGGATACAATCGAAGCAGTTGCTACGGCGATTGTCGACAGAGGACCAGACAATATTGCTGCCACCTCTAGCGCTCGTGGATTAGCTCGGAATATGGATATGCCTTACAGTACGGTATGGAAAATCTTACGAAAGATTATCAACTTCTATCCGTACAAGATCAGCCGTGTACAGGAGTTACTGTACCCCGACCATGATAAGCGATTGACTTTTGCTCTCACCTTTCTTTCCAGAATGGAGGTGGATGATGCTTGGCCGTGGAAAATCTTATTTGGAGACGAGGCTTACTTTTACCTGCATAGAACTGTGAATACCCAGAACTGCCGAATTTGGGATGACAAATCACCACATGCAGTCACAGAAATTCCCTTACATTCACCAAAGGTAACTGTTTGGTGTGGGTTCACAGCGGAATTTATCGTAGGTCCATTCTTCTATGAGAACATTACCCCGACAGGACCGGAAACCTGTTCTGTTACCGGAGAGAAATATCGCCACATGTTGAACAGCTTTGTCATTCCGGCACTTCAGAAAAGAACATGCCTGGGGGAAATCATTTTCATGCAAGATGGAGCCCCTCCACACGTTGCTGTACGGGTGCAACAGCTGCTACGACAGAAATTCACAACAGAAAGAGTCATTAGCCGCTACTTTCCAACTGCATGGCCACCTCGGTTCTCCTGATCTTACCCCATGCGACTTCTGGCTATGGGGTTACCTTAAGTCCAAGGTCTATCAAGGAGTGGTCCAGGACCTGGCTACGTTGAAGGATAACAAATCACGGACTGTACGGGAGATTCCTGCAGACATGTTACTTTCTGCTGTTGTGCATACTGTGCACAGAATGCAATATGTGGTCCACAACAACGGCAGCCACATTGAACCTCATTTGAATGCAAAATAAAAGGTAATTTCCGTATTGATTTGCATTTGTTAACACTCTATTTTCTATTACACAGCGCCAAATATTCCCCTAGCGGTTACTTTTGGAACTAATATATTTTTTCGCGGAATCCTTCGTCCCCCGTCTTGTTTAATCTTCCTACAAAATGTGGCGTCATTCTCGCAAATAGATCGCGCTACAGAACACTGTGAGCACTGTCAGTTTAATTATGGCCACCCGGTATATATATATATATATATATAGGGTGATTTTTATTAAACTGACACTACTCAGAGCCACCTGTAGCGCGATCTATCAGCAGGAATTCCACCAAAATTGATAGAGGGACTAAGGACGATAAGGACGACATGGGAAAGTGTTTCTATGAAAAAAAAAATAGTTTCAAAAGTCACCGATAAGGGAAGATTGTGGCGCTGAAAAGTAATTAATTAATTGGGGTATAGTATATTAATATACTATAATAATAATAATGATTTTTTTTTATTTTTGAATTCATTGCTTAAGCTTGATTAAGATTGTGGTTAGTACATTGCATTATTCGTTGTGATTTCCAAATGATGGAAACAACTCTGGTTTTCACTGACAAATCAATTTATTGAGTATTAAACACATAAATAATACGATACAATACTACGAAATATTTCATCCTTCATTTACACATTACTCACAACTTCATTACTACTAAGTTAATTATCTACGATACATATATTTAAGTCATATAATTATTTTAATATAATTTTATACACATATCATTCATCTTTACCTGGTTCAATTTACTGACATGATAATAAATCATAAATATAATTCATATTAACCTGACTCAATTTACTGACATACTAATAATTCATCAATTTCACCCATATTAACCTAGCTCAATTTACTGACATAATAATAATTCATCAATATTACTCAAGATATCTGGCCTCAATTTACTGACATAATAATTCATCACTATTACTCATATTATGTATTGTAATGCAGTCGCGCCCTATCAGTTTAATTCTTAGTATTAACAATTCTTAATTGACTAAAGCAGCGATTATATACACAAGAAATTAGGTATCGTGAGAAAAGGGAAAGCACGATACCTAATTGCTGATGCGAGATTGCAGGGGCGTCGATCCTTCGTCTGAGAACGGCATAATCTTGAGGCACTAGGAATGTTCATCTCAATTCATTAGTTCGGTGACGAACAACTAACATCGGCTGGCGGGTCCTTCAGACTCTTGAACTTCTCTCTCAACTGGCCTTCTCATCCTTTCAGGGCGGAACTATTTTGCGGCACCAGGATTGTTCATATCAATTCATTAGTTCGGTAACGAACAACTAACATCGGCTGGTGGGTCCTTCAGCAGCTGGAACTCAGAAGCTCTCCAATGGCATCATCATCCTTTCAGGGCGGAACTCATACGTAAGTCTCCATCTACAATTATTCGATGTGTTTTCTGAGTATTCGCTTCGACTATCAGCCCAACAAACGTCTTGCTAAATCGCAGTCTCAAATCTGAAATTCTTCCTTCAGTTATTTCATCACCATGTCTTTCTCCTTCTAACTCTAAGGCCCTCCTACATTGCTTTCCGATTGGCTATATTGTGTCAACAATTTGCCATCTGATTGGCCTGTGGTTTATCCTTAATATTTTATTTCATCCATTGGGGTTTCGTGGGCGTATCTTCTTGGGATCCCGCTTTCGTTGTTCCCACGGATGGGTAACCTCTTCTTGTGAGGTCCAGTTTTATGACCCTCAATAAATTCTGCCTTCCTGCCTTGTAGCACTTTTATATATCTCCTTTTATTTTCTTCCCTCTTTTGCGTTCTAAGCCCTCTTTCAGCGATTCGTTTATTACCTAAAATTGCCACTATACGACACAATGTCGTTGTACTCTACGACAAAGATATGGCGATGTTTTTGTCGGCGCACCCAAGAATTTGCACAAAACGGAAGTAAAACATCGAAATGCAAATTCATGACTACGTAGTCGACAGCAGCACCAGTATTTTGGGCCATAAATATCGGTGCGAAATCTGTTGCGCCATCACTTTACAGAAGGAAACGTCATCAGTCGCTTTTTTCCACTTGAATTTCCACCTTGCTCCCCGGACCTAACGAACTTGGCGGCCCTAAAGGCCAACACATCCCGTACTGTGATAAACATTCCTGGTGACATGTTACGCTCGGCCATTGAGAATGTAGTGTTTTGGATGCAATGTGTCATCCACCAGGACGTGGGTCACATTGAAGGGGAGAGAATTGAATTTGATGCATAAAGCGGTGTTGCAGTGAAATTTTTTTGTTATTCATTTGTCTGCTTATTACAACTTTTTCGGTATTCACCCCTTATCTTTACAGCCCAAATTACTGCTGTCGACTACGTAGTCGTGAATTTGCATTTCGATGTTTTATTTCCGTTTTGTGCAAATTCTTGGGTGGGCGGACAACTACAGCGCCATATCTTCCCCTATCGGCGACTTTTGGAACTTTGTTTTCGCAGAAACTCTTTCCCATGTCATTCTTAGTCTCTTTATCAATTTTGCCGGAATTCCAGCTGATAGATCATGCTACAGATGACTCTGAGTAGCGTCAGTTTAATAAAAATCACCCTGTATGTATACAAAATCTCCAATTTTAAAACTTATACAAAATCTCCAATAAAATTTTTGTTTCGATTGGAGACTGCGCTTGCCATTAGTACCGAGAATTATTAGAAGATTTATAGATTTTTGAACGTCAAATTATATCCAAATACTTTGCCTACCTTTTCCATCCCCTGCGCAAAACATGCGATCTGTAAAAAAGGAAGCATTCTGTGCGACGCCTGCTAAGCTTTCTTGGCATCTTTCTCTGGACTGAATCGGAAGGTAGATCTCTTTTAGATTCTGCGACGTTCTAAGTCTAACCATCTCGTGTGGATTTATAGGCACTTTTCCATCGTGGCCCCAACCTGTTGCCCAAGCTGTAGCTTTTGCACGGTAAAGCGGGGACTCGTCAGGCAATTCTGAAAAAGGCAAATAGCCAGCAAAGATTTCACATGAAGAACTGGATGAAATAAGGAAACTTATTCAAAAGCATAAATACAAAAATGAGGTATTCATAAAATTTTTAACCCTCAATTAAGAATCCTCCATCTTTTTTTCGTATGGATGACTTTCAGATAAGGTATTATTTTTACTGACATGAGGGAGATACCTCATGGTTGAAATCTCAGCTTTACTGGGGGATTCCTTATTGATTGTTATATTATAAAAATTATGACTTCTGTCTTTTTAAAATATGCGAATATTTCTTGTGATTTGGAAGAATCAAGTAGTTATCAGGAAGTTCCTTTGTTTTTTAGAAATTCCTGATTTTAGGCAGCTATTGTCTAATGTTGTCTAAAGATCAGTGAATAAGTTAATTCCATACACAAACAAATGAAATTTGTAACCTGAAGGATCTTAGAATGATCTTCAGGGAACAACTATGATGATAAATGTGATGAAAAAAAATCATGGCAATATACATTGTCTAAATCGATTCCATCTCTTTACGAAACTAATTGAAAATTGATCAACCGAAAAATTTTATTGAAAGTATGAGAGTCTAAGGTTGAATAATAGTTTTTGAATTTTTAAGTTGTGAAGTGTGTTGCATGTTGTATATTCCGGTATCAGATACGTTGAATGCATAGTATTTGGTATTAAAGGGATCAAACTCGGAGAGATGAGGCAGCTAGTTATTAAAACTATTAAAACTATTAAAACTTTTTTTACTATTTGCAATGTTGTTACACACGTATTCAGTACTCTGGGCAGTCTCTCACGGAAAACTGCACAATATGTTGTCGATCGTTAACCTTAATACTTACCATCTACATACCTTCTACACATAACGATATATTTGAAACCCTTCAATAGTGCCCATAAATTAGTATTGCATTTTTCCCATCCTTAAATTTGATTCATAACAGGATTAAAGGATGAACTACGATTCAAGACGCAAAAGGAAAACGAAATCGAATGGTTTTGCCTGTTAAAGAACTAAAAAAATCAATGGAAACCGCTTAGGTAATGTATATGGCTGAATTTGCCTTAGGTATAGTGTAAAAATGTATCACATCTGTTAGTGATATGTATTGAAATGAGAAATTTAATATGTAAAACTATTAAATTAAATTTCTTTTGACAAAAGTAATTATCCTCTAATAAAAGTTCCTGTGCTTGTTTTGCAAGTACCTGTTATTGTAGCCATTTCTAATGGCTACGATAAAAAACAAGTATTCAGATAAATTATACTTTATCAGATAAATTATAACTAGCCAAAAGAAACAATGCCAGTGAAAATTCTAAGTCGATGCATGAGGAATCGACAGCATAAACCTTTCATGAAGTGTTATCATGAAGTACAGTATTTTCACATGCATACTTTAACTTGCTCCTTACTTACCTTTGGGTGGTAAACAAACAGGTCTAACGAAAGCATTGTATTCAACAGGTCTCTCCAATTGAAGTAGAGCAATATCGTAGTCAAAGAAAGGTCCGGGGAGGTATTTGGGATGAACGATCATCTTCAAGACTTCAGACTCTTGAACAAATGTTTCGTTCTTTACATCTGTCAAACCTTTTCAAGAAACAGTGAAATGAAGAGAAATTGTAAAATTTTGTTAACTAAATCTCAAAAGCAAAACTTTTAAGTGTCATGATAAAAATTAAATTAATTATTAATACGTATTTTATATAATTAAAGTAAATTTAGTTGTAAACATACAAACTATCATTCGAAGAATTAATGAAACAGAGCGTTATCGAAACATCCCTTTAACTATGTCTTCAAAGTGAAATTTTAAAGGGTCACATTTAATTATGTTTACAGCTACAAGAATTCCCCCTTCCTACTTAGAATAAGCTGTTATAATATTTATTGATAAATCTCTATCGAATTAAGCATTTTTACAAACAGCTAAAAAAGCCTAGTTATGGAGTTAAAAAGGATTCAAAAATAAATAAATAAAACTGCCATTTGTTAAATTTTGCAAGGAAAATCCCGTTAATTCAATTCTTATATTAGCTCTTAGTTTTATTTCCAACTCTTTGTGTTACATTTCACATGCCTCCACTGCCGAAGCCAGAAAGTACCAAGTACCAAAAAGTTATATAAAACTCCTACTTATGCATGCTGAGTAAATAACGGTGAGGGCAAAAACCAGAAAAGGAGTCATATTTAATTGCAATTGAGAAGTCATATTTAATTACGTTTGCATCTATAAAATCTCTCTTGTCTATTCCGAATAAGCTATTTATCCGAAAGGGCATTGTAAGTTTAATATATATTGATAAACCCCTTTTCAACTAGGCATTTGAAAAGTAACTGGAATTTAGTTATGGACTTAAAAAGGCTTCTTAAAGCTGGAACACAAAATTGAAAATTAATAAAACAAACTGACACTTTCCGAATTTTGGATAGACAATTCCTTTCTTTAGTGCTTCTTTATAGTTCATAGTTTATGCGGTTCTTCCTTTCTTTTTTTATATCTAACGGTCCAGGCACATTATAAAGTACGAGGGATAACTCTAGAATAACTCCTTTATTCTCTACGTAGAGGCAGACTCACATATACAGACTTGGGGCTTCCAAAATAATACACAACAGTACCGCAACCCGCGGTACTAAGAAACTAAAAGTCGCAATGAATCCCTCAGGCAGAGTAGACATTTACTAACAATACACGTACACCTCGGCTCTGAGCTAATTCTCGAAGTCGTGCAGCCACCTCGGCTAAATACTAATACACGCTCTATCAGCTAAACACCGCTATCACCTTCCATCAAGCTTGCCTCGCTCTCTCCCGTATCGCTACTAAAGTCTTGGGCTTTTGCCAACTCAGCGTGTGCCCTTTAAATAGATCAAACACCTGCGCCGAACTCACTTTGGCATCTGAGCAACACGCGAACCCTACAAGTTTCATTTTCAACTGCTTGTGTAACATTTCACATACCTCCGACAGTCGAAACTAGAAAATTTTGCACCGAGTACAAGAAGTTATACTAAATTTATGCTTATTCATGCTGAGTAAAGAACGGTGTGAGTAACGTCCCGAAATGCGAGAATCAATTATCCAAAAGCCGGTAATCGAAAAATGGCCCAGTAAATTGTTAAAAATGAACTCACCATAGGTTTTAAGGGAACTACTTTTAGCAGTTTAACTAGAGGTTATATCAAATCATAAAAAAGCTTAGTTTTTATATTTATTCATTCATTTTGTGAGCATTCAGTTTTTATTTGTAAAAAGTCCATTATATTCCTATATTCGCTATCCCCATTGACATTTTAAGACCAACCCCCAGGGGCGACAGCTGGGGGAATCGTACCCACTCCCACCCTCTCTGACTTCATAGAGGGACTTTCCAGTCTACTGATTTGACGTGTCCATATCCGGTCTAGACATGGAGATATTTAACGGCACTTGTCGGGATTCGATCCGAGCACCCTCAATACCGAAATCCGATGCGATACCGATAAGTTTACCTCGATTAAAAGATTATATACTTAAAAGATTATATACTATCACTTCCCGATTACCAACCACTTCACAGTTTCGATGTGCGTTAAAATCCATTTCACATACCATTTTTGAGACAGATAAATTACTATTAGCTAGATGCATTAATATCAGGGAAAATTCTAAGGCAATACGTTAAGAATCGATAGCAGTAGGAGACAATTATTTTCTAGGATTTAAGTTTAAGACAGATGCAAAACAACAACTTAACAGGCATTGACATATTCTTAAATGATAGTTGTGATTGACTTTAAATACTGCTATGGATGTTTCAGTCGTAAGTACAACAATCAAAGCTGTGGAGATTTATAAACTATGTTTCGCAAGTTTGTGGCTTAGTGATAGAACAGTTTTCCTAAACAGAGAGGTCAAATATAAGTTCTTCTTTAAAAAAGAAAGAGAATATACCTTTAGAAAATTACAAGAATGTTTGTGCTCCCTATCACCTGCAAATTTTGATATACCTTGTAGATATTGAGAAATTCCCTAAAAATTAAAAAGAAAAGGATGGTATTTGCAACTGGTATAAATGATTATGAATAAAGGAAGAGAACTATTTGTTGTGGTGAAATATACCATTATCCTCCGTCCATTCACAATGTGTTTGCAAGTGCTCGTAGACTATTTTGCGCTGAATTTTTTTTAAAAATTTGGTTTAAGAAAAAAATGCTATTCTTAATTACGCAATAGCTCACACATAAAAATATTCATACCTTACCTAATTTGATTAATACAGATTTTTTATCTCTTCGCACATGCCATCCGTTTGAATCTACGTAGTACATACAATGTGCAGCCGTCAGTATGAAATGTCGATGAATGATGGAACCTCCACACATGAGCTAGAAACAAAAGAAACTGAAGTATACTTTCAAAATTCAGTATACTTTCAAAAGATATCTCGTTTAGTTTATTCGAAAAAAAAAGGCCTGATGGCCCCGAAGAAGTCCAGTGGTAGCGCGTCGGCTTTCGGAATGGAAGGTGCTCGGATTGAATCCCAATAAGCCCCATTAAATACCTTCGTGTCTAGGTCGGATGTGGCCACGTTAAATCCGTAGACCGGAAAGTCCTTCTATGAAGCCAGTGGGTGGGGAAAGTACGATCCCCCAGATGTCACTTCTGGGGTTGGTCGGTCAAATTTGTGGTGACAGCTAGACAAGTCGGACTCATAGACCCTTGTGGTGCTATTATAAACCGGAGCCGCACTCCTCAGCCCGCAAAGCCAGTGTTGCCAACTTAGGGATTTCCCCCCTAAATATGGGGGTAAGTTAGATGAAAAAGGGTGATTTTAGGGGCCACATTTTTTAGGGGCATTTTGTGAGGGGGGGGACTTTTTAATATTTTGTACAATCGAGACGCGTTTTTTATTAGATTATAAGTTACATACATATGTCAAATGTAAAAAAATCTCCATTTCATTTTGTAAATGTGTATTTTCTATTTATTTCAATTGATTTCTCAAACAGGATGTCTATTTGGAACCAGAATATTATTAGGAAGGTCTAGGGTTGTAGCGTAGAATTTAACGCTACAGTTAATGTGTGCTAATTTTGCTCCAATTTAATTTAGAATTTATTTAATATCAGGAAATACTTTAATTCAGTGACTCTGTCAAGCAATATTTCACTTTAACAGGTGTGTTTCTAACCCCCAATTGGAATTCAGGGTGGTCTACTTTAACAACATCTTTGCTCATTCATGCACATCTGTGCGTAAATAGAATCAACTCGATTTTGTTGAAGAAATCTTTACGGTTTTTATTATTCTCCAGATACGGTTCTCTTGTTGCAAGAATTTCTTTAAACTACGGTTTCCGGTTTCCGGGCTAACAAACTTACACTCTCATGCACAGATTTTGAGAGATCACGAGTTTTTGCTATATATATATATATATAGGTCGTGCTTTTTAGAAGTCCCTCCAGAATGTGGCCCTTCTTGCCTAATTCTGTGAGGAGGCTATACCATTTTCGATGTATGATTTTTATGAACCATCATGGTCATTTTTTTATGTATTTGTACTTAACGATCAAAGCTTCCGAAGTGAACTTCAATAAATTACGCTTCGACCTAATAATTGGCTCGCTTCCTTTTTTTTGTGTGAATTTGGTTCCCGGATTGCAGAAGACGATGTCACCGCCTGAGGGTATTGTGGTCACATCATGCCAATGCCACTATACAACGACGTTACTGGCCAACATATCTACTGAAGCTAGTTAAGCTTCTAAATTCTACATCAAGTTTTATTGAAAAGCGGTTATCATCATCGAAGTAATGTTTGTTTGTTCCTAGCTCCACGAACTTTCTTGACTGGGTTCATCGGCTTCTTCTTCGACATATACTTTCGGCCATATTCTTCCCGTACGAACAGTTCGTCATCGAGATAGACTTAGTGCCGTGCCGCTTCCTTTTCCTACCACTAACTAAGGGGTAATTCTACAATATAGACATAGACATTATTTCTTCATTAGAGAATGGTTCCGTTCCTATTTTATCTCTACAAACTAAGGTACAGCTTCATTATTCAGCACAAACTATAGTGCTGTTCCCATTTCCGACAGTACAAATTATGGTGCCGTCTTTTCTTCCGCACAAGGGTGCTCAAGTTGGTTTTAGAGCGGAACAGGGTGATTTCAAGATAGCGCTAAGGGGGGGGGGCGCGCTCGCGCTTCGTAGAGGTTGGAAACACTGCGCAAAGGCTCTATGGACCTGGTCTGGAAATTCCAACTAGGGGACATTAGAAACAGCAACGACAACAACAGTTTTCATGCTACCGTGAAATTCACGCGTTTCATCCCAAGTAGAAAACTAAGCTACCGTCTGTTTCATAAAAGCACTGATTTTTGCACGGTATACACAATGCATATTAATGACTGAATATTCCAATTCCAGTATTTATTTAAGAAAAATACATTAAACATTTCTTGATATTGCAAAAGAATCCAAGAAATTACATTGTACGTATATAGAATCTTCCAAGCTCTGTGATTTCATAATGTAGGTAAAAAACACCCTTTTCAGAGTCTGGCGGAGTATTTTGAGACATCATTGCTAGAAACTAAATAGCCGAGGATTTGACACTCCGAAGATAATTAAATATATTGTAACAACAGGAAAGAGATAACATTTTTAAAATTTCTACAATTAATCTAATCCCCCAGTGGTAATTATTCATATAAAAAGTGAAAACTTACATTCAAAGAGCAATAAAATTAAACAAGTAAAAATCAGGATTAATTTTTTTTGCAACCTTGAATATATCATAGTATATCTCCTATTTATATACATATATTTTTGCTCTTATGCTTTAATTGCATGTTAAAACTCTTTATAAAAAATTCTTGCGATTCTAGGGTTTATGAGAGGAAGTATTTCATTTTAACTTTAAAGGATCGGGAAGTTTAGAAACTCAAAACAAGAAAACCTTCAAAATCGCCACTCTGCGATTTTCAGAGCAAGTTTAGTCTTCTCTAATACCTAGTATCCGTTTAATAGTAAATAGCTGATTTATACTCATGTCCATAAATTAAGGATAATTCAGAATCACACGGAAATCAAACTCTAAAGTAAAAATTTCACCTGTAGAATTATCATACATATCTTCAAGAATAATATGCAAATTACAGGAAGCCATCATATGACGCCGATAGTACGTCAAAATGACGAGAGTGTAAGAGAGGGGTATATAAAGAATGGTGGCAAACAAGTATAATTGTTCACAAGCGTTCTGTAAGCCGCTAAGTGCCATAACCGAATAGTTATGACACAGAGGACGCATGTGGATGATTTTTTACGTGGTAGAATTATCGGCCGCCTGAAATGCGGGCGTACTAAGATGAAAGTATCCGAGGAACTTGGAATTGCCCAAAGTGTTATCTCTAGGCTTTGGCAACGATTCCAAGATCATGGAAATGGCAGTAGACGTTACAGTACAGGTCTCCCACGAGTTACAATGCCGAATGAAGACCGGTATTTGGAAGTAACTGCCAAAAGAAGCAGACGGAGCACAGCATCCGACCTGTCTCGTCAGCTATCTACAGCCACGGGTACCACAGGTTCAAGGCAAACCGTGTACAGACGTTTGGGAAATATTGGTCTGTATGTTCGCAGGCCTGTCAGATGTGTTCCGCTCACGGAAACTCATTGTCGGCAGCAATTAGCCTGGAGTAGAGAATATGCAATGTTGATATCGTCACAGTGTGCTTGTGTGAAGTTTTTCGACGAGTCCAGGTTTAGCTTGCAGTCTGATTCACGTCGGACTTTCATATGGAGAACGCCAGGTACCCGTTACCACCAAGACAGCATCATTGAACGACACCTTTACGGTGGTGCAGGATTGCTCGTTTGGGGTGGAATTATACTGGGCTCCAGAACAGATCTGCATGTTCAAATCGGAACCATGAAGGGCTACAATTATCGGGACATCATTCTGGAACAACATGTACGTTTGTTTAGGGGTGCCATGGGCGCAGAATTTGTGTTTATGGAAGACAATGCCCGTCCTCACCGAGCAAACATCGTCAACGAATGCCTTTAATCTGAGGATATCACCCGTATGTAATGGCCAGCATTCTCACCGGACTTGAATCCGATAGAGCATGTGTGGGACATGCTTGGCCGACGAGTTGCAGCCCGTCAACCACCTCCTACATGTGTACGGGAACTTGGGAGAGCATTGCTTGCTGAGTGGAGTAATCTTCCCCAAGATCAGCTCGATAATTTGATACTCAGCATGCCTAGGCGTTGTACGGACTGTATTTCATCGCACGAGAGACGAAATGTATTAACCCTCATACCAACCATGTAATATTAAGTTTTTGTAAAGTAGATATCTTTTTACAATTGCTCCAGGGAGCAAAAATCGTAGTTTTTATGAATGGTATCATACATACACCATCTTTTTTGTTCTTTATCTTTTGTTTAATAAATGGGCGTTATGAATAAGTCACGTTTGTTTTGTTTCTGAATCTTTATTTGCCGGAACTGGCATTATGCTTAATTTATGGACATGAGTGTATATACACTCATACAGATGTACGTATATCAGATGTAAAGTATACAGATGTAAAGTAGTCATAGCTTCATGATATAACATCCATTGCTTTTACATTAACCTTTAGCTTACGGGGGCCCATTTTTCCGATCCCCTCTTCGGGAATTTCATACCCCCTTTGTAAGGACAGCTATTAAGGGGGTTATACACACACACTCACATATGTATATGTATATATATATATATATATATATATATATATATATATATATATATATATATATATATATATATATATATAGACATATATATATATATAAATATATACATATATATGTATCTATCTGTCTATCTATCTATCTATGTATATATATATATACAATCTTGGGCCCGTATCCTTGGGATACATGCTATCCAACCCCGTAAGGAAAAGGTTAACGGATGAAAATGTTTTATAGTGAAAAAAATTTTCGCAACTAATCTTAACATTACTGAACGTTATAAATATAACTTTTACTGTAAATTATATTGAAGCAGGTATTTACTTTATAATCAGGAGGAAATTCATCTTTAGACATGTACAAAGCAGCCATCCATGGCCATGGTTCTTGGCTCTTTTCTCCTCCTATAATGCGCCCTCGACTCTCCTTGTTGCCCACATTTTCGAGACCTAGACCGCACTGCGAATAATCTACAAGTAAAAATATATGAAAAATATGCTTTCTTTGCAGTCGTCGAAGTTATATTTTTAATGGAAATGTAATTAGTGTCAGTTGATAAACTTATTTGCTTAAAGCTATTTGCTTCAAGATCTTTCATTAGATATCTAATATTTCATAGGAGGTCATCAATACAGCGGTAGTCAAACTCTATCACACATCCGTAATTAGTTTCTTTATGATTTAAAATTAATATTGTTGGGTGGTTGAATAGTTTAGATTTCCAAAGGAATGAACTATACCGCGATGCCCATAGGGAAACAATAAAAATGTCAGATTTGATAAACTACCGTTAAGTCAGATGTTTGACATTTGGCAATTGGAAGGAAACTATTCTAAAAGATCTGCGATACCACTTTAGTATAATGTTCTGAAATCATATACACTATCTGGCCAAAATTATCCGGACACCCCCCTAAATAAGTGGATCTGGAAGGTGTCGTAATTTTGAAGCGTAACCGAAAGCTATAAAAGTGTTGGTAATTGTTTGTCAGGTCATATTTATGCGTTTGTGAGACATTAGTGCCCTTAACTCGTACGCTCTTTCCTGCGTGAAAACACAATCCCGCGCGATTGAGTGCACATGTGAAGTTGTCGGAAAGGAAGGATTCGCGAAAGAGCGTACGTGTAAAGTGCACTAATGTGTAAGTCAAAGGAGCTCAGTGACTTTTATCGTGTCGTTATAGTGGGATGCCACCTCTGTGGGATATCAGTTCGTGAAATTTCGGACATTCTACAGAAGCCAAAATCCACTGTGAGTAATGTAATTGTGAAGTGGAAATGTCGAGGCAGTGAAACTGCAGAAAAACGAAGTGGCAGGCCGAAAACAATTAGTGAACGCAGCGGTAGAACTCTGAAAAGAGTAGTGAAACAAAATCGAAAGTCCTCCTTCATTGAAATCCCTCAGGAATTCCAAAGTTCATCAGGCGTTAGTGCCAGCAGCAAAACTGTTCGTCGAGAGTTAAAAAACCTGGGATTCCATGGTCGTTCAGCCGTTCACAAGCCGAACATCACTCCTCAGAATGCGAAGCGTCGATTGCAATGGTGCAAAGCTCACCGTCATTGAACTGTGGACATGTAGAAAAATGTTCTTTGGAGTGATGAATCTCGCTTTACAATCTGGCAGTCCTATGGACGCATATGGGTTTGATTGATGACTGGCAAGCGCTACTTACGTGACTGCATTGTGCCGACTGTTAAGTTTTGTGATGGCAGCATCGTGGTGTGGGGGTGGTTTACATGGTTTGGCCTGGGTTCCTTAGTTCCTGTGGTTGTAAACATGAACACTGAGATGTATGTGGACATTCTGGACAATGCTGCTCTCCCAAATCTATGGCAATATTTCGGGGAAAGCCCACTTCTCTTCCAGCAGGATAACTGCTCCATTCGCACATCGAGACTTGCGCAGGCATGGTTTGACGAAACGGGTGTTCAAAAACTGGATTGTTCTTCTCAGAGCCCCGATCTAAATCCCAGTGAACATATTTGAGACGAATTAGAACGCAGATTACGTAGCCAGCCAAATTGATCCTCCTCATTGCCAACACTCTCTTCAGCTGTGATGGACGCCTGGAAGTCAATTCCTACGGACACCTATCAAAAACCGGTGGAAAGTCTCCCCAGACGTGTGCAAGCTGTCATCGATGCAAAAGGCGGACCAACAACATGTTAATATATGCCTCAGGACTCTCCGAGTCCGTACCACTGGGAGTCCGGATACTTTTGGCCAGATAGTGTAATATCTAATGTCCCTGACAGTTATATGACATGAGTCATATCATAATGAATATGGCAGTCATATTTTGATCCTTTTAGATTCCAGTTTCTTCATGTGTACCCTTTTTCCCGTATATGTGCCTCTTTTTTTTCCGTTGCTTGAGAATTATGGAACTGAAAGCTACCAAAAATTTCAACCGGAAGAACATATCATTGAGCCGTTGATTTTAAGAAAAATTTAAGGAATAAAATCGTGTCTTTTTCTACAACTTTTTCCAATCCAGCTTGTTAATCATGTGTATTATGTTAAAGGGAAAGGATTGTTTCTTGTTCAAATTTCAAAGATGAACATCAAATTACAGTTTAATGTAATGAAAAGCACTTAACAAATATCCTAGCAAAAATATATAAAAGTTAAAATATGTATGTTGTTGAATTCAAAAAGTTAAAAGTATTTGATAAAAAATTACTTGGATAGAAACTCAAAGAGCCACAATTTATCATTAAGATAGGCTGCCCTGTAATGTAGGTATTACAGCATATAAACGAAATTTGAAAAAATAATAACGTTCATTCAGAGTAGCTCTCGTGGAATGACTTCTTACCTACTGTCCCGTTTGTTATCTCCTGTATGAGCCATGTAAGAGTGGGATAGTTCTGGAGGATGTACACATTTGGATATTCTTCTCCTATCGCATTTTTCGATGTTGAGGCAAGGTCATAAAGAATTTTCTTTTTTGTATCCTCACCCGTGATTCCGATACAGTAGATTTCTACTCCAGCTTTCTTTAATATATCTGCCTCATCTGTGGGGCTTCCTCCCATGTTTGCTTTTCCTGAAAATATGAAATATATATATATATATATATATATATATATATATATATATATATATATATATATATATATATATATATATATATATATATATATATATATATATATATATATATATATACATACACAAACACAAACACACACACATATATATATATATATATATATATATATATATATATATATATATATTTATATATATATATACAGGGTGGTCATAAAATATTTTTGCCGATTTATAGACCTCTAGCGGCTATTCTGTTCAACCAATCGAGATGAGATTTCAGATATAGTTTTTCAGAGGTATGAGCTCGGGATTCTGGGAAGTGGCACTCATGGTTACGGTTATAGGTACAGAAACTGGAAATTTTCGCGTGGCAACACCTACTTTATCCCGTCGCCAAATGCTCAGCGCATGCTATATATATATATATCTATATATATATAGTGTGTGTGTGTGTGTGTGGTGATGAAAGTTTTAAGATGTAAGGATTAGATAAGAAACACTTAAAGCTGATACTTTATATTTTTTAATCCCTCTTCGGAATGGCTCAGGACGATAGGCAATTTTTTAATAGTAATAAAATACTTGCATTCTAATGAAGCGTCATTACAGTAGAAGGGAAATGCGTCGCAGAAAAGAGCGTTACAAAATGCGTTGAAAAAACAGAGCTTATAATATCGAGCTATTGTGTGTTTTAAGGAGTGTTTGAGTTAGAGGTAATTGCCATCTTGAATTATTTAGGAACTGTATTTTAAAGAAGTTTGATGGACGTTTGTGTTAGCTTATTGAACCGTAAGCCTGCTTTCTTTAATTGTAAGCGCAATTAGATTTTAGCAGAATAGAGTGGAGATAAAAGTGTACATCCCCACCAACTAATTTTCATATCTAAAATTTAAACGAAAAGGTCTCGCGTGGAGTTTGTTCATACAATTCAACTTCTTTTAAAGATAAATAAATTTTTATGTGTTTTGTAAACAACTTTTGTTTTTGTTAAATAAAAATCGAAATGACTGCAGCTAATTTTCATTGACAGAAATTTTAGAATATGACTGAATATAATAGAAGTTTTTGCAAAAGGTAAGAATGTAAAAAGAAAGAGCAATAAAAAAAATAATCCATTTCTATACTTCATCATATTTTATCCTTAAAAACTTTTTTTTTTGCAACAAAAGATCTTAATTGGATTAAAAATGACAAAAATTGATTACTGATGAATTTCTTAACGATTTCTCAATGATTACATAAGGATTACTTAATGATTGATTAATGATTACAAAATTCAAGTAAGGATGGTAATGCTGCAGTAAGTTTGAGGGTATAGATTATTTATAACTCAAACAGAAATTGTTATTACCATGTTTGAGTTATATATTTGCGCTTTGAACAGCAAAATATACATACATACATACATACATACACACACACACACACACACACATACATACAGATGTAACTATATATATATAATAGCTCGTCTGTTTGTTTGTCCGTTATAGAATCATAGACTGTTTCCCCCACCGAGACAAAATTTGAAAAAGTTAATGTTTAGGACCCGAGAAACTTAACGCAGCAAAAACGAACTTTTGGGGCTCAATTAGTTTTTTTTAAAATTAATTTTTTAATGATTTTTGTGCCCCTAAGAGGTGCGCGTACCACTTAAATGTGGATACAGCCCCTTCTATTGTATCTAAATCTTTTACTTATATTATTTTAATTCAAATCAAACAAAGCAGTTTTAGTAATTAATTTAATTATTTTAAACTTATATTTAAAACGTATAGTGGTTAGTATTGCGTTGTGTTCATAAATTTCCTAACTAAAACAATAACCTAGATTCTGTGGCTAACAGAAATTCACAAATGATTATTCACAAAACATGACAGACACAATTTTAACTGAGGGAAACAAGCCAAAATTTTTATTCATTACTATTTACACAAATTAATTTAATCTAATCACCTTACGTTAAAGAATAGAATTTAGAGAAATCTTATCTCATTGCCATAACTCCTTTATACATCAATATACACATACATATTAGTAATATCCCTCGTTCTACTTGTAAACATAAAACATTAAATTATATCTCTCATAATAAAAATTAATAATTATCACTTTGAACAACATAAAGAAATAAAATATGGCCACAATAAAAAGAAAAACATTTTAGATTGACTGACCAAAAAAAAAAATCTTTAAAAAATTATTAAATTAAATTAAGCCATGGCTAAAAAAGAAAAACTCATCTAATCGGATATCTTAAAAGCCTCGTGATCACTTCTATGCTCCATCGTACATCGGGAGAGTCAACACTCCAGGTCCAGGGTCTTTGTTCAATCTTCTTCATAATGGCGTTCTTCGAAAATTGTCGTCAACTCCGAACAAACGGCAGCATTGATCAGTGCAGAGACATCCAGCTAGAGCTTCCGTCAGCCAGACCACCAGGAAAAAGGAAAAAGTCACCGTATTTTTTGTGTGCTGCCCTTTTATAATATTTTTTAGTCCATCCCACGTGGTACTTTTAATTATATCATCTGTGCTGTTACTCGCCTCAAGCATGTCCAAAAGCTTCCCTGACCCTCTCACATCCGGGTACAACCATACGGGGAAACCCTATGTGGTCATCTTATCAGCATATTTCTTTGCAAAAAGTGGGCAAAATCGTCTCTTTTTTTTAATGCAACTGAATAAACTGTATCGCCATTTTTTTAAAGATTCTCGAGAAGCACTTCTGTGTTTCAAACCAATACGTGATAATTTAAAATATATATATATATATATAAAAAGGGAAAAAAATTAAGAGTATAAAACTTAAAAATAAAAGGGGGAAAATAAATAAAAAATACTAAGCAAAGCTTAATTTTTAAAAAAAATTTACCTTGCGTCAGTCAATCCACATGAAAAAAAAATTCAAATAAATTTAAAATTGTCAGTCAATCAAACACTAAAATACATTAAATTCCAGCATGTTACTTTTATAGTACATAAAACATGATTTATCATTTGTTCAACTTTCATGAATGCCACTACAAATAATTCGCGCGAAAATTAATCTAATAACACTCATCAAAGTTAAACAATAGGTGGAGAAAATTATTAAGGTATTTAATTCACTGTATATTTAATATAAATTATTTAATTTATGAAACGATACACAACACCTTCACCACAACCAGCTGCGTTATCAATTCGATGCGCAGGGGAGAAGAGTGTTGTTCTGAGGTACAACCAAGTATTTTTTTGATGGAATGCATGAAAAATTTTATATCTATATATCTACCCGGGCAATAATGCTAGTATATATATATATATATATATATAATTATAATCTTGAAACGCTCATTTCTGCAACGCATTTCCCTTCTACTGTAATGACGGTTCATTAGCATGCATATATTTGATTACTATTATAAATATACGGGGATGTTTGCTCACTTTTTAGTACACATGTCATACCGAACTGGATTCGATAGAGAATTAAATCTTCTCTCTATCTTTGCATGGTAAAATACTTTTCAACGCTTAAAAAAATTGTGAATAAAGAACAAGAACGAATTGATTTTTTCTCACTAATGAAATTTCCATTTTGTATGTGACTTCGTTCTAGCCTGCATCTGGGGACAAATAATGGAAAAACGCTAGTATAGGCCCCTTTGATGAAGTTACTCTTGAGGTACGTATTTCAAACTTTGAAATTAAGGGGTACGCTGGGTAGGAATCTTTTTGAAGTATCTTTTATCCATTTGAAATGTAAGATAGTCGTCGTCAATGATGTTGTGTTTTCCATGTTATAATGGTTTTAAGCAAACTATTTTCATAATAAACTGTTTTGGAATAAAAGATATCGAATTCGAAAATAACTTACCATCCGTTAGAAGAAAAATGACAGATTTTACATTTATTTTACCAAGCAGTTCATCCACCAGTGGCATATATTCCGTTCTTATCAAACTAAAAGCTGAACTAGCTGCAGTTCCTCCCCCTGAAAGTTAAAAATAAGCAATATGAGCTGTAGAAATATCAGAGGAGTGAACTTTTTCTCTCAGTTCAATTTACATCTACAGAAAATTATTCAAAGGCTGTTATATTAGAAATGTTGAAGGCGATGCATAAATATTTAAAGAAAGATAAAAAATGTGTTTATTATTCACACAGTACACTTGAAAAAATTTTTTAGCGAGTGTAAACAAAATATCGCAATATTTTCCTAAAATCAAACTCTTCATTCGAAATGTGGTCTTTCTGCATTAACGTAATGTTTGCCAAAATGAGCCTATAAATGGGCTAATTTTATGTAAATCCGTCTGTAACTTAGCCATAAAAACATCGTCACTGGGCTTATAAATTTGAATGTTATTTCACAGAACTCCTTTTGTCGCCAGTTTCCATTTTTTTAACAGGTTGTAAACCTAGACTAAAAGCATCTTGAATGTGATGTGTGTTAAATGATACAAAATTTTGTGCACTTAAATGGTATTATAAAGCAGAGCATTGTCAGACAACAAAAACCAGCTACTTGGAATTCTCATTTTCAAATTAATCGATGTACACAGTCCAGTCACGTTAATGTGACCACCTGTCAAAAGCCAGAATAACCACCTTTCGCAGCGCTGACCTCCACGAGACGGTCAGGAAGAGAGTCAATGAATTTCTGGAAGGTACTCACAGGTATGTAGAGCCATGCTGACTCCAGTTCCGTGGTCAGCTGCCCTAGGTTGCGCGGTTGAGGATCCATGGCACAAACAACCCGAACGAGGTGTCTTACAGATTCTAGATTGGGTTTAAGTCCAGGGAATTTGAGGGGGGAGTACATTAAACTCATCCTATTGCTCTTCGAACCCCGCATGTACACTGCGAGCTGTATGACACCATTCATTGTCTTGTTGGAAGATGCCATCATTCTTAGGAAAAAACAATTCGCATGTAGGGATGGACATGGTCCGTAAGGACAGCAGCATACTTCCGTTGTGCCATCCATCCATCGTGACTTCTAAAATGATGAATGCACCCAGAGAATGCCACGGAAACATTACTCAGACCATAACGCTGCCTCCTCCAGATTGGAACCTTCCGACAATTGTTGCAGTGTTTGTTTTCTGACGTTTCACGCTGTATACGCCAACGTCCATCTGTCTGATGGAGCCTAAAGCAGAATTCATCGTAAAAAGCAACCTGTTTCCACTCATTGGACGTACATCTGAGGTACTGGCTTGCAAATTCCAGCTTTCGTCGCCGATGAACAGCCGGTAGCACAGGTGCATTAACCAGCCGTCTGCTACGGAGCCCCGTACACAGCAACGTTCGTTGAACTCTCGTCGAGGATACACTATTGGTAGCCCCTTGGTTCATCTGAACGGTCAGTTGGTAGACGGTTGTACGGCTATTCATCTCTTCAGTCGTTGTTCACTCTGTCATCTATGGCTCGTGGTGCACCACACTTGCCAAGTCACTGATTTTGGATAGTGCTATTTTGCCATGCACGGTGCTCTTTTACCACGACGGCAAACGAACAGTTTGCAAAGTTAGCCGTTTAAGAATTCTGCCACCCTTGGCCCGGAAGCCAATGATCATGTTCTTTTGGACGTCTGATATATCTCTCCGTTTTCGCATTACTCCGACGATTGCCATGTTTTCCGCTCCCCTCCGACACCCTTTATATACCCTCCACTGCTAGTGCTGCCACGTGCCTTCTGTCATTGGTTATATCGCACCGACGTCGAGAGTAGGCGGTGGTCAGATAAATGCGATGGGACTGTGTACAAGTGTTAGGTGATACTTTGTCCTGTTGTAATAATACCTATCGCGTGTGAAATGCGAGTAGTCTGTTGTAGCACGATTCATAATTATGCAAGTTATTCCTTAGTTCAATAAAACCTTTTTAGTACATTCTTTTCGTACCACAATCGCTTGACTTCAAAGAAAACCTTTCTAGGATATTTGAAGGGGAATGAAGAATTTTGAAAGATTTAAAAAGGACTTTATATGGTGAGAGGAGAGATATTATCTGGTGTAGTTTTATGCAAACTGGAGAGCGATAAAATTTAATCTTCTCACAACAAGATAGTTTCTTTCTTCAGTAATTAGAACTTAAAAGCACAGCAAAAGTATTAGGAAGACAAAAAATTACTCACCAGTAAAATTAATTTTGTCAAGAGCATCCAAAACGCCTTGAGTTGTGTTGTAATGAAGGGGCAAAAACATTTCCTCGGCTTGGGAACTAAAAGTTAAAGCTCCGGCACGTGCACCGTTCTCAGAAATGCCAACCTGAATAAAAAAAATCATACCTATCACCCTAATAATCTAATGCTAGCTATAAATTTAAATCCTCAATTAAGAAATTTGTCCATAGGTCAGAAAATACAATATTCTTTTCCACGTGGAATGCACCCTAGTTCAATATATTTACATTTTTTATTGTGGAATACTGGGCTGAGGTAAGAAGACACGGGTTGGAATTGCAATTATGGCAAACAGTCTTTATATTTTGGAATGGCGCCCTTAAAACCTTGTCTAATATTAGATTTACAGCCAAATAAACGATATATTTATCTTAAGGAAATTAAAATGCCCTTTTTTGGAATGTATTTATCATAAATGTATTACATATACAATATAAGCATAATCAACTACCGATCCGCCCGAAAACATCCGGTTTCTAATGACAAATCCACGCGATTGCACCTTGACGAAGTATCTTATGGACTCACCCAATTAGTGTCCGGATAGCCGACGCAACGGTGTACTACCTTATCAAACCAACTGGCAGAGCTTAACCCAAAATTAATGTCGAGGTATAGTTTTATCCTACTAAAATTCAGCCTAGTACTCAACAGCAACCACCAATCCACGACCCATCAAATTCATCATGGCAATCCAGTCTGCAATTATTAGTATAAATTATAATACAGACATTTTAAATACAGATACAAAGATTCAGTAAGTAATGCAGAACATATTTGCACCCAAATACAAAAGGTCAAAAATTTCCATGTTATGAAAATTCACTACATTGACAATATTTGCAACACTTTGCATTTTACCTCTATGACTACACGTACGTATACCAATACTTTTGTACAATTCATACCTTTACTTTCTATTTGTATCATAATAAAGATATTCCTTACTATAGGCGAAAATCAGCGCCGCACAGTGGATTATTTGACGCAAAAACCTGGCCAAAAGTGTAAAAATTAAAAATTGTGCAAAAATTGTAAAAAGTGCATTTTATCATTTCTAACAAATTGCTGAGTGAATCACATCATTTCCAACAGCATAAGTAACACTCAGCAGTTTCTAGCCTCAGTTGAAGAACAGATTTCTTTGCGAATGGACGTGTCATTTGATTGCGTTTTAGCATTGTTGTTAGTTTAAATCTATATATTTTGTGGCATTAAGAATTAATGTTTTGGAATTGAATCAGGTTTAAGTGTTAAAATAGGGTAAGAGCTTTGTTTTAAAATATATAATAATTTATTTAGTTTTATCATTAACATATTGACAAAAATTGAAAACTTGAAAAATATTTTTTTAAAACCAATTTAGCTGTAATTTAAGTTTCTTAAAGCTTTATGAAGGTGTGTCGGGGCTTGTCTGACCTAATTTCAATTATAATCGTCATGGTTATAGTATTGAGAGTCTATTTCAAAGAAAAAATGTTCCGCAAACAGCTGCCATTTTTATATACAATTTTTTTTATAAAGAACCCTTTTTTATTTTCATGATAATTTCTTGACGGGTATGATTTCGAAATGACTTGCAACTATAGATGTAATCTGCATAAATCTTGTTAACATATAAAACTGTATTTCTTCTTAAGCCTTTGAGAAAAAAAATAAGTTTTAAGAAATAAGAGTGATGAAGAAGATGAATTTGAAGAAGATGACGAAGGTCAGACTTCACGAGAATCAGATTGAAAAAGTTAAGCTTCTGAAGTCACTAGAGAACTAAGATCCCTATAGTTACTAAACTTTGGTAACTATTAAATGTAAAAATATATATGTATATATGATAAAGATTGATTTGTAAAGCTAATTTTATAATAAAAATTTTTTAATTTTAAAATTTTAAAATTTAAGAAATTTAAATTTTTAAAAAAAAAATTTAATTTTTTTACAAAAAAGGGAGTATTTACTATTACAAAGTAAGTTAAAAGGCAAAAGCAATGGTTTTAACTTTAAAACACATGAAAAATATTTTGGCCAGGGTTTTGCTACAAATACTCCACTGTGCGGTCGTCCAATTAACCGGATTCGACTGTACTTGGCACTCAATGAATGTTACTAAACTTTGGTAACTATTAAATGTAAAAATATATATGTATATTTGATAAATATTGATTTATAAAGCTAATTTTATATAAAAAACTTTTAATTTTAAGATTTTAAAATTTAAGAAATTTAAATTTTTTAATTTTTAAAAAAAATTTATGTTTTTTTCGTAAAAAAATTTTTTTTACGAAAAAGGGAGTATTTACTATTACAAAGTAAGTTAAAAGGCAAAAGCAATGGTTTTAACTTTAAAACACGTGAAAAATATTTTTGGCCAGGGTTTTGCTACAAATACTCCACTGTGCGCTGAGGCGTTCAACACAATTTTCCCAACCCGGCAGCACCGGGAGGCTAGCATATGCGGTACAATAGCGCCCTTTACACGTACGTTCTTTCCCGCGTGAAACCACGATCCCGCCCGATTGAGTGCACGTGTCAAGGTGTCGGAGAGGAAGGGAAAGCTGCTTTGGAGCGTACTGCAAGTTTTTCCACGCGCAATCCCGTACGCTCCAAGCACTCCAAGTGAGCACTTGTAACGGGCGCTATTAGCGCCCTTTACATGTACGCTCTTTTGCGAGTGCTTGGAGCGTGCGCGCAATCCCGTACGCTCCCCCTAATTTTCTTTAACCCCTAATTTTCATTTTAATGTGATGAAAAAGAAAAAAAAATGTTTCGCTATAATTTTGCATGAACTCAAAATTTGGATTAGAGTTTTTGCTGTGAAACGTATGAACTTATTGTTCTTTTGATCCTACAGAATAAAAAAATCTTAATATTATGTTAATTGAGAAATGTGTATATTTAGTATTGCAATTTTTATTCTATGTGTAAAAAACGTATCCGTTTTAGTCTATCTATATATCTAAAGCAGTACGGTAACTGACTGACTGACAGATAACGCACAGACAAACCGCTGGACCTAAAGGGCGGAAATTTTGCATGGTGATTCTTCTTATAGTGTAGGGGTGCACTAAGAAAGATTTTGAAACAATTCTTAGATTTTTTAAATTAAAGTTTTAATTTGTTTTTGTAACATTCTTTAAATTTTGCATTTAAAATATTAATTTGAGGGTTATAAAAATTATATAGAGAAAGATCATAAAAATTCCATTAAAATGAAATCCTTTTTTAAATCTTTACCTCCATTTTCTGATTTTTAGTGAATTTTTAAAAACCAATTTTTAGAATTTAATTTATTAAATGCTGATCACGAGGTTTCCTTTTTTTTGCGATACTTTAAATCAATTTTGCGTCGTGTGCATAACAACGAAATAAATTGACAAAAACAATTTAAAATACGGTAAAAGATAAAATTCAACCACTAGACTAATTGAGATGGACGTTTTTTAAGAATTTAATTCAAATTAGTATGTTTTTTGGATAATAAACATAGATTAATTGCATACATTGACCGTTGAATTGAATTTGAATATTTTCTTCTACATTATTTTGTCTATAAAAATATCCGCTGCGATTTTTTTATAAATATATTTTTTTGGTTTTTTTTGGCATTAATTACATACATTGGCAGTTGTATTTATTATATATATATATATATATATATATATATATATATATATATATATATATATATATATATACATATATATATATATATTGCATTAATTGCATGCATTGACCGTTGTATTCAATTTGAATGTACTCCGTAACGAAGCACGGGTATTCAGCTAGTTGTTCATAGTTTCTGCCGGTGTTTTTTTTCAGACTCAGACCATATTTTCCAGGTGCCGCTCACAACCTAAATTGGTTAGGCGTCATGAGCTTCTACACAGTGGGCTTGGGTTCGAATCCCGACAGATACCCGGATATTCTTTGCTGCGCTCCCAGAGTGAGCAGTGTTGATTTAACTTCAAGGTGAGACCTATAAGTAAGGTGAATCTCCCTCCTTTCGAAAATTAAAAAGAGCCCGACGCGTTGACTCATGAGCATTACTTTCTTCCCTGTCTTACAAAAAGTTTGCACTTCGCTTTCGAAATTTCTCTCCACATGTTTATTCATGCGGTACAACGTATACATAGTATTAATATTCATGCGGTAGAAAGTCAACATGAAATTTTGTTTCAAATAAATGGAAAAAAAAATCCGTTTAGAAAAATGAAAGGTTAAGACAATGCTGATTACCTTTCTCGACGCACCGAGATTAATCCATAAAGAATTAATACTAGAAGGACAAATAGTTAATGCTAATTTTTACAGCCAAGTTCTTGCGCGCATGTCTCTTTGCGCTTATTCGTTGTGTGCTGCCGCATTTCGCTGCTGCGGGATCATGCAGGTGATTCCTTTTGCACAATAATGCACGGCCTTATGCTGCTATGTGTGGGGAATGATTATTCGCCAAGCATCAGATTACTGAGTTGTCCCACCCTCCATACTCCCCTGATCTTTTAGTCCAGACCTTTTTCTTGTTTCCAAGCCAGAAATCGGCACTGAAAGGACACAGATTTGCAAAGATTTCAGATATCCAAGCTGCTGTTACCAGGGAACTTAAAGCAGTAGCGAAGGAGGACTATTCCAGAAGTTTCCAACACCTGTAGGATCTTCGTCAGATACTCATTACATCTGGCGGGGAGTACTTTAAAAGACAACAAAGCTCTTTTATGCAAATATATAATACTGTGATATATCTGTGATCAGTCACCTTACTCATCGGTTACACATTGTACATTGTGCTCCCAGAATAAAGCAGCCACAACATTTCGGGATGTGAATGGGAAAGATGTCGTCAAGACATAAACCTGGCGCTTTGGAAAAATAAATATATATTTACGATATCTAGGACTTACCCTTTTAACGATGGCTTTGGCAAATTCGATGCTTTTCGCAAAGTTGATGGGACCAACACTACCCGAAACGTCGAAAGCGAAGTAAAGAATTAATCTGCCTGGATAGTTTAAATCCAACATTCTACCTGTTGGGATAGAACCATTGACCCAGGAAGAATGCAGTGCTTCTTGATACTTATGCAGTTCCATTCTCTGTTCTTCTGCTTTTTCGGCCAATTTTACCTTCAGGATGTCTCTTACATGCGCCCCATTATCAAAATCGTGCGGTCCTAATAACACAAACGTATACATAGTATTAATATTTATCTAATATATAAACACACTGGTAGATAGTTTTTAACAATGCCAAGAATAAACCAAAGGTACTTTGTGATTTTAAATTAAATAAAATCTCCGAATTGTTTTCAAACGTAAATATCATAATAATCCATGTAGAGACATAAGAGTTCAGTTTTTCTTTCGTAAGAAAACATACATCATACAACCGATGCAAAAATATGTAATTTCTTGAAGAAGGATTATCTTTCTGGATATAGCTTACATGCTAACGGATAAAAAAAGCTCTTTGAAATATTTTTATGAAGCAGAGTTTGTTATGATAAACATAATGTTTTTGTTAAAGAAAGTTACAAGTAGTAACTTTGTTTAAAAAATTATAGTTATATTTATGTAGAAAAGAAGAATTTTAGATTTTATTAAAAATATATGAATAATGTAACTTCTTGCTGTTAATATTATTCATCGACTAGTTAAAATTTTCGATATGAGATTCGAACGAATAAAAAATAATATCTGTAATTTTTAATGATGTTTTGCTTCATAAAGCTAATTTTTCTCTCATTTGATAATTTTTATACAGGAATTGGTGTATTTTTGATAGAGGCAACCACACATAAACTTCTCAGCCTTGAAAAAATACTATGTTAGCACTTTACCGACCAGATATGGGCACGTTAATTCTGTAGACCAGAAAGCCCTTCTTTGAGGTCAGTGGTTAGGGAAGGTACGATTCCCCAAGATGTCGCTCCTAGGGTTGCTTGGTCAAAATTGTGGTGGCATCTACCCAAGACGGACTCAGACCTTTATGGTGATATTACAATCCAGAGCCGCGCTACTCAGCCCAAAGCCTATATAGACCTGGTTTGAAACTTCTTACCAGGGGACATTAGGAACAACTGTTTAGATATAATTTTGCATTCAAAATTACTGAAATTAATTTTGAACTATCTTCATTCCTAATTTCCTGTCGTTGATTTTTCCATGTCGTTGTTTGTCAAAGCGATTACAAAATAAAAGAAAAGTAAAGGTTAGTAAACACTAAAGTTTTCTGCTGATGTTAATTTATTCCTGCGTACGAGCAGGGTAATGTTTACAGATGTTCAGGAATCAGCTTATTAGCCAGATTAAAACGTTTTTAAAGCTTACCCCTGGATTTCAAAAACTAAAAGAAAAGTCGACCACTTGATATGGTTTCTAGCGTTATGCGCTTCCATGGAATGGGTCGGGTTGAAATCCGCGACCCACTTGCTGTTTTTTTGTGTAAGTTTTTCAATCAACATTTTCCAGGCGAAACGCTGGAGAACCCACCAGGGAGCAACATCTTAATCAAACAGTTAAGCACCCTCAAAAGCAAATGTTTTGGGGTTATTTTACATCTGAAGACCTGGCAGCTTAGTATTAGTTGAAGGAATGATGAACTCCAAATAATATATATCAATACTAGAAGACTAAATTGTGCCTTTAATGCAAACGTTCGCAGGCGGTGTTGGTGTGTTTCAACAAGATCTTGCTCTGTAGAAGTGGAATGGTATAATTCCCCACGGTGTGTGGCCAATAACGAATCTATTATAAAGGCTGCAGAGGCAGGGGTAAATAGAGGCTTGTAAACCAATAAATAATAGAAGAATAGCTGTCGGTGTGGCCAGTGATAGCGATCTAAAGTCTAAATTTTACAAGATGGATGGTCGTTATTTTATGGCCCACAGCAAAATCGTCAGATGAGAAAGATCAAAGTTGTTTTGCAAAATAAAATTATGGTGGGGGAGGTACTTCGTAGACTATAGACAGATGCGACAGAAGCTGTTTAATAAAGAACCGATTGGGGCAGGAACTACTGAAAGAAAAACAGCTCACTGCCCAATGAAAATGAGGGGCGGACCAGAATGGTCCCCCTGTAAACGGACAACAGCCCCGCCAAGGACGAAAGGAATTGGAGAAGAAGCTGATCGATCTCAGACTTGGTTCCTCAAAGTTAGATGATAGAGACTCTCGTCTGCCTCAGAGTCTTGGAGAAGTGCCAATATCCCGCTAAGATGTTCCTATACTTGAGATGATTCTGGGTCTCTGTCGTCGATGCTATCATCATCGCTGCATACATCAGCTATAGTAAGTGCCTCCCCAATAGACTCTAAAAATCATCTTTGACAATATAGTTTGCCTCTGCTTCTGGGTTCTCAAAGTTAAAAATGTTAATATGAAAGAAATTATTGTACTAATAGCTATTACAATATAATTGAAATTTGTGCCTTATAAAATAAATGTATGGTTAAGGTCAATGCTTTGTCTTCTTTGCTTGTTCCAACCCATGCATGCATCCATTGTTTTAAGGTAATTTAATTGCCTACATGCTCCATGCCATTACTCTAAGCCAGTGGTTCCCAACCTTTTTCAGCTTGTGACCCACCTTTCCTTATCGGAATACCTCCACGGTCCATCGGTTCACGGTGGAGTAAAAAACCTTATTTGTATCGTATCCCTTTCTTATGTATATATAATTTACCATCAAATATTACAAATAAATAAATAAATATATATATATATATATATATATATGATTTTTTGAAGATACAGATTGATTATTGATAAACAATTTGTGTTCTGATTTGAAAATGGTTGACAAAATATAAGCACTTTGTAGCAAAACAGTTATTTATTTAACAATAGATATATGTTTGCAATATATGCAGCAAGTGGTCACTGCACGGTGTCCACAGTAAGACTGAGTGACTGAGGTTAGTAAACAATAGTGCTCACGTGGCGTGACCTTCGACAGTGTGGTGGTAGAACGGGAGGGAGAGCAGCGTTACCAGAGTGTGTACCACCTGTGTGACTGTGTGAGTCATCTGGGAGGGATGTAGTGGTTCTGTTGTCTGCCCCAGATGCCAAAAATCAAGAACCAAAAAAACAATCAAAACACAATTCGATTTATTTTGATTTTCCTTATCTTTTCTGATGGTTTATTCGATGGTTTCTGATAGTTTTAGGATCGAGTCGCGACCCACTAGTGGGTCGCGATCCACCGGTTGGGAACCGCTGCTCTAAGCTAGTAAAGAAATTTTTTCAAGAAAAGAAATTAATATTTTTGGATTGGCCTGGCATTCTTCAGATGTAAATTCCATCGAAAATTTGTGGAGCATTGTCAAGGGTAGCGGAGCATGTGAGTAAGATGGACTGCCCAACCGAAAGAAAAATGATTGAGAATGCCATAAAAGTTTGGTTTCGTGATGACGACGTCAAAAATTTATGTTCTAAATTAGTCGAATCCATGCCAAAACGTGTACAGGATATCATTAAAACTAGAGGAGGTCATATTTGCTCCTAGATTTCTCTACCTTGCATGTAAGTGAACTTATACTAATAAAACACCATATGTGAAAATTTTTGTGTTTGTCTCAAATAATTTGCCCATTACTGTAGCTTAAAAATTTTTGGGCTGCGGACAGTAGTATTGTCAACAAGATTAGTTCCTGCAGAGTTGGGAATAAAAGTTGTCCAGAAATAAGTTAATTTTTCATGTCCTAAAAGCGTAAATAGGAATAAAGCAATTAATCACCACGTCAGGTAATATATCTGTAAAATAAAAGATGCATTTTAAAGGTGGTTATACTATATTTTTTAAAATTTTAGATTTCCACACTTTATGGGTGCTTTTGTTAGAGATCACTGGGCACTTCTCTCGTGTCCTTATAGTTTTATATCACAGTTAACAATTAGTAAAGGGTGTGCTGAATTAGGAAAAGGTCTTTTGGGGCCTATGATTACAAACTTAGGTTCTTTTTTAATTTACAGCTGCATTGTATTTTGCCATTTAATAAATTTTTAGAAGGTATAAGTGAAACTTTACTTTTTTGTTATGGCCAAAACTGCTTTTGAATTATAAGTAGATTCAATACATCTTGAAACTTCTTACTTTAATTATTTAACATGAAATAGTTTTTGATAGAATATTATATCTGTTGGAACATACTTTTTATGAATTATTAGATTTCCTAATATCCTCCTCCTTTACATCAGCTATGTTTACGACGACTATATTTTATATCAATCAGTTTATCAGGTTAAATGAATCTAAATTATCTCTCACATAATTTTAGACTCAAAACGTGTTATAAGCATCGTACTACAGTAAAATGTTTCGGAGCAAAAACATCTCTGAGTACACGCAGTACGTTTACTTACCCAGGCATTTCGCTTCGGTTCCAGACCAAGTGTGGTTACTCAAACATTCTCTAACTTCAGATCCCAATCGAATGTACCCTTGCTGACAATCGAAACGCACTTTAATTCCCAAATCGTATCTTGTGCTACTCTTAGAACCTTTGATGGGTATTCCAGGATTCGGACAATAATTACCTGAAACAAGAGTGATATTTTAAATGATATCCAATAACTGTTTTTTTACGTATTTCAAAGGGCCTAAATATTATGTCCTCTTATGAAGCAAATAACTTCAGGTCCTTCGCAGCAACAGCGCTTGTAGAGGTCTAGAGTGTGTTGAAGGTGGCAGCAAGATGAACAGTTCTGCAAATTTTGTGGATATTTCGTATGCAAAGCTTACGGATTACTATTTAGTATACAAAATACAAGCCATACTAAAGAGATCAGAAAAAAATATTCAAACGAAGTTAAATCGTCATGTTCAGAGAGCTGGGTCGAAGCAATACTGATGCGGAAACATTTGTTCTATATTCCGATGTTACTTACTGGTATAAACTTGAGAACAATATTCCAAAATGACAAAGGGCATCAACTGCTTACAGAGTATTGAGAGATCTAATTACTGAATTTTTTATCCAACGGCTAACTTTTCTGCTGATGAAAACAGAAAAGTTCCTATGACAAATACATATTCTGATTTAATACGGATAACGTATGTAGTAATGCAAGGGAATAATGTTTAAGACCTTGCCGTTTTCTTACCTTGCCGACCGTCCGATACATTATATATTCCTCGTTGACTAAATTCCTATGCTCTAAATCAGAGGTGCGCAATCTTTTTCCGAAAGCGACCCACTTTCTTTAACCCTTCAGCGGGTGCGCCAATTTTTGGGAACACCAGCAGGCGCGCGTTCCATAAAGTGCAACGTCTCTTGAAACCTTAATTATTCCTTTTGTAATAAACTTTCTTTTTTCAAATTGAAAACATTAATTCTGCATTTTATGACAAGATATAAAATGTTGATAATACTGAGGTATATTTATAATTAAAGGCCAAAGAATGCAGATACAATCGCCTTATTTCAAAACTGTCTAATTTAATGTATCTAAGGGCAACGTGCAAATTGATTCCTATTATGTCCGAAAACCTAAAAAAACAATGAGATTGTCCATCTTCGGGATATGCGGGATACCGTGTAAGAGCTGCACATTTGATTTACTACATCAACTCATAATTTTGTGGTATTGCAATCCAGTATAATCGCTGGTTTACCACGGTTAAATAACGACCAACAATGAATGGAAAGGAATACGAGGGTCAGAAAATCAGACCTTCATTAGAAAAGGTGTGGCTATAAACAGAAACTGCTTAGAACATTCAAACCTTACTTGTAAAAACAAACCATTCAAAATTACGAAAACGTTGCACTTTATATATGGGCGCGCCTGCTGAAGGGTTAAATAAAAAATCCTTGGACTCCAAATGAAAATTTTTTAGTAGTATCAAAGTTTTTCTAAAGACTGGGAAAAAAGTCCAAAAACAATAGAAAAGGAAATTTAGACAAACTGTTTTAGAAATCAATGAACTGTAGATTTTGGGTATATACACTGGAATCTCGATCCATCGTTCTCCGAATTATAGTTTTCTCGTATGTGTCGTTTATTTCATGCAGCCCCGACGATCACGTTGCTTTCTTATGTTCCCGCATCTATCGTTTTCCCGCTTTTATCGTTCAATTTAGTCGGTCCCTTGAAAAACTATAGATCGAGATTCCACTGCATTTACTTTGCTTAATAACTATTCAAGTATTTGTTTTAAGCAGATTTAATGTGACTGAAACTTCATATCTATATATATAAAACAGTACCGTAACTCACTGACTGATTCACTGACTGACTGACGCACAGACCAAACCGCTGGACCTAAAGGGCTGAAATTTTGCATGGCGATTCTTCTTATGGCGTAGGGGTGCACTAAGAAAGATTTTTGAAAAATTCTTCTTAGATTTTTTCAAATTAAATTTTTAAGCTGTTTTTGTAACTTTTTTTAAGTTTGCATTTAAAAAAATAATCTGAGGGTTATAAAATTTATATCACCTGAAAGATCACAAAAATTCCTTTAAAATAAAATCTTTTTCGAATTTTTACCTCCATTTTCTGATTTTGGGAGAATTTTTAAAAATTAATTTTTAGAATTTAACTTATTGAATGCTGATCACGTGGTTTCTTTTCTTTTTGTGATACTTTAAACTAATTTTTGCGTCACGTGCATAGCAATGAAATAGACAATAAATATTTTTTTCCTTGCTAATACTGCAGACGATTGGACATTATCCAAAAAATATTAAAATACAGTAAAAGATATGTTCCTCAAACTGTACTATATTCTTTAGCATGTTCTATTATATTTTATTTGAATATTTTCTTCTACATTATTTTGTCTATAAAAATATCCGTTACGATTTTTTATAAATATATTTTTTTAAGGCTTTTACACCAATTGTATACATTCATCGTTGTATTTATTTTATATATATATATATATATATATACAGGGTTAGATTTGAGGCGGAACGCACCGGACGGCGTTCCGGTACCTATCTTTAGGTACCTCTCTTTATCAATAATTTGCAACCCCCCCCCCCCACACCCTGGAAGGTTACCGTTCCGGCACCTCTATTTCTAGCAATCTAGCACTGTATATATATATATATATATATATACATATATATATATATATATATATATATATATATATACACTCAAGAGCCAAAACATTACGACCACCTGTCAATAACGAGTTGGCCCACCTTTGGCGCGCAACACAGCTTCAACCCGCCTTGGCATGGATGCCACAAGTCCTTTTTAGATGGCTGGAGACAGATTGTACCAGATGTTTAAGCAACGGTCACGCAAATCCGAGATATTGCGAGTTGGTGGTCTTTGAACTCTGAGCTGCCGTCCCATGACATCCCAAATGTGTTCTATCGGATTGAGATCCGGTGAGTTAGGCGGCCAGGACATTAACTGGAATTCAGCATCATGTTCCTGGAACCACTCCAACACAATTTTAGCCTTGTGACACGGGGAGTTGTCCTGTATGAATATTCCATTTCCAGCTGGAAAAACAGAGGCTATGTAAGGGTGCAACTGGTCCGCAATGATGTTCAGATACCCTGTAGCATTCAT